>OV651814.1:25881428-26250119 GCA_927349885.1 Psylliodes chrysocephalus | reverse complement strand
ACTTAAACGGCAAACATTTGTCTATTTGGAGTGAGGGTAGCCATATGTGAGTAGTAGGGATTAAGTGTAAGGGTTAAAGAAAAGGTCCTTTATTTCTCACAAGTCAATTTAATTGGCGACCGGTTTCGAAGCTGTCACTTCATCATCAGGCACACCTTGACTATTGTAACATTATAAAAGTCGAATTATAAAATGTTATTTTAAATGTGTGCCATCCGGTATAATTTAATTATCGCCAACACAAAATATTCTAAAGAAAGGGAAATTTCTTGAAGTGGGAGTGCCACTAGCCAAGCGATCTCAAGTCAGATTTGTAAATTTCATTTCATTATTACCTTTCAATTAAATCGGTGGTGCATTTGGGCTGATAAAGTGCAAGCGAATGGAATCAGCCATAAGCAATAAGCCATAATCCATAAGCAATAAAATATAATCCATGAACCACATAAATCCATAAGCCATAACGTCATAAGCCGAACGTTATAAAGCCGTAAAACCATTCTACCGCTGTAATCTGAACGTTGGTTCCCGAGGAGCAGAGATCTCTAGTGAAAAGTTGTTTGATTTGGAAAGGCGACAGCTACAATTCAAAGCTTCATAGAAGGAAGATTAACAGACAATGGCGTTGGTTTCCGAGGGACAAAAACTACGTATGGTTATCTACAAGTGACTAGCAATAAAACAATTGGTAATTACTAGTGACTAAAAATTATTTATGTACGAATCACAATTTTAATAATATCTGATAACTGTGAATAATTTGTTTTCGAAAAGGTTTCTTTTTTTAAATAAAATCGTTGATTTTTATAAGTATATATTTTGAATCTTATTTTTTAATGGTCACAAAGAATTCTCTTTCATTCACTAAATTCTGTATAATTTTTATTAACTTCTTTTTATTGATAAAGCTAGAATTTATAATTCTCACTAGCTTTTAAAAATAAAAAAAGAGAATTATTGGTGCCCAACATTTCCTAGAAAGATTACTACCCTTAAAATTGTCTATTTGAAAAGCCGAATTCACGACAGAGAAAAGGATGTGCTCATTTATTTTTTTTTTCATTTTTAAAGGTAAGTAACGTTTGATATTAAATTTCACTGAGCTAGTAAAAATCTCTATAAGTGTTTTGAAATTAACATTTATCAAAAAGGTAACAAATAATACTGCAAATTGTAGCCCAACGGGGCAAAGGAATATTGCACTATTTCCATAAAGGAAGCGCTACATAAAGTTTAACAAAACGAGTTAAAAAAGTCATATGTAATACAATAGTATGTTTTAAAAAATATTGTAGGTTTTTTTTTTTTTTTTTTTTTAATACAATAGTATTTTTTAAAAAATGTTGTAGGTTAGGTTA
Organism: Psylliodes chrysocephalus; assembly: GCA_927349885.1. Taxonomy (NCBI): domain Eukaryota; kingdom Metazoa; phylum Arthropoda; class Insecta; order Coleoptera; family Chrysomelidae; genus Psylliodes; species Psylliodes chrysocephalus. Next base: position 26,248,761 of record OV651814.1, on the reverse strand, counting down.
AACCGCGAGATGTCTGTTTGAATAAATTAATTAAAACACATGTAAGACTATTATTAACTAAACAACACAAAATAGTTTTTACAAGCACAAACAGTTTAAAAAATTTTTTTAAGGATATAACGTCAATTAATAAAAGTAAAAACCTACAATATTTTTTAAAAAATACTATTGTATTACATATGACTTTTTTAACTCGTTTTGTTAAACTTTATGTAGCGCTTCCTTTATGGAAATAGTCAAGGTGTGCCTGATGATGAAGTGACAGCTTCGAAACCGGTCGCCAACTAAATTGACTTGAGAGAAATAAAGGACCTTTTCTTTAACCCTTACACTTAATTTGTCTATTTATATAAAACTGCTGCTTCGTTTGCTTCACTTTCTTCGCAGACTAGTCGTCTGACTTCATCCGCCATAAACGTATCGAAAATGGTTTTTCGGAGGTCACTTGCTATTCTAAAAATAGTCTTTGAATATTTTTGGTAATTTGGTAAGCCAAGCCGTAAAAAGGACCAAACAAGGCAGAGAGGAACTTAAGAGATTAGAACATGACCAGACTGGTCGAAAATGGCTCGCATTACAGTATATAGGTTCATAGATCTCCAAGGATCTCCTAGCTTAAGGAGTTTGAAAAAGAACGAATTAGAAACCTTGGCTTTTTATTGCAGAAGCAACAGTATTATGAATTGGTTTCGAAAAAGTTAATTTTTAATTAAACAATATGCCTAGAACTTTAATTTGCTCCCGAGTTGACAAAGGTAAGTCGTTAAATAAATAATAAAGCAACCTTGTTAATATTTCTATTATACATTTAGACATATTCATAAACAGCTAGTTTTTATTACACCAATTCTCAAAGATACGACTGATCAAACATCATGCTTTCCAACTTTCTTATAAGAATATTATGAGCTAGTCGGCATATATGTATTACATCTGGTATATATTGTTTTATGACACCAAGGCTTGACATAGTCGATCTGTTATTTATAAAACCATGTTGATTAATAGAGATAAGGGGTCTTACTTATGGCATAAATGTCTTATATACGCAAATCTAAAATACTTAGTATTACAACTGATAAGAATACTTATACAATATTTTAAATTGGGGATCAAGGGTAATGAACTAGACTGATACGAATATGAAATGTTTTTATTTTGTTATTATATTTTAATGATTTATTTTAAATTAAATTAAACCAAAAGAGGTTGTGGCTTTCTGCACGTAGCTTATATTGGTCTTAAGACAGCATATTTTGTATTTATCTACAGTAAATTATAAATATACATAAGTATAAAATGGCGAAAAAGTTAAAAAGTATAGAAGAAAATTAGTAAAACTAATTTTAACTATCTAGGTCCATCAACATTCTTAAACGAAAAAAAAAAGTGATGAACATAATCGTTTAAACAGAAAAAAACATTCAAGTTTTTAAAGTTATACTACAGCGACTGTGTGCACAGTCATAGCTAAAAATGGTAAAGCTATAATTAAACTATTACCTAATAGTTTTAAGTGAAACAACTCATAAAATAAATAACTAAAATAAATAGTTTCTATTTCTATGCATTTCAACTCTTTTCCATAATTGGTAGAGTATTAAATAAAATAATAAGGGCTAAGCCAACAGAATTTTATTAGTGCCTTTTTTGCCATACGCAATATTGGTATCCTCTATTTCTATACCCCTGTGTAGAGTATCCAATAATTTTCATAACAAATAATAGCATAAATATTATTATTATCATCTTTCCAAGGATCCTCCATCCATTGTGGGAGAATCTTTCATTAGTAGCCGAAAAATTACATCATAATGTTCTAAAGTAGCCATACCAAAAATGATAAAATCTTTGAGCGAATTTACGCTCAATCAATACAGTGGTACTTATAGAAAATTATACAGGGTGTTTCAATAAGGTATGTCATAAATTCATCCTTAGATAGATTACAAAAAAATAGGTGGATTTGGCCATATTTACTTATATCAAAAACTGGTTCCCAACTAAGTAACAAGGTGTTAAACTTACATTCAGAAAAACGTTTTTTATTTGTAAAAGTTTGCTGTTGCGATTTTTTCTTCGAAATTCTTGCCAGTGCTGTAGATTTGAAGGCTCAATATTCTAAGGAGAAAAAAAATTAAAGCGAACCCTTTAAAAAAAGTTGGGGGGGTTGGGTTCCTTTTAACCTCCCCGTATTTTTTTGACGTAAAAAAACTTGCTTTATCAATCCTAAAATTAAAAAAACTATAAATTTTTAAAAATTTTTATAGCGAAATGAACTTTGTATCTTTCTTAGTTAACGAGCTATTTTAAATTTTTTAACTGAATTTCTAGAGCGATTCGTCCATCCTGGACTTAACATATCAAACAAAACTAAGAGTAGGTCAGAATTAATTGTACAAAAATGCATATAAAAATCAGTGGTGCGCCTAGGGCTGTGCTTGAGCCGCCCCTGCAAAAACTATTACTTTTATTTATATTTTTCTTAAAAACATATTTATAATATTGGATTGGCGCCATAAAAATGGTGTGGCCTCATGGGTTCACCATGCCACTGATAAAAATACACGTTAGTTGGGAAATGTAATTATTAAATTTAATAGTAAATAAAAAAAATTATGTTTTAAATTAAACAATTAACAAATAATTAACAATTAAAAATAACATTTGGTAATATTTTAAAAACTATTTAATTTAGTAAATATTCAACATGTCCTCCTCCTTCTTGAATACAAACATATAAATAAAAGAAGTAGTTTTTGCATGGGCGGTTCAAGCAAAGCCCTAGGTACACCACTGACTTTTATATGCATGTTTTGTACAATGATCTACTCTTAGTTTTGTTGATATGTTAAGTTCAGGACGAACGAATTGCTCTAGAAATTCAGTTAAAAAGATACAAATAAGAAAGATACAAAGTTCACTTTGATATAATAAAAATTTAAAAATTCATAGTACTTTTTGATTTTAAAATCAATAAAGCAAGTTTCTTTATGTCAACAAAAATACGGGGGGGGGGAGGTTAAAAGGTACCCAACCAGCTAACTTTTTTTAAAGGGGTCGCTTTAAATTTTTTTCTCCTTAGAATATTGGGCCTTCAAATCTACAGCAGTGGCTAAAATTTCGAAGAAAAAATCGCAACAGCAAACTTTTAACAAAAAAAAAACGTTTTTCTAAATGTTAATTTAACACCCTGTAACTTTGTTGGCAGCCAGTTTTTGATATAGGTAAATATAGCCAAATCCACTTATTTTTTGGTTATCTATCTGAGGATGAATTTATGACATACCTTTTTAAAACACCCTGTATACAATACGTTAACTTTCCAATGCTGACTCCACGAGAACAGTGTAGAAACACAATGCTATTGAATAGACATGATTAGAATAATACGTCGCCTACTGCGGAAAAGGCGTAGTTAAACCAAAAGTTTCCGATACCGGACAATACAGGGTGGGTCATTAGTGCGTGGGTGGAAGATTGCGGGTTTATTAAGGTACATTTTTAAAATTAATTTTTGGGGCACAACCTAAAAATGTTTTTGATGAAATTCCAATTGTTCTACAGGGTGATTTATATCCAAGGTATATATTTTTTTTAATAGGAATCCCATGTATATTATTGCATATTTGGATTCCTCGGTCAATTTTAGTGTGACTTTATATATCACACATGGTATCTAAAATGAGTTTACAGTATTACTAAGTATGAAATGTACTAACATTTACCAGACGATCAAAGTCAAACCCTTTTCGTGTTTAAAGTAATCGCTACGCCAATTTGCAAAATTTAAATCCAATGTAACTTGATTATTTTAAATGGGACTACAATTTTTTTTTTTTTCATTTCATTACATGCAGAATTCGTTTACCTCTCTAATGATATAAAAATATGTTGATATTTATCTTTTACAGATTTCTTTTTATTTAAAAAATTTTATTAATTCACAGAATTTTTCAATTTTTCTAATCTCTTTGAAATTAGTAGACCTTAAAAAATTGCAAATAGCAATTTCAATTAAAAAACATTTAAAAAGTTAAAAAAAGAAAAAAAAAGAAAAACAGAAAACAAAAAATAAATAACACCACAATCAAAATAAAAAAAAGCAATTATTTAAATAAATGTTCCAAATGTCTACCATCCTGTTTTAAACAAACTTGGATTTTTCGATGAAAATAAATTTTAACCCTATCCAATATTTCTGGGTTAATTTCTTCAAAAGCGTTTCTAATCCTGTTTTTCATATTTGCTGATGTGGTTGGTTATTCCGCATATACTTTTTCTTTGATATAACCCCATAAAAAAAGTCAATTGGAGTAATAACTGGAGATGCCCAGATGCCCATCGCAATGGTCCATTCCTTGCAATCCACCTTCCATTAAATGTATTGTTTAGCCATGTGCTTACAACACGGGCACGATGTGGAGGTGCTCCATCTTGTTGAAAGTAAATATCTCTAATTTGAGCAAGTGGTACATCTTCAAGGAGACCACATAAATGGTTATTTAAAAAATTTAAATAAGTTTTTGAATTTAAAATACCATCAAAAAAGGACCAATAACATAAGTGTCTATTAGGTCTGCCCAAACATTAACCGACCATTTCTCCTGACTATTGACTCTGAAATAATGAGGGTTTTCATCTAAATAATAATTAAAATTGTGCCGATTAATATAATTAATAATAAGTATATTCCTTTTTTTGTGTCCGAAATTAGAGTCACGGGTCGCGGTTAGTTTTTTTTTTTGTAAAACCATAGTGATAAAAGTAACGTGTACTTCCGCCAGCCTTGCAGTCCAACAGATATAACATAATGCCTATGTAAGTAAATAGTTTTAAGTAGTTCTATTTAGTTTTTGTGTAGTCAGTAAAGACTACGTGATTGCGGAAGCAATATTAGTTGTTTTTATTTGTTAAATAAATCACAGTTATTTGTTTAACGCTTGTTTCGATTTTCTTTGGTTTATGAAAACTTACGATCATTCAAAGGCGGGGGTATTGGCTTAATCCGATCTCTAAGAGAGAGAGAGAGAGAGAGAGAGAGAGAGAGAGAACTGCCAAAGGGAATAGTTCCTGTAGGGCAAATCCTTTCCCCGTCCTCTGAATCATCGTCAGGAAGTTAGGGTCCCTTCTGAACTTAACGCCCTAGCCGTGTGTTGTATAGAGGCCAATTTAAATACAATTTGGGCCCCTCTATACAACTCGTGGTTACCGCTAAGAGTGAACTTAAGGGTCAGTCAAAAGGCCTATAATCTCACTCTTAACATATGGTGGAGGTGCCGGGCAACGATCCCGGCGCCTCCACCAGTACTTTTAACAGTTGTATTCCTCGGATAGATTGGAAAATTCTCTGGATAATATTATAATATTTTATTCTTCTGTAAATAGATTTAAGCACAACATTCAAAATACATCAATGTAATTTTTAACAATTTATTATAACTTAAATGTAAATAAATAAATAAATAAATAAATAAATAAATAAATAAATAAATAAATAAATAAATAAATAAATAAATAAATAAATAAATAAATAAATTAGATGTTAACTATTATAAAATATGCAATAACTGCCAATTCTTTAATCAGTTTAAATTTACAATTTTGTTTAAATAGTTTTTTTAAATATTTGGCAGAAAATTATATTATACTAATTGTTTATATCTGCTTTCGTCTAAAATCGGAAAGAAACCATTTTATTGTATATACTTTCTATCTAGATTGAAAAAAGCAGTCTGGATTTGGTACGGCAGTCATACTAATACTCCACTTACGTCCACTTAACCCCGCCCACTAATGTCATTTTTAGAATACACGTTTAAACAACTGTAGCATCTTCAATATCATACCTCTATGGTTACATCTCTATCGGTAGTGGTATAGCAAGTTTACTCTATTTATGTCTATTAAATAGCTGTTGTGGCAATAGCATTGGTTTTCTATATCGTTCTCTGTAGTAAAGTTTGAAAAGTTAACATATTGTATAAATAAATAGTATTTTATTTTATGCAAAAAAATTAACTGATGGCCTTAATTTGCTGCTATAAATCTAAATAAATTATGCATTTATAATTTACATTTTAAAAACTTTTTATGTAATTTACCGTCGTAGGTAAATATGATATTAACAATAAAAACAATAAACTGAAGAAAATTTTATCTTTGTTCCTACAATTATAATTATAGGTAACATGTTTATATACAGAAATATATGTTAATTAAATATATAAATAATGCGTTTAAATAATTTTGGTAAACAAAAGAAATCATATAAATATTGCAGATTACAAACTGCTAAATACAAAGTAATCGAAAATGAAAGGTTTAGGTTTCTTAGTTATTATAAGCATTGTATTTTGCCTTACGGTTGAGCAGACGTCAGGTAAGAATTTAAAATATAATTGTAACTATATAGTTATCCAACATTAATTGAAAATTATATATTCATGAGGAACATTCGCTATTCAGTAACCCGGCAATGGAATACTGAGAAGGCTCCCCTCAATCAGGCTTAGGTTTCAGCCCGCCTTTTCCTCTTCTGGGGTTTGCATGGCGGCACTGTAGCCTCACTGGCTTATTGTTATCACTCTATTCCTTCTCATTCATTTAATTCATGCTTTCTACCAATACATTCCACAGTCTAACTGGGCCACGAGAGCTGCAAGTTCGGCCACTCATTTAGACCATGGCTGGACCATTACTGCTGTGCCTATGATCGGTATTTTAAATACCTTTAGCAGCTGCCAGCGACTCGGTTCGAAGCGATACCATAATGAATATTGTAGTGTGCTCCAAAACCAGTGCACCTTAAAGTCTCTGCTGTCAAAGTAGAAGATAGTGTGAGTAGTGTGACAGTGTTCATTTTATAAATGGGGTCAAAATTACCACTACGAAATACTGAAAACTATTGTTAAACCCACAAAGTGAAAACAAATTTATTGAAAAATTAAAAAATTAATAATTAAACTATGTGATACAAACTCTCTTACACAAACTGTTTATATAAACTCTGTTATATGAACTCTTTTATATTAACTCAGTCAATTAAAATTGTTATATATCACCTGAAGGGCAGTCAGAAAAGCTTCAAACTGGGCAATTACCACCGGAGTGGTAGAAGCCCACAAATGGCCACTTCTCCAAAATGGGGCATCTAGAGACACCTCTCGGCAATCTTATTAACTTCCAGGACTTAAAACTGATAGCTATTCCTAGCGACAACCAGCAGGTTTTTGATGAGTTAATAACCTGCAGGACTTTGATGAGCTGGAGAGATGGCTGTCTCCAGATACCTCTTAGCGACATCCAACAGGTTTTAACAAGTTGAGAGGCAGGTCTTAAATGCCCCTGGAGGATGCACAATGGGCCTTATGAAGCGTAAATTCTGTGAATCAATTTACCCTCCCCACTTTACAGATACAGATAACAACAAGAATTAAACCTTGTATAGAAGGATTCAAAAGCATTTACTTTAATAGAAAATATCGTTAAAAATTCCGACCATTTTAAAGTGGGATAAACAGATTTTTCATCTATGTACAGTATTGCCCGAAATAAACAGTACTGAACTTGTATTTTTTTTATTTATTTAAGAAATACATATTATTGACATTTTAGTACATGTTCCAAATGTGCACCTCCTCATTTAAGTTAGACTTCATAACGATGTTCTAGGTATAGGAAACCCTTTCTCCCACAGATAAATCAATAAAGAAGATAGTCGGATCCCGTGGTAATTTTTGGAAACAAATAGTGCTGCGAATTAGTATGGAACGGATTTTTTTTTAACTACACTGGCTGATTGACTTGCCAGTTAGAGGCTGAATAAGAAAGAGAAGAATAAAAAAAGAATAGCCAACCGCGGTTCATTCAAAAATAATTTATAATTTATTTACATTTTTTTGGCATTCATTACTCTAAAAAACCGATATTTATATCAAAATAATGTATTTAACATAAATATTAGTTTTTTTTTTGTAATAAAACACCAAAAAATATAAACAAAAATATTTACATTAAAATAAAATATTTGAAACACATATTTTAATTATTTATTATACAGTAATACATACATACATACATGAGCTCAATATTAAATACAAATTGTAAGTAAAATGAATAGTAGGTAGTCTCCCGCAATCTTAGAAAAATAGACCATATTTTGTTGAGTGTCCGGTTTTTCCTATAAAAACAAAACAAAAAGTGTACATATGTCTTATTGAACAATTTCTCTTATCAAATATTAATAAAATACAACTTTTTCTCTTTAGGACTTACATTTCTGACTCTACTTTTATTTATTTATTGTTTTTCGTTTCAAGGGTCGTTCGAATTGTTCACCACTAATTATTAAGTTTGCAACTAGATTCTTGTTTTCCTTATGCTGTTATATTTGTACTTTAGCCTCAACTTATTCTAAAATCTAATTCTCAGGTTGTATATTGGAACTGGATACTGGATGCACAATTATCTAATGAAATTGGTACAGAATGTCCAACTAACAGTTTATGTTTTGATGAAACCCTACTAAAAGACTCAAGCCAAACTGGTCTACACAAAGATAGCGAGTATTATTATCTAAAGTTAAATTCAAAGTCTTAAACCAGTCCTGGCAAATTTTAATATCAAAGGAAAATGAAAAAGTTTTAATATTTGATTATCCAACTTTCTGAATTTTAGAATAATACTTATTTAAACAATTAGGAGCTGAACAAGAATACTCTCGAGAATACTTAACTATACCCGGGCCAGACATTTTTTGTTTCAAATATTAAAATAGAATTGAAAATCCATGAAATATTAAATTATATAAGGTTATGAAAACAATGATAAACAAAGTCCTTAAATAAATCTACACATCTTTAATATTAAATTAAATTGCTAATACTTACTAATTAAATCAAATCAACACTGTTTATCTTCTTAAAAATAACTTGCCGATCTTAAGAACTTTCATCATAATTCATAAAATAAGTTTTATCATTTCATTATCATATTTGGCCTTTCGCCATCACGATTTTTCATTTTTTACGAGGTTGTCAACTCCGTCTTTTAAAAATCCCAGCAATAGTATGGACATTGTACGGCGGATGCTATCGTGCGCATGTAGATTGATAAAAAATTAATGTAAGATGAATTTGAAATAACTCTCATCTCATGAAAGTTTACGGAAACCGGCAACATCGCTTTCATACTATTGCGATGGTGGCGCTAACTAATAGTATGCTGGGAACTGCAACGTGTTGACAGTGGCGTGCATTTAAAAAATTCATCTTGTTTTATTAATTTATCTATGCTTTCTCCTCTTTACCTAACATCATTCTTAATAATTAGGTCCTACTAATTAGTTGTTTAAGGTTTACTTGACAGTTTTATGCTAGCTAACTTGGGTATAACAGCGGGCGCAAAAAGACACCGCCAACTTAGTTTCAGTACTGTTTATTTCGGGCAATACTGTATTTTTTGAATAAATAATTATAACATTTCTGTGGACATATTCTGAATTTTTTTTAACAGTTGTCAATTTCTCTTGGGATGACATAGGTCAGACCAAATGGCCAAAAGGTGTTAATCTGCAACCGATTAATTTAGTTGCGATAGCTGAGTTTCCTCTATTTTGTAATATGCAGATATTCACTTTTTGAACAAAAATGTGGTTTTTGCAATACATCATTTGAAAAGCCATTCAATTATTTACCGAATCATATTAATAAGTCAATGTAATTCACGTTTTAACACTGTCAAATATTTTTATTATTACAAATAATATTCTTGCTTATTAAATTCAACCATATTTAAATCAGATGCTCAAATGATCGTACTTAATCACTGTAGATTTCAAATAATCTGTTTTTTAGCTTGCGGACCAAATGAAGTCCTAAACAATTGTGGATCACCATGTGTACAAGAGCCAACATGTCAAATTTTAAATCCCAAACTAAAACCTGGAACAGCTTGCATAACAGTCTGTCAACAAAGATGTGAATGTGATCGTAAAAATGGTTGGATCAGATCCCGTCTCAATGGGCCTTGCGTCAAAACATCTGCTTGCAGAAAACGCCGTGAAGCAGGTGCGTTTCAACATTTTTTCAAACATTCAAACAACACATCTACTTTTTAACCGACTTCAAAAAAGGAGGAGGTTCTCAATTCGTCGCGATATTTTTTTTTATGTATGTTCAGCGATAATTCTTCAACACGGTGTCCGATTTCAATGATTCTTTTTTTTTAGAAAGGGGGTACTTCAGGGGTGGTCCCATATATATTTGGTCAAAATCTAATAATTGGGTCCACGAGAAAATCCTCAAACTCTTCATTTTTTATGTATGTTTAGCGATAATGCTTTACCACCTTGTCCGATTTATATGATTCTTTTTTTGTTAGTTAAGATGTGGTAATGGTACCTGCACGTTTTTGAAGTCGGTTTTTTAAATTTTTTATTTCTAATACTTGTATATAAAATAACAGTACCTGATCGACCTGTTACTTATGCGCACTATAAGTCGGTTTCTTTGAACCATTTTTAGAGTAAATTTACTTTTTTACGAGCTTTTAAGACATGCAAAGACATTTTTAGAAATGAAATATTAATAAACATCAATCTTTAAATAATAACTACATAATAGAAAAAAACTTAATATTCCATTAAGGAAAATACAACAACTGGAACACGAAGCAGAAAAATTTGTGGTAGATGTACAACAACCAGCCTGGAATCACCTAATACAAACTAAAAGACACACAGTTAAAAATATTCGAAATCTATTAGATAATGAGAAAAAATCTAGAAGGAAATGGTGGTCACCAAGGAAACAATAGCTAAAAAGAAAGAGACAAAAAATAAAGAATGAAGTAGTTATCACATATATGAGAGAATTCGCTCTGGAAAGATACAAGAAAACTTAAAAAACCATTCACACAAACTCCACCAAATAGACAAAAATTATGAGGGTGGGAAAAAAATAATAAGCAAGCAAAATACAACCCTTTTTACACAATACCTGGAAGAAATCTTTCAATGTAATGAACCGACCATAGGGAACCATCTTAGAAGAAGACGAACAGCTGAGGAAGAAATATCGAAGAAATAAGGATAAACTTAAATTCAAAAGAGCCATGATATGGTCTTATCAAGGGAGCAGTACTTAAAAGAACTACCAACAGAGAGCAGTATCAAACTTACAAATCTGTTTAATGCAGCTTTGAGACTAAAATAGGTTCCAAGAGTCATGAAAATAGATGAAGTGAAAATGATCCTAAAACCAAGAAAAGATAAAAATAAAGCGTCTTACATGTCAATCTCTCTTACCAGTTATTTAAAAACTCTTCAAGAAACTATTTCTGCAAAGACTGAAAACTATTGTAATCACAGACGTAATAGAAAAAGTATGCGAAGACAATTCAAGGTTTTGATACGATTTGTCACAAGAGGCCCATAAACAAATTTTAACAAATTCTCCCAAATCAATATGCTACATTACTAGAATCATGTACAGATCGATTCTTCAGGTGGAAACAAGAAACTGAGCTAAGACCAATAAAAGCAAAGGAATTAATGAAGACAAATCGGTAAATATAAAACAAATAATAAAAGCAATTATAATAGACGGACTGAAGGTACCATAAGAAAATAGAAGCAAAATATCTAGCAACGACTCTAGATGCAAATCTCATTTAAAATAACATGTATAACAGAAAATAAAAAAACTTGATGTACGATATAAAAAATGTATTGGTTCATTGACAGAAAATTACAACTGGTAATACAAAACAAAGTACTTCAGAGGAACATTGTGGCCGCTCCATTTTATGTAACAAAACTGTATAGGGATTTTAAGCGAGGATTCATAATCATGTAAACATTAAGATTCTCGATCAACATAACACAAAATAGAATAGGGAATAGGACGAAACCTTCAAATCCAGTGTAACAGTTAAGTAAAAGGGTTTTAAGCAAAACATTGTGTTGATCTGACACAAATGGGCGATATCTTAGTTTTAAAATAAATGGCTGGTTGGGCGCTTTCCACCAGGTGTAATGTTGCAAAAAAATGTAGCATAAGAGTGACGTAATAAATATTCATGTAGGTATTTAATTTTTTTAGGAGGGTTTCAGAGCACATGTAAACAACCCCATCAAGAACTTGTATGCACATTACCTTGTCAACCGATTCCGACGTGTCAAAACAGAAAACCAAAACATGAGCTAGACCCCTGTTTATGTTCACTTAAATGCGTCTGTGATATCACAACCGGTTACCTTAAAAACGAAAAAAATGGAAAATGCGTTCTTTCCAGCCAGTGTCCAGTTTAATCAATTGATGTTTTTCTAAAAATAAAAATGTAAATGTATATCGTTATGGTTTTTTGATAGACGAATAATTAGTATTAATAAGAGAAATAATATCAAAAATAAAAAACAAAATATTAATGTATACAGATTTGTTTTAAATAAAATAACAATTAAATTGTATTGTTGTTAATTACCTACTTTATTTAATCTGTCAAAAATATATTATGTTCTAGACTTTTATTGCTTTATAATAAATAATAAGTCAAAGAAGTTATGACTCTCTACTAATAGGACGTTATAGAAACATTTTGCATTATAGAGAAAGTAAAAATTGAAAAGTCTTTTGATAGGTAGAGAGGGGTAAACGTCAAACCACGTCGGGCGGCTCCGAGAATTTCACAGTAATGTTTACCTGCCAGTGTCGTTTCATAGAATAAGTAATTTTAAATTGTTATCGGCGTAACCGGACAAGCGCATGTATTTATGGATTATAAATAATTATTAAACATGTATTATAATATTCAAATTATAATTTTACAAAATTTCAACATCAATTCACAATTTATTAAAGTATTTACTCGAAATTGTTATTAACATCTATAAAATAATTTTGTACGCCAATGTATCGCGTCCACTTCGGTGAAATCCGCTGCCAACCTGTCAATTTATGTGTATAAAGTGGGAGAACTGGATAGCTATTCACCAAGTCATGGGAGCGCTCCCATGGGAGTGTTCCCATATATTTTGCTCTCTTACTCTTAGGTAAGTATATCGTGCTTATTCACTTTTAGCCCAGGTACATGCGTAGATAGGTCGGAAAATAGTGCGGAAGTGATGAAAATAACTTTCTAAACAACCTATATTTTTTATTACGTTCTTATCCTCATCCTAACCACAATAATTGTTGGATTGGCTACAACGATTACTTTAAACAATTGTTATCGAGTTTAAGTACATATATTTATGTATTGTATTATAAGGTGGGGTTTGATATGAAAATAAAGTTTTTTGCCATTTTAGTTATATATATATTGTAAAGAAATACAATATAGGAGAAGTAAAATAAAAATATAAATAAATATAAAAGAATAAATTATCAAATAAACAATTTAATCAAATAATGTTAATTGATAATGAACAACCCTGTATGATATTAGAATATTTGAATCAATTTGACAGGTAGACTTAAATTATAAATAAATAATAGAGATAATAAATGTGAATTGGAATTTCCACTGAGATTTCCCACAACGGATGAGAAATAATTATGTTTATGGAATCACTTGAGTTTTCATGGAAGGAACACGTCCAGGCAGATAAGTATGCTAGTAAAATAATTTCTTTTTAATGCATGCATTGCAATTAAATAGAGTACATTAAACATCTTTGTATGTAACAAAAGATTGCAAGGGGTACTTACCAAATATAGTTAAAATTTTTATACAGACATTAGAAATAAACATTTTTTGTAAATATTAATAATCGTAAAGAACAATTAGAACAGTGGTACTGTCATAATTGAACAACTGCTACATAATTATAGTGAAATTTTGAACATTCTAGTAGAAAATTATTAATTGTGTATAAAAACTTATTATTATCTTAAATAAATAAAACAATCATGGAGAAATGTGGTAGACGCATTCTACCATCGATTAGGGTACTGTCAACTCACAAATGGAGCACATTTTGAACAGTTGATAAAGTAACCATTATGTTAAAAATGTTATAATCTTTCAATTGTTACATTTGAATGTAGTTGAAAATAGTTTGTATTAAAAAATTTATTGAGACAATTAGGCGTTGCCAGATTTATTTTATTTATTTAAGACCTTCCAGACTACATTAAATCATAAGTGTTACATATGGTTGAACTCGTATTGAATAGGAGATTCCAATAATAACTAAATATACAGGGTGATAAATTTGAAAAACCAAAGTGACTAATAATTTAAGAGAAACGGCAAATCTGACAACATTGCAAATATCAAATCTAGAATCTCCGTATCCCAAAATAGGTGTACCCTAAATTTTGTACAATTAAGATTAGCAATTTACAAGATAATGGGCTGTTTCCAGACTTTTGATTTTTAAATTATTTGATTTACTTTATACAGGAATTAATTAATTAATTAATTGATGACAAAAGTTATCGATTTAGTTATTAGCCACGTTATGTGTCGTCAAGCTAGGAAGGAAACTAGTAACTCAGATTGTTTCTGACCACGCCACAACGGGTTCTAGGCTCGAGACCCGTTTGTTTGAAAATCCTTGGTTTGAATGAGAGGTTGTTCAAAAAAAATTTTAATCGAAAAATAATTATTCGAATATTACTTGTTCGAAAAAATTGTTATGGTTGAATCTAAATGTTATACATATCAGTTACCACTATTTTAAATGCCTTTCAAAATTTAGTCAATATCAAATTACAGTTTTTTAAGAGGTACATTAAAAAAAGTTTAATAATAAAAAAAAGATAGTAAAAAACAGTAAACAATTATCAGACAAATATTAGAGCTAGAAAGTTTTAAATATACTCTATATACCAACAAACGATGATTTCAGAGTTAACACTAACCTTGCGCCGATTCTGCTTTGTCAGTAGTGCCACAATTCAATTAACATGGCGGCCAGTTGTTAAGGGTCAACATTTTTCACGGTGAGATCTATAAACCCCTCTTTACATTTTCTGACTATGCTGCTGCTTTGGCTGATTGATTTTTTTTATTTTGTATTCTAGAGTTAACAGAAAAGTGTGCTAGCCATCAAAAATTGTTATGTACAAATCGCTGTCATCCAATTCCAACATGCCAAAATAGAAATCCGAGACCACCTGTAGGATCCTGTGGAGGTTTATGTATAAAAAAGTGTATATGTGATCCTGACCAAGGGTACATTAAAAACGAAGACAACGGAAAATGCGTTAAGACTGATAAATGTCCACATAAATAATTTTTTTCAAAAAATATTGTTAAATTATGCTAAACATTATTAACTAAACATATATTGCTAGATAAACCTATAAATATATAAAAAAAATAGGCAAAAGCAAAAAATTAAAATATTATGTATCTTATATATTTACATTTAAAATTATTATATATCTTTCAAATAAAGTATGCACAAAACTATATTGCATTTATTTATTAATAACTGATTGTATAAAGATGAGTGTTGTAACGGCCTACCCCCTATCCCCTCTTATTTTGTTCGTTATTTTACTCATACAAGTTTATTTTACTTTAAATTCTATACTTACTGTAATTGGCCTTTTTTCCTCTAGTAGTAAAAGTAGTTAATTAATTGATAATTTATATACCCACGTTGTGATAATGTTACTTAAAGTAAACTAGAATTCGATGCAAAGTTTGGTGCAAATTGATAAATAAAACATACAAATTCATATTTAAACTCTTTTTATTTTTCATACTTTAAATGTGATGCAATAATTAGCAAATTATATTACAATTTTACTATTTACTGAGATCTCACTTGAGTCCCGTTCAAACGCAGACAATATTCATTTGCTATCAATATATATTTTACTTAGGTTGATGACTAACAGAGTTAACGAACAGCGTCAATTCGCCAGTCGATTAACTACTGTGTTAATGTTTATATTCGTATTTAGGTTGATGACCAACGGAGTTAACGAACAGCGCCAATTCGCCAGTTGGTTAACTATTGTGTCGATGTTGATTTGATTCTATTCTAGATATACACAGGTTGCACCCTCTTAGGTAAATATTTCGACGTGTATAAAGGTGATGACCAACGGAAGTAACGAACAGCGTCAATTCGCCAGTTAATTACCTTACTATGTTGATTTCACATATACTTTGTTTCAAACCTAGTAGAACGGGTTGCTTAGCATAAAGGTGTCCCCCTTGAGCTAACGAACAGGTGATTCACCAGTTGGTTAACTTACTATTAAACTTTACTATCTTGATTTGTACAATTTATCCAAGATAGCATATCCCTGTATATTTCTAAAATATTCATTTTTATAATTTTTATTGAAATGACTTAATACAACCCTGTATATTTCTTAATATTAATTTTTATCATTTCTATCAAAATACTCATAATTTCACCCATCGAGAACAGATGTTTTTCCTGTCTTTCGAGGTGTATGACCTGAAGGCCATGTGGTTTATTGATAATATTTTACTGCAAATGTCAAGCCCTCGCTTAAACGAAACCCCGGTGGTATCTCAAAGAAAGTTACATAAAATCTTTTGACTCACCATTGAAAATACAGACATTAGATTATGTACTAATTTCATCTAGCGTTGTGACGGCGTCGATTTAGGTACGTCGCAGCGTTGAGCGTCGAGCAGCCTAGCGTCGTGGTGGAAAGGAAGGTATTTAATACGGTAGTGTATTGGGACAGATATACGGTAGAATTATGTAGGTGGTGCGGGACGTGATATTATGAAGGAAATATTTAGGGACGGCAAGCGTCGGAAATAAAGCGTGGGACGTTGAGGATCGAAACGAATGTACGGTAGGAAATACTTAGATGGTGCGGAAAGTGACAGCGTTCGAGACGTAGGGAGTAGGACGGCAGGACGTTGGGCGTCGAGACGTTGACACCTTCGGGAATAAAGTTAAATAGCTTTTGTGACGTCTCTATGTCTTTAGTTCTCATCGAAATACGGTGGGTGCAGGAAGTGGCTTATTTATTACTT
This sequence comes from Psylliodes chrysocephalus, assembly GCA_927349885.1. Classification (NCBI taxonomy): domain Eukaryota; kingdom Metazoa; phylum Arthropoda; class Insecta; order Coleoptera; family Chrysomelidae; genus Psylliodes; species Psylliodes chrysocephalus. Next base: position 26,231,778 of record OV651814.1, on the reverse strand, counting down.
GCCTTGAAAGCTTTGTGTATCGAAATATTGTCGAAATCGGTCTTTACATCGAAACTAGAAAGATAAGCGAGTTAAGTGTTTTAATGATAATTACTTTGTGAAAAGAAATATATTTTATGGTGTTTTCTTGCTCTAGGTTCTCGCCACGCGCACGAAATTTGGATCTTTTACGGACGTGGTTATAGCTATTATTTATTAGGTGTACCTGGATGTGGTAGGTTACGGTGTCACCCACAGTGTTATATCTGAAAATGTAGTATAAGTCAGTATGGAACAGTGTCCCTTCTCGCCCCTATGAAAAAAGCATTTAAACAAAAATTATAATTATAACGAAGGATGAAAGAACAGATCCCGACATCAGATATAAAACAAGGTGTTAAGAACATAGGTAATTATAGAAGATGTCACACTATACATTTTCTTCTCGTACCTAGTTATGTTGGTTGAAAGTAAACACTAGACGTACCTACTGGTCCTGGATTAGTTTAGGTATCAACATTGGATGAATCCAAAATGTTGTGAATTTTTAAACACGTGGTTCAGGATTAGATTCAAATGTAGACATAAACAAATGCTATAGACGTATTGGTCACGTGTTAAAAATGATAATGACAAGTTTTAGAATATACTGATTAAATATATCCTTTTGAGAATTAATAATCTTTGCTATTGTTGAAAATGGCAAAATACCGAAAAACCTAAACTAAACAATTACATTTGATGATAAAAACATGACTGTACAAGCACGTTCCTTCACGAAAATGCCACACCCGTCGCATGGTCCCGCATACGAGGTGAATGGAGTGAATAGAATTCGATTGAACAATATAACAAAAATTACAATAATGACAAGTTTGACAATCGCCACTATCAACTGGCTAATTTTACATCGAGATGTAAAGCAGAGCCAAAGAAATAAAGAATTGATTGATAGGATAGGTAAGCAAAGGATTTTATGTTAATTTTTTACTGTCTTATATTTACAATATTACTCCCTTACGAGTGAACATAAACCCCTGAAGTCGACTGAGCTTGTATGGGGAATGGACGGACAATATTATTATTCGTCGTGGCGCTCTAGAGCGACTTACAGATTATATTGGTGGTGCTATTTGACTTACAGGTAAAGAAAACCCGCAAAACTCACCCACCATCATGTGTTGGTATTGTTACTTACTAGGACCCATTGCATGATCCACTGACAGGCTCTGGCTTTCAGAGAAATGAGCCCTGGTTTTAACATTGTGCTAACGACGGTTGTAACTGTAGTAAATTATATAAAAATGAGACCCTTAAATTCAAGAATCTTTAATGAACTTTGCAAAGATATGGGTGTAGATTATTCGATTTTGCGATTTTATTGTGAGGCGTGGGAAATTTTTACAACGTGTTTGTTTATGAGTTAAAATGCGAAATTGCCACTTTTCTAGAAGAACAAAACCGCCAGGAAGCCGAAAAGTTTTGAGATGCTTTATTTGTGATGAAATTGGGTTACTTGGTCGACATATTCGAAAAATTAAATACTCTGAATCTACAACTCCAAGGAGTAAACACACATATGTTGAATACCAGTGATAAAGTTAGAGTTTTTTTTAGAAAGTTGGAGCTGTGTAGCAGAAATGTGAAACAAAAAAAACTACAAATGTTTGCAAATGTGAAAAAGTGTGTCAAAACATACAAGGAAGAACAGTATGTGAAAATTGTTTTTGTAACAATAGAAAGTCATTTAGCCATGTTGGCACAGAATTTTAAAAAGTAATACCTTGCTGACGACAAATTGGGGGGCGCCCCACAGGTTAAGAAACGCTGGTCTAAGTACTATATTTAAGTATTTCGGGAAACCTAGACGCCGAAGAAATGATGAAGATGAAGATGAAGATGAATCAAGTTATTTGAATTATATTTCTGTTTAAATAAAAAATATAAAAAAAAAAGATTTTTAGCATCGTGTTATATTTTTTGCACTAGCAACAGAAGGAGACAGCAATGTATAAATACCCATACACAACATAACATTAACCAAAATCTTCGTAATCTGTAATTTTAGAAACAAATCTGACACCATACTAAAAGTTAACAAAGGATTATGAGAAGAATATTTAGAAGAAGAGAGAACTAAAAACATTGAATTAGTTTCTGACTCAAAGTGATTTGGTACTTACATGTAAACTGCTCAAGGATTTAGTCGGTACAGCTAATTGTATCGTCATTTGTAGGAGATTGTATCTCAGAAACGTCTTGGCCGATTTTTAAAAATGAAAAAGGCTCTGCAAGTTTATTATTTCTTGTAACACTGACTTGATGTGATCTTCAGTGAAAAGTCATTTTTGAGTGTTGTACAGGGTGTGAAAGAATACAATGTAAAAATGTAAATTTTTAACTGCCTGTTCCTGTTGCAATAGTAATTTCAGAACTTTCATCGCGTAATGATATTTAGAAGTTTTAGTCGATATCTTGGAACGTATTTGACAGTTTTGTATTTTTTTGTTAAGAAAAAAAGTTACAGGATATTTTCAAAAAGTCCACATTTTTTAAAATTACAAAAATTATTAATCTCTAGGAGCTTTTTCATTTGATGTGAATTTTTTGTCGACCTTATTATCTAGTTTTTATGAGAAGTACCATGATTTTAGCTCCTTCCAAATTATCCTTCAAAATGTGAATCTTGATGTCCCTATTAAGTAAGATATTAATTTAAGTTCTCATTGCTGAGATCTGGTGAAATTTGCCATCCATTTAAAACTTTTAATCGCTTAGTAGGCTATGGAAAAAAGCAGTTTAACAAAAACCATGGAAACGAAGCTTAAAATAATGATAGTAATTGTCATCTGAATAAATGTAACTTTGCAATCTTTTTCATTACGTAGTTTATCTTAAAAATGCCTTTAGTGAAAATGAGAAACGAAACATTATGCGGTAAGTTTTATAATGCAATTTAAGAGGGCCTCATTAAAAAATATATTTCAAACACATTGCGACAATGAGGATTGAGTTAAAAACATATCGCTAACTTGGTGGGGACATCAAGATCCACAATTCAAAGAACGATAGAAGGAAGCCAAAATCATGGTACTCCCGTATATAGAAAAAATCCGCAATGCGGTCGCAAAAGATGTACAACCTTCAGGGAAGATCGTCTGATGAACCTATTTGTCAGACGCAGAAAAAATCTACACAAATAAAGGCGAGACTTGCACGAACGAAATTTAAACGCTAGAAGACGTGCTGCATGTACTTCGTCCTTCTCTTCAGCCTGTCCACCGAGTTTCTCGAAGGATATAGGCTCAAACACATTTGAACTGGGCAATAACAGAAGGGAGATGTTGCATGTTTACTGATGAATGTCGCTTTGCACTGTAAAGAACGGATGGTCGAATGTTAGTTTGGAGAGAAAAGAATGAACGGTACATTGAAGAAAATATGAAAGCTAGGGTGCCGTTTGAAGGAGGAAGTGTGACCGTATGGGGTGAGGTAATGAGGAATGACAAAACTGATTTGGTAGTTTTGATTGGAAAAAGTATGAATGGCGTTAGGTATCGTGATTTGTGTGTGAATGAGATTGTCGATCCCTTTGCTCAGAACTTTGGTGAAGATTTTATTCTGGTAGACGATAATGCTCGTCCACACAGGGCTCTAATTGTCCAAGAATGTCTGAGAAAGTATGATATCGAGCGAATTAATTGGCCTGCTAGGTCACCGGATATGAATGTAATTGAACACGTGTGGAGCAGAATGAAACTAAAACTAAATCAAAGAGAGCAAGAATTACAAAATTTGGAAGATTTGGCAATTGCAGTTAGAGAGGCCTGGGAAGCTATTCCTCAAGTGTTTATTACAAACTTGGTGGACAGTATTCCGAGAAGAATAGCAGAACGTTTGCGAGTACGAGGTGGGCCTACTCGATACTAAATTGTTAGTTAATATTGTTTTTTTTTTAAATTTAACTGTAAGCTGTTTTTTGAAATAGTGGCTTTATAAAAATATAGGGACACCTCATATGCCAAGGATAGGTTAGCTTTTTTAAATTTGTGTTTCGTGACATTCTATTGAAGTAAAATAAACTTATTAAACTAAAATTGCAATTTTTTAAAATGCGGACTTTCAGAAAATACCCTGTAACTTAAAAAAAAAAAATACAAAACTGTCAAATACGTCCCGAGATATCAACCACAACTTCTAAATGTGATTACGATGAAAGTTCTGAAATTACTATTGCAACAAGTACAGGCAGTTAAAAATTTACATTTTTTACATTGTATTCTTTCACACCCTGTACAACACTAAAAAATGATTTTTCCCTAAAGATCACATCAAGCCATTGATACAAGAAATACTAAACTTTAATAATCTTCTTCATTTTTAAAAATCGGCTAAGGCGTTTCCGAGATAAAGTATCCTTCTTACAAATGACGATAAAATTAGCTGTACCGACTAATTCCGTGAGCAGTTTATTTTAAGAGTAATTTTTCAATCCATACTTCAACTTTGATATTGCAGTGGAAACAGCTAAAATTTTAAAAGCTGAATTGTTCATTTAACTTTGGATAAAAACTATAGATCCTTCAACACAATTAAATATGTGTTTCGCATTAAAGAAGGTCCCATTGCAAATAAAAATAAAATAGGTACGATAAACTGATTGGTACATTTTTTCATAATTCCTGGTAGTATATTTTTAGTAATGTATTTACATACAAATATATTACGCATTGTATTAATATTCAGGTGTATTTATTAATATCTTAAAGAAACAGAAATATATAAATGTTGTGATGTATAAAATGAGATTCTTAATATTTATTATCAGTAGTATGCAACTCAAATTATTTAAAACAGAATGTGAATAGCATCGAGAAATAAATAGAGTCGGAGTTAAACAGCTGGACTTATAGTCCTTTTCAGCGTTTTTGAGCTTTACGTTACACATTCATACGAAATAAGTACACTATTGGCGAGATATGATATAATTACGTAAATTTACTTAGTAATAACAGACTCTTGTCTCAAATACGAATGTAACTGAGAGATATGGTATTTTGAAATAATTCAGTTCAAAAACGCTAAAAAACTACTTATTGAATGAAAACCTTATAAACAAATATTTACAAATCAAATTTAACTATAAAATAACCAGCTATCATTTATATAAATTGAAACCTTAACAGACTTATTGATTATTATATAAGATCTATAGACAGATAAACAGTATCTATCTATACTGTATTGTAAATTAAATTAAATTTAAGGGCTTACATTGTTAAGGCGTTTTATTAATATTTTGTGCAATTATTGCCTCTAATTTAATATTAGGAATATTGGGTTTTTTCTATTTTAAATAAATTGTCTATGCATATGTCTATGTAATAGTTTTCGTTTGTATTTAGTTTTATTTAAATAAACAATTAAAAGTATTGATGTCTCAAAATGTTTATATATACTTCGAGGAATGATTTGAGACTCCATAGGCGATTCCTAATAGCCATGCAGGTACTAAGCAATGAAATAGAAAGTATAAGAAACCTCTCAATAATTTGATTTCAAATAAGGAGGTGCAACTTAATTTCCACCATTCTGATGTTAAAATACTCAGGGTTTGGGTACGTAATTAGATGCCGGAGAGGTTTAGAGCAATAAAGTACATACTCTCAAATTATGGGCCTCCCCCGATAACGACGATGCCCTCTTGGCTAGTGAATGAGCAAGACTATTACCTTTTGATATGACGAGACCTTTGATCCATCTTAAGGTGGCATTCTTAAATGATTCTTCGTGACATTCTGGTACTAACCTTGAGTGAATTCGTGGTCTGTCCAGGGTAAGCAGTGCTTGTCTGCTATCTGTATAGATAAGCATGTTTCTTCCAGTGATATTTATTCTAGTAACTTCTTATTGTTATAAGAATCCCCATCAGCTTGGTTTTAACTACACTGTCACTATTACTCTCAGCCTATTTTATAGTTAGGTTTAAGGATCTAGAGTATATTTCACATCCTAAACCTTATTTTGTTTTAGAACCTTCATTCTAACATTATATGACTTATCGAAGATATAATATCGGTGAGATAGAGTCCATGTTCGCTTGAAGCAGTGGAAGCGTATTAAGCTCCTCTTGCCAAAAACGACGTCTCGCCTCACCATATCCTACATCCGGTTCTATTCCAACCGAGCGGAGTCTGTCATTATCATGAGAGCAACCTCCTTGATAATAATAATAATAATAATAATCGTCTTTATTTCCATTAATTTAAAGTAAATACAATAAAATAATACATATATACACGGGCGAAGTTTATTTTTGGTTGTGCACTAGACACAACAAAAAATATTCTTCCACTTAACCCGCGAGTAAACCTGCATATAACCATAGAGCAATAGAGCAGAAATAAACAATCAAAGACAAAATATGTATATACCATAATAACTATATCAAATAAATAAACAACTGTAATTTTAACATTTAACAAACAAATGAAAATGCACTTGTCTCAGGAAGGTTGAATCCAATGAAAAAAAAAAAAAAAACAACATAACTAAGTAGGGCAAAAAAAATATCAAAAACAACGACCAATGAAAGAGGGAAGTACAAATACGTAGCGATACAATAAACAACAATATGTATGCAGTGAGGAAAATTGTTACTTAAATTTGATTTTCAAAAATGTGTATGTAAATATCAAGGGGAGTAAGACTAAGAATGACTTTCATGGCACTGGTTGTTGTAATTTTCATGACTCCTGTTATATTGAGACGTGCTGAATTTGATTTCATTAGCGGTTAGCGGTTAGCGGTTAGTTTTCGATACCCAAGAAACGTTATTGGAATATAAAAAAAACCGTTTCAGGAGAAGCAGCTTCCAAGAAAACCAATCTCCATGAAAAGCAATCTTCAGAAAAAACTGAGGGCCGATCCCACCGTTGTCTTTAACGAAGTTTAAATTACTAAATGAAGATTAAAACGACATTGTTAATGTAAAAATGACATTTTAATCTTCATTCGTTTAACACAACGGTGGAATCGGCCCTTAATGAAACAAGTACTTTCAGCAATTAAATCAATACGATATATAACAGAAACGAACCATCTCAAAACGGCGTGTAAAACTAAAAAAGACCCACACTATCCGAAAAATCGCAGTATCCGGCAGTACAGGTTCGAATCAGTATAATGTCATAAAATTCTACAAGACAAGCATTGGCGTCGCATGAGGGTTAGGATAATAATTATTGTTTCACAGAATTGGAAAGGTAAGATAAAGGATACGGTGTGAAAGCATGAGCACTAAAATTGGTGTAGAGCAGAAGTGGCCAACAAGTCGATCACGATTGATTTGTCGATCTGAAGCCAATTTTGGTCAATTGCTCGCGATATTTTGACTAAAAAATCTGTCGCATTCTACTCAAGTCAGATTTAATAGAAGTGGTTCGTTAGAATATAAATTAGTTCAACTTGATCTGTTGATACATGCTGGTGAAAATGAGTTTCCATGAATAATGCGTTGGTAGCGAAGACAATTTTATTTACGATTAGGATGCTGCCGTAACGTGCATACATTTTAAACATCTCCTATATTACGATCGATATTTTTGTTATTTTTTTACATTATCAAGAACGAAACTTTATTAGTAATAATTTTTTTTACTGGTGATTTTTACAACAAACTTTAAAACGATACCATTTTTTAATAGAGAATGTATGTAAATATAGAGTAAGTAAAGCGTTGTGTATGAAACTTACTTTAAATGTTTTTCTCTTCGTCATCACCGTATAAATTAATATAAATCAAGAACATTGTTCTGACAATTTTTGCAGAAACAATCGCTGCAGTATTTTAAACCCTCTTTTAAGCATACACATTTATTATCTTGACATAACTGGCGAATAGACTTAATATCCTTAGACAAGGGAAACCTAAATCTAATCACACACACACACACACATCGTGACATAATTTATCTTTGCAGAAGATGTTCATTAGTTGCCTTTTATCCGCTGGTATGGGAACTGCAGTAATTAAAACCGGCTCTAGAATTCGAATATTCCTTGTCCAACCAAAGTTAACAGGGTCAAGTAAAGGCATAATAGGTATATGACTGGATATCCATATACGCAGTTGATATATGCACCTAAAATTTTTGGTTATCGCATAAATAGTTTTTTTGGAATATTAGTAGACCTACCTCAGTACTTGCTGGTGAAATGCGTCATCTATTGGGGGAAGTTCTAAAGCGGACTTATTGGAAGTTGTGGTCAAGTGGTACCTCAGTACATTGAGTGTTTGAATGTCTTCGTTCTTATTTTTGAATAGGGCCAATGCAAGTTTGGTGGCAAAATTAACAGCTTCAGTTGTCGGTACGGAGTGCAGTTTTGACAGTTCTTCAAAGGTTCCCCGGTTTTAATAAAATACATTATATGCGGTTTTTTTTGCCGATCCTAAACATTGCATTCGTGGTATCGCAACCTGTTAACACATGCAACGCGACAAACACTCACAAACCCCACTTTCCAGTTTCTACACTATTTCAGATACCGAAATATTCCGTTTTTTATTTCCTTGTCTTAATTCCATAAAAAGGTATTTTTCTTACAAAGAGCTTGCTTTAATAAATTAAGAATAGTAGTAAATAAGTAATATAAGAACGTCAGTATCTACAGACTTCACCAAAACTTTTTTTTTGTCAAGTATCTGATATGCATATAAAACATGGAGTATAACTCACGTATCAGCCTCATCATGATTCGATTTCAAATCGTTCAATTCGATTACACCATCCTTGTTAAAAGAAAAGCATAACTCTGGATTTTCAAAACCACCAGCATGATCAGAGTTTCTTCTATTTGTGATAAGTGATCAGCTGAATGTTCCAGAAGGTAAGCAGTCACAAATTTTAATAGGGATCGTTTATTTTCTGACAATCTCAAAAAAATTCCTGAACTTCACCACTTATGATTTCACAGATTCGTATACATATGATGTTTCTAGAAATTAAACAATATATTTAGGTTTCCCTTAGATTAGATTAGATTAGGAGTTGGACGTTATTTGTCCTTGTCCACCGCGACCTTTTCAGATCTATTGTGGGACTCCGTTTGTTTTAGAGTATGTCGTCTAGCCTGGTCTTTTTTATTAGACTTAGTAGCTTTGACAGTGGCTCCCACATCTAGTTGCATGCAATTGGCTTTTCTTCACCCAATGTTAGAAACCTCATTCCAGCCAAGCCTTCACATTGGCACAGGACGTGGAATGATGTTTCCTCTTCTTCTTCACAGAACCTGCACAAAGTTGCTTCTTCTGCTGGATTTATGACACTCATGTGCCTTTTGAGGCGACAGTGTCCAGTAAGAAGGCCTACTGTTATCCTAACGATTTGACGTTTTTGATCCAGTAGGTTTTTCGTAAACTTGGCCGATGGTTCCTTGATGAACTGTTTGGCCTGTCTCAGTCTTGGATAGTTGTTCCACCATTCCTGAGACTCTTTTTGCATCCATTGTTTAATGGATGCCTTGCACAATGCCTTAGTGACTCCACAAAAGTTCGTTGCCCTGATATCCCTCATGGCCTGGAACCCAGGCTAAGGTCACCTTATTTTGACTACTTAGCTCTGTCAGGTCTTCTAGACAGTCTTTCACCAGTCGTGATTTGATTTCTGGTGAGAGAATTGCCTTTAGAGCTGCTTGGCTATCAGAGTATATGGCAATAGTTTTGCCTGATACTTGCTGGTTTCCCTTGGCTACGGATACTAAGTCCATTCGCCAGTTATGCCACGATAAGAAATGTGTATGCTTAAAAGAGGACTTAACATGCTGCAGTGATTTTTCCTGCAAAAATTGTCAGAACAATGTTCCTGATTTATATTTATACGATGATGACGAAGAGGAAAACATTTAAAGTAAGTTTCATACACAACTCTTTACTTACTCTATATTTATAGATTTTTTATATTTATTTCTAGATGTAACCAAAGTTTACGCAGATTATTTTCAGACTGGTAGCCGCTCTTAGCATCAGCGCGCATTCCAAGGCACCTAGAAAAAAAATTCATATTTCTATGCCCGTTAAAGTTAGCGAGTTAATTTCTGTTTTAAAAACTTTTTTAATGTTCTGACTGCATTTAACTCGATATATATGTATAAAAATTTTTAATAATTTACATAGCTAGCCGCAGAGTGAAGTTTTGGATGTACAATTATATTTTCTTACATTAAAAACAAAAAACTTGCAAAAATCAGAATTTTAGATTTTTTATTGGAATTAATACAACGGTTAATGTTAAGAGAAATGTAGTTTTTCTAATTCGAACCCAGTCACGTTTAAGAGCCATTTACAAAGTTCGGTCCTGTTAAAAAAAGTTGTGCATTTCCATTTCCAATGCCCCAGAGTGTTTTCTACAAGAAGGTATAGGTTTCATTTAGTTATACCGTTAAATCACTAAAAGTCATAATTTTATTACGAGTTTACTCCACTAAGAATAACGTCATTGAAGGAAACGCTGCGATTAAAATTTGCTGTAGAATGACGAGGCATGGTTAAAGTTACATTATTTCTAATATTAACGTTATGAATAAATATGGTGGTACTGAACTACTAATTATATTATATATTAGTGATAAGAACAGATATTTGAATAGGTTGTTAACATTTAACCATCCAATTTGTGAAAAAGCTAATTAAATATAGTCGAATTTGCGAAGGCCATTGACGACCCTACAACACGTATTCTGCATATTATTTGCAGTCAATTACGATTGACTGCTGTTAGACAAAAGTAATATTTTAATAATTCCATATAGAATTTTAAAAATTAATAAACTTTGACATAAGTTAAACTTTTATTGATTTATCTCTATGAATGTACTTATTTGAGTAAAGCAATTAAACTGCACCGTAGCACTCTGAAGAACATAGTTTAAATGTGTATCAAATTTCATAAATTCATCAAAATAAAACCCCAAATTTTTGCTAAACATTCTATTGGAATCCTCTCCCCAGAAACATTAGATTTTAAAATATCTTTTAATTTATTATTACAAAAAAAATATTAATTTAGACTAATTGTTGTTTGAGTATACATTTATGTCATTGAGGTCTTGACTTATTAAGTTCACGGCATTGACATAATCATTTGCGTTAAAATCACAGAATAATTGCGTATCGTCAGTGAAGAATTGGACTGAACAGTTTTTGATGTATGTATTTAGATCCGAGGTCATTTCCTCCTGTGTTCGACTTAATACTTTAAGCAAATGTTGTGATAATTATAGTTTTGAAGAAAAAACTGATATTAGGTCTATTATTTCTATAAAAGCAAATTGAAATAAAACATTTATAGTCATTGTCCGTAAAGACTGGTGAGAAAATAGAATTAATTTCAAATGAATTAAACAAGCTAGAAGAAATGTGTGTTGTTTTGGTAGGTTGTATTTTCATTTATTTAAGAGCTTTATAAAATTTAGATTTAAAACATTGCTTACTTAGATATTCTGAATGCGCAGCTTTATCACGCCTTAATGAAGCTAATGCAAAATTTCTGAGTCTGTTATAATTATTCCACTTTTCAGAAGTATGTATGTAGTTTGTATTTCGTTAGAGCTCTATAACGTTCTCTGAATATTAATCTAATAATTGGAGGTAACCAAGGTAACCAATGACTATTTAACAATGTAATTAATGCATCCATTAGATAATTCACCTTGCCGTCAATATCTTGAAAATATAGTATATTAACCCATGGAATACTGTATAGATCTTGTGAGAAAGCTAGAGGGTCACAGTCATGAGCTTCGTTTGGGGAGGCAAGGGGAGCAGTTGCCCCCTGGCTTTTACGACTTAATCAACAACGCGTAAAATATGCATTACGAACAACAATCTCATAGAAATAATAATATTCAGACTAATATAGCTGAAGAATATTATAGGTTGAATGTATTTATTGCATATCTGGATTCCATTACGTTACTTACATCACGCTTTTCCGAAGACTCTGTTAGTTTTTCCTTCCTCCCAAAAACATGAAAAAATACTTTTTTCACTACCGATTAGAAAATGAAAGTAGTGGAAAAATTTGGAATTGACAATTTTGAAGCTGAATACCAAACTAAAGTATGAAAGAGCTTCTACACACAATGAGCTCTCCATTAATGATATAACATCCAAACATTGTGAATTTTATCCAGACATACAAAGTAGTTTTAAAATATTTATGGCTCTTTCACCAACGACAGAGTTAATCGAAAGAACGTTTAGCACGCTAAGGCATGTTAAAACATGGCTGCGGTCTATTCGATCCGTGCGAAGTCATGGTAGGGGAAGCAAAAGCGATACTAGCGCAAGCTGCGGATAATTCGAGTACTTTAGGGCGATATTTTGTTATTTTAGCGTATCAAATACAGGTATACATTTTACTTTTTACTAAAAAAATAGGTTAAAAACAATAAAATGAGCAACCGGAGTTGCTACGTTACAAATTATACTAGCAAATAAAACTGTAAATTATATAAATTTTCAGTAGCAAAATCGAAATTAAATCAAAGAAATAAATGATCAGCTGTATATTAAGAAGAAAAAAACCCTTAATTTTTGTAATAATAACAGTAATACTGGAAATAATAGACATCAGAAAAGGTTTTAAATAAACAATAAATTATTATTTTATGATATTCTTCAACATCCCTTAAATCTTAAATGTTTAGCAAATGATTAGATTTCGGCCTTTGATTATTGTATATGGCTGAAATGCAATCTTGTGACTTATTGATAGGAAACCAGTTTTAATCATTAATTTCTATGGGTTCTTTCGAACTAAAAAAGAAGAAAATATAAATTACAATCACAAATATACCAATTATTTTTGTTAATACGTTTTAATTCTACGTTATTATATAATGGTAATGTTTTTATTTTGACATTATTTGACCTATTCTCCAATTACAACTTATTAGGCTTAAGCAAGATCTCACACATTTTCTCGTAAATACCTGTCTATGTTCTATTATTGATTTTTATTGATTATACTGCTTTTTTTTAGATGAGGTAATAAAAATATATACTAATAATAATTTTTTTACTGGTTTTACAAATCTATATACTTTTTTTTTAAATTAACAAATATATTTTTTATTTACGAACTCTATTAAAAATTATATTGTGAGTATACGCAAATATCGTCCGTTAGTTTATAAAATAGTTGGCGCTGTTGTCACTCACGGAGCGAATATTGAATGAAAATAGACTGACTAAAAAAATAAATTATGTTTTCTGTTATCGATGTTTTTAGTAGAGAAAAAAGAAATTTAAAATTTGCGTTTGAGTGAAATCCATCCCGCATAAAAATTTGTCAGGCTCACTCGTACGCACAATTTTTCTAATCATATTGTCAAATTTTAGGTGACCTATCAAATTATTAAATTCAGCTTAATCACAAATATCTCGACATAGCGCAACAGAATAACAAGTGGCGGCGAATTACTCTATATGAGTGATGTACGAATTAAATAAATTAAAGAGATGCTCTTATTCAATGTAGAAACGAGTCAATCGGAACGGTCCGGAATTGGACACTGTCCCGTGCTCAGACCACTTTCCTTACTGACATTTAATTGTAAAAGAAGAAAAATTATCTTTGAACGATAACAATTACCAATTACGATTTTTATTTTCTAAATTTCCATTATTACCTCATTAATACTTTATTATAATTATTTTAAATATATAGTTAGGCTAAAAATTAGATAGCTATACATATATTAATATATTATACAAAAAGAAACCTGTATAAATAGCGTTTAAGCTATTAAACATTTAATATTTGAAAATGAATTCTTTAAGTTTCTTAGTTGTAGTAAGTGGTATTTTCCATTTAACTGTTGGAGATGGGCTAGGTAAGCATTCAGTATAATTGCATTTGTTAAGTATAGGGATACAAAAAAAAATTATTGAAATTTTGAATGGATTTTTTTACAAGTTAAAATTTGAGCAAGGATTTTTTTTAAATAGTGGCAATGAAATCCACAAAATTGTTTAGTAACACTGCTGGTACACGGTACACATAGAAATTGACTATCTACGTTAATTACGTTGGCTTCGTAGGATTTTTTTATTATTAATTTTAATAAAAATTCGAGATAAGTTAAATCAAGAATCTGGTCAGGTAAACTCGTAGCGTAAAAGAAACGAGAAACGATTTGATTTTGAACAGATATCCACATTACTAGTTCTAATTTTTGAAAACCATTTCAAGTCGCCTTTTGATTAGGATTTGCAATTTTTTGAACAATGTATGTAAACATAATTGGACCCTTTACTGTTTAGGCCATCCAAGTAAACATTTTTGTGGCCTTTACTTCTTAAGCCTACCCATGCAAAAATATCGTCTTTTTACCCCTCACGCAAGCTCATATAGTAATTTTTGCCTTATTTATACTTTATCCTTATACCTTATATCTTATTCCTAAGCCTGTCTATGTAAAAAGATTTGGACCATTTACTTCTCAATCCTCACTATGTAAAAATATTTATATCATCTACCCCTTAAGTCTGCTCCTCTAAATTTAACTTTTTAGCCCTTAAGACCTTACTTTTTAGGTTAGTTTTAAAATGAGTAGAATGGTCTCATCTTCCTCCACTGCGACTCATACAAATCTATTGTGGTTTGTATCTAACTTCTAGTTCGCCGTACAAGCCACCACATCTTTAATAAAGGTCATAATTGAATTGGGTGAAACTTGTTTAAAGTCGGTGGGTGGATTCTAAGATCCGGAATCTAGTTCTTTTCAAAGCGGTTTAGGTAGTACATAGAATGTGCTTTGCGAATTCATTTTCACGTTGCAAATTCTACAGTTCGAGGTATGCCGCAAATCCTTCTAATGTGGTTACCTAGACGACAATATCCTGTCATTAGTCCCGTGAGAATGCCTAGATCTTTCCATTCCCGGATGTAAGCAAAGGCTGGATATAAACGTTTTCGAAAAGTAAGCCCTGAGATACCTTTTCAATTCATTAGTGTTACATATACCCTCTGTTAACTTTGAGATAATTTCTTTGACAGTGCCTTCTTTTGCAAAGCACAGAAATAGTTCTGATCCTGTGACCTTAAATAATTCGGTTCCTCTTTTAGCAAGCCCTTCACACCACTGTGCCCCAGAACCCCTATCAAAGTAATTTTGTTCTGGGGACCCAGAAACTCGAGAGTATTAATACAGTTTAAAATCAGCCTTAAATCAACTATATGGGAGCCCAGGGCCTTGCGAGCTACCTGGTTATCTGAAAATATCTTTAAAGTCGTTTTGTGAAAAAATTAAGCAACTCTCTCGATCCCAATTCTATAGTGATGATTTCTGATTGGAAGTTAGTGACCAGAGTGGCAAGGTTTATTTATGTTAACTCTTGTCTTCTTGTCCACTACTACTCCGTTTTCATTTTGGAAGCTGTCTATACAGGGTGAGTCGGGAGGAGCACACCAAACTCTAGGAGTATATTATACACGTGAAAATAATGTAAAAAAACTCATATGTTCTTATCCGATTTTCATTTGTTTTCAAGTTATAGAATATTAACAAATAAACAAATTTACACATAAAAATTCTCTTAGTCACAGCGTTCTTTCAATAAATGTTCAAGAATACCGCCATTTACTTCTAAACAATCACATAAATTCAAAATTACACGTTCAGTTACTGTTCACTGTACACTAACAGTTCATGAAAACGTCAGAATTATCAAATGCCTTTGAGCCTTGAACATATGGCATACTTTGATAATGTTAAAATTCAGAAGTTGAAAGCTAGATGAACATTTTTAATTACGCCATAACTTGAAAACAAATGAAAATCGGATAAGAACATATGAGTTTTTTACATTATTTTCACGTGTATAATATACTCCTAGAGTTTGGTGCGCTCCTCCCGACTCTCCCTGTATACAGCGTACGAGGCGCCTGGGATAAGGTTTTATCCCCTCTGCTCCACACGTGTCTCTCTGGAACGAAAACGCTATAAGACTTTGCTACGTGCTGTTGGAAAACTATTGAGTCTTAGACCGAGGTTGTGGTAGTAATTAATCTCACTTATCAGTCCCGTTTTGTCCCATTGCAATTCTTCATTGCATTGACTGCTCACCATCAGGAGACCTTCATTTCCACCAAAATGTGAAAAGGGTATGCATGGCTACTTTTGATGTGATTGACATTGCCACAGTAATGGCGTCGCACGTAAGCCACTGGATTCCAGCCAGTTTTACTCTACCTATCCGTTGAAGTCTCTAGTCCTACCAGACGACGAACCCTACGTTACCAAGGGTTTTAGCACAATTTGGTAAATCCAGTAGATTAAATGAGGACTGATACCCCATACTTTGCAGCATATCCTTCTGAGGATCCAGAGGGATAGTCTAACTGTGTTGATGC
Source organism: Psylliodes chrysocephalus (assembly GCA_927349885.1). Taxonomy (NCBI): domain Eukaryota; kingdom Metazoa; phylum Arthropoda; class Insecta; order Coleoptera; family Chrysomelidae; genus Psylliodes; species Psylliodes chrysocephalus. The sequence goes on along the minus strand of OV651814.1, from coordinate 26,215,381 downwards.
ATTTACGCTTTAAGTTTACCTGTGATAATATTTGGAAACTTTAACCCTTAAGCTTGCTCATGTAAAAATAATATTTAATCCCTTTAATTTTTTTATCTTAATATCATTTTCAAATACGAGCTTCATTCTGGAATTTGTTAAGACTCGTGCAATCTTCATTCGTCCTATATGTTATTCGCATGGAATTTACATTAATTATTTCAATTTAAAATAATTTTTTTCACTTCTCTCACTTTTACGTACAATCAATAATTATTCAAGTAAAAGTCTCAAGAGTTGTTTAAAAAAACTTTATTGACGTTTAAAAATGACAGCAATTTAAAAATGCCTATGGTTTCAGAGACGGCCAGATAATATTTTTTTAGCGTTTAGCATTAGACATGTTGCGTTCTAGCATAACTTTAATATATTTTTTAGAATATCAGACTCGGCTGAAGATTTTTGATGTAATGTTCGTTTGTTTTTTATTTTTAGAATGTGGACCCAATGAAATAGTAAACGAATGTGGTTCAAATTGCGTAGGTGAACCCACCTGTCAGATCCAGAATCCTACACAAGAAAATGGAACTGCTTGCATAGCCGTGTGTGTAAAAAGGTGCGAATGTGACGCAGAAAATGGTTGGATACGAGCTACCTCTAACGGTCCTTGCATAAATAAAGACGCGTGCCCATCTGGAGGTATGTTTTATCACATTATATTTAAACATAATCAACACATGTTATAATATTATGGTTAATTTTTGCAAATGACTTGATTTGAACTTTTAATTTATTTCAAAATTCCAAAACATGAAATAAGATTTCAACTTCTAGAACCTTTATTTTCCCCGAGATTTCACTAAAACATATTTGGTCCAAACAGACTGTGGTTATTCTGTGGCCCATTAAACATTTATTGTCAAAAATAAACTGTTTATTTAAATTAATTATGTATTATTATGTATTAATTATGTACGTACATATTATGTATGTACATAACTATATTCACATTTTTTAGTATACTTAACATAAGAAACTAGAATACCTACACATATCATTAATAATAATCATATATTTACTATACAGTCAAATGTACATTGTATTCTCTCAAAACTTTCCGTATTTCAAAAAAAGGACAAAAAGCCATATATAAATGGAAAATAATAATTTAATGTTTTGAATGAGTTAAATAAAATATCAAAATTAAATGTTTATTTTTAAGTAAACGACATTTTTAAATGTATACGTCTTCAATCAAAAATAATATAGGCTAATACTTAAGTGTATACGACTGTACTGGACAAGAAATAATTTTACACTTTACTCGAGTTTTTTGTATTAAACCATCGATCATTGTGATGAAATCAGCGGTAAAATAGATATTTGTGTACCAAGGCTGTGTTTTGGCCATAGATATATAACCAAGACAGATAGGATTATTTACAAAAATTTTGAAGAATGAACGGTGGTGTCCGCGGTAGAAACTCAATAATCGGAATGAACATTGATGCTTTTAACTATAGATATATATAACCAATACAGATTACACAATTTCTGAAGTCAACGCGGATGATCCTCGACAGAAATGCAATATTTGGATAAAATTAAAATATTGATGCCAAGTTTGCGATGTTTTTAACTGTTGTAATGTTATTGCGTTTGCTTGAATTACTGTTAGGTCTTTAAATTGTCCAAAAAAAAATAATGTCTGACAACAGCGGAAGTAGAGTAGACCGCAATTGTGGAGGGTCGTATATTGTTTTATTCATAAAAATTCCTTCGATACAGTACAAGTCCAGGAGCCAGTGAATTTTTTCGTACTTGTTTTCCCGGTCCGTGTATATTTAATTAACCTATTCCCGGTGAACTGTATATTTAAAATGGAATGCCAATCTATTAACAAAAGTAAGCCAGATTGAATTCACGCATTACGTCACATCGATACAAGTGAGATTGTTTACAAAGTGCCTTTGCAGGCCTATTTTGCCCATTTCATGTATTTGTTTTTAAATCATGTTAAATTACTATTTTTGAAACTCAACAAGGAGAAATTCCAATTAACTCTTCCGTTGTGTATATATATATATAAGATAAATTAACTGAAGTTTTATTAGTAAAGTATTAATACTAAAATTTTAATGTAATTTACAGAAAATAGCTAGGTATGAATTTGTTTTTAAATAATTTGATAATTTATAAAAAAAGGAAGTAAAAGTGCAATGACCAGTGGCCAGTAGGTCAGTTAATACAAAGTATTATATATTTCTATTATAACATAACTAAAATACCTACATCTTTTAATCATAAGGACATAAGTTAAAAAACATTTTAATATATGCATTAGAATGAAGTAATAATAATTTAAAGAGACGAGGTCTTAAAGTAATAGCTGGTAGAGCATGTTTTTTAAACGTTTCCTCATTGCTGCTAGAATGAAATCACTTACTATGAAATGTGCTCTAAAAACGGCATTTATAGCAGTCAGTGTTCAGTCTTAGGATCTCTTCCTAAAGCCCTAAAAACGGCATTTATAGCAGTCAGTGTTCAGTCTTAGGATCTCTTCCTAAAGCCCTCATCAAAGCTGCATACATATTAAAAAATAATTAAAAAAAAAACATATTATATACCTATATAGTTTTCGGTTCTGGGTGCCCTAAAAGAGGACACTTAGCCGACAATTTGGCTCAGATAGCTAAAACCTAAACGTCACACCCCGAACCAGGACGTATTGCTATCCTTTTAAGTAAAAAATAACTACAAATAACTTACCTGAAAAATGAAGGCGTCTAACTTTACACCAAAAAAACCATACACTTTTTCCCATTGTTGCAAGCACCCGATGACGATTAGGTAGATATCAACTAGAAGCATGTACTTAATGGGTATAAAGCTTATTTTAACACAAAAAGAATAAAGCACTAGTCGAAAAGCAGCAATCAAATATAAATAGACCACAATATTAAAATTCAAATTAAAAACTATATAAAAGACAAATACTCTAAAAGCGCAAAAGATCAGAACCAAATAAAATGAATAACCATAATAACCTAAAAATCACACTAAAATTGCAAAAACTATTACTGTAAAATCATGAGATTACATCAATAATGCATATGCGTCGGAGTATCGCAAAAGTCAAAAGTACAGTGTTTCCATGAAAATTTAGCTATGTTTTTAGTAGTATTATAGGACCATTTCTACCACGCGCATCCAACGATATTGGCGTTCCACAGTTCACTGTATTTTCCTCACACCTCTAGTATTAATGATTTGACATAACGAAACTAACAATAATTATAATTAATGTAATGTAATGTAATAAGTGATTCGTGAATTCTAAATAAAACAATTATTATATAAAAGTGTAAAAGGAAATGTAATTTATTTCCCTATTTTCTTCTGTAATATCTTCAATTATTATGTTTAATTTCTATAAATAAACCAACTGGTTAGGTGAAACATTGTGATATAAGATTTTATTTATGTGTCCTATGCGTACACTTTAATATACAAAACACCTGGAACATTCTTTAAATAATTGTGGTCGTAAAAATAATTGTGTACATAACTCGTTTGAAAGTGTATTTTATGCACTTGCCAAATATATTATCCATACAGATTAATCAGACTATTTTTTTACTTAACTTCAGTACATCTCTTACTACTAAAACTATTTTTATCAATGGAAAAAAAGGGCCGTGTTCTCGTATGTTTTGATGCATTTTCGGCCTCAGCCCATCGGATCCCCCCTCTAAATATATATGAATTTTGCTTAGAATTGCTAATCCTACAATTCTCTATTCGTGCTTGCTGACTGGGAAAATAAATACCGAAATTCGTCACTGTCTCCTGGACTATACAATAGATGATGATGAGAACTTCACAACAAATACACTTTTATGAATGGCTAGTTGGGGATGTGGTTTTGGCCGAATTAGACATTTGCGTCCGAGGCTAAGCGATTTCTCGTTAAGTATAAGAGTAATAGGCAAGAAAAGGATGTTCAATCAAACTTGACATCGAGATAGATGTCACACAAGCAGGTGTACTGGGCTGTGTTCAATAAATGACTCTCGTAGTTAGAGTTAGCTCTCCCAATTAATGGGCTAGAGTTAAGCCGGGTTAAATATTTTTCTAACGGTTTTGAGATAAACTTTTCTTGAGAAAATCGACTCTTTAACGATGATAATATTGAATCTAAATATGGTATAATTAACGAACATTTCCAGTAGTCACTATCAAAGTCTGATGAATAATTGCTTCTGTGTATTTGCCTGTTGGCAAATCGAGGGACAAAAATTTCAATTTCCAATTCCCTGGCAAGGTCTTGTGCTTTTCTAATAATTTCAGCAGTAACTAGGTCGGCGTCTTCACGATTTTTGTTTAGTACATTAAGGATTACGTTAATATGTTCTTGCAACTGGATCAAATCGATACTTTTTGCTTGCAGAGCATTAACTACCGGTTCTAGTAAAGCTGAGTATTTTGCTATTATAGTTAAAGCAACAATTAATGAGGATTTGATAACGGCTGAGTGCAGCTGCTATGCAGATTTTCTCGTGACGTAGATAGTTTTTCAAGTGCTTTGACAATTTTTCAGACCATCTTGTCTCACATAGTCATGAAAGTTTAGGTGCAGAATTCCTCCGAGTAGTGGATTCCTTAAAAAAGTTTATAATATCCTTCACCGTGCCTATAGTGTTTCTAATTTCCGCGACATTATTTGTGTCATTGACAAGATTTATCTTGTGGCTTGAGCAATGGAAAAATAATACTCGCGTGTACTTTTTTCTCAAAATTGCTTGCACGCCACCCTCTTTACCCGCCATTGTAGCGCAACCATCAAAACCAAGTCCTAGACACTTTTGTGGTAAAAGATTATAGCTGACCAAAAAATTATCGATTGCTTTGGCAATCGTTAAGGCATCTTATGCTGTTAGCTCCACAAAACCCACAAATTCTTTTCGAACTATTTCTTTACTTTCATCATAGAAGCGCAAGCCAATTGAGAGTTGTTCTTTTCCCGATATGTCGGCTGTTTCATCGGCTAAGCCTGTGTAGACCATGGGTTTCTTAGCAACATTTATCACATCCCCTCTAATAACTTCGCCACATATATTTACCAATTGGTTCTGTATTTTTGGTGAGGTATAAACTGCATTCCAATGACAATTCTCTAGACTCTAGATGACTCTTTAATTTTATGTCACCAGATTCAATTCTTAAATTCATCAGATCGAAAAAAACTCCCTTATCTGCTTCTTTGCCTCTAACAGCCAAATCATGGATGCCACAGAAGACTATGCAGGAAATAATTGATGCCGGTTACGGCAATCTTCGTGCATATTCTTAAAATTCGTGAATGGTCTGATCATAAATGAACCTAATACTCCTCTTACGGTTCCAGTGGAGGAAGGGGGAAATAAAACACAGTGCTTGCAGAGAGTACCCTTTAGTCGCTTGGAATAAACTAGCCATGGTGCATATTGATCTAACCCAGCCATAGTTAAATTTTCTTCGCAAATGACTTGCATCGGTTAAAAAATCGTAGTCCTTGCTTGGAACCCACGGATTTTGTAATAGATACTTCTTTTTTTCCATCGTCAGGTGAAATGTTTGCCCTACATAACGACCCAGGTCATTTTCGTGGTAGCCATCATTCTCATTAATTGCGGGAATGTCTACAGAGGCAGAAGTTGACGAAAAAGATTCAAGACCAAGAACAGATATGTCCGTAGAAACTAAAGATGCTGACGGCTGTTTAAGCCTTATTTTAGATGAGCTTGGTGATATAATTTCATCATTGTTTTCATCGCTCTCGCTGCTACTGCCACGTTCTTTTTTCCTCTTAAAAGTTGTAGTCGCTGGAAAACATCAAAAGAATCTTTATTTGTATTTTTATACAATGCGATTTCATAAAGCTAAACTTATATTTTCGGTGTTAAGTACTACACAAACGTTTTATAGGCCAATTTACAAAATATATATTTTTTGTTTCTCACATTTTTTCAACACCCTGTATTAACTGTATAAACAAATGTGCGTTGTTCAAGTACTAATTAACTTAGCACTACAACTTAACTACGAAGTTTTTTGTTTCTAGACTCTGGCAAAAAAATAAGAGTGGTGAGAAAATATAAAAAATTGACCCCATCCTGTATCTATAAATAAAATCGAGATAATACTTACATTAATTTTCGTGGCCTAGGTCACACAGTAAACAAAGTTTGATCCACGCAACAAACTAGTTTTTATGTATCTACCCGTAATAGTCGGAAAATGTTTTTGTAGGATCGTGTACGAATGTTCTAAAATTTACACATTTTGGTTCTCTAGAAAACTACAAACTTACAAACATCAGTTTATCACCCTCTGGTGAATTGTGATCTTGCAAGCTAATATACTATTTGTATTTGTTTATAGTAGTTTCTTGAGCTAAATAAAGAAAAAATGTGAAAACCGATAAAAATGATTTATTTTTATTTTCGCCAAGATAATGATTATTTCAGCACCATGCTTATAACAGCTTACACGTACCTACTAATCTACTCCTACACAACAAAAGTATAGAAAAATAATTCAGATTGAGGAATGTAACTTACCTGTTTGAAAAAAATTCCTGATATCTATTTAATATTGTTAAGATCGCACGGAATAGATATATTTTGATAACTGTGCACTATCACTTGCTACAATACAGAATATTATCCTTTTACTTCCTATTATATTATACGCTGGTACTGCTGGTAGTGCCTAAACACGTGTGATGGCAATGTTTTGGCGTAGTCGGTTCTTGTCCAAACTAGAAACGGTAGGTGCTTGTGTCTATACAGGGCCGCAATAAGGAATTCTGGTTATTCTGGATAGACCGCGTGATTTACATATTTTTTTCGATTTTGTTTTGGTGTAGTCTGTAAATTTGTAATATCTAGAGTAGTGGTTTATTTTTTTTATATTTTCCATACTTTTGATGTATGATTTTTATGTTTAGTATAAAATTCCAAGGTCTAGGGGGGGGGGGGGGGGGCAGCAGCCCCCCCCCCTGCCCCTAGCTAGGTACGCCCTTGTAGCATGTCATAGGTGGTAACAGAATTTGAACAATATAAATAAAACAATAAATATTAGAGTACCAGAATTTTAACAATGTAAATAAAAACAATAATTATTAGGTACTTATCAAGGTTAAAATTGTGATGAGGCAGAGTGACAGTGAGATGTCTCATACAGACCGAAAATGAGCTACATAATCATTGACAGAGTAAAAACAATGTCTCAATAGATATTTTTTAAATGTTTTTTTAAAAGCATTATTATTTAAATTTTTAAAGTTCTGCGGTAATATGTTAAATAAGTTATAATTTAGGAAATTTATTTCAGATAGATATAACCCAAAACGAGTATTTCTAATACAATGTGAAGTACGTGTCTTATAATTATGAATATCGGACTGTTTCAGCAAAACAGACTGTTTTCTATGAATTTCAACAAGTATATGATGTAAATATAAAGTAGGTAGTGGCATAATTTTAAATTTAATACAATGTTGTAGACAATGTTCTCTGAATCCAATGTTAGCCATAATTCTGATAGCTTTTTTTTGCATCCGGAAGATTTGAATAGATTGAGAAGAGTTTCCCCAAAGTGGTACACCATAGCTGACATGCAAGTGAAAGAGAGAGAAATACATAGTTTTGAGGGTATTTAAGTTGGTAAGTTTTTTCAACTGCCGAAGAATAAACAAAGAACTAGAAAATTTTTTTCTTTAACTGATTAATGTGGGCCGACCAATTGAGTTTGTTATCCAATGTAATACCAAGTAATTTTACGTTTTTTATCACATTTTGAGATAATTTGATTATTGGCAGATATCTGCATATTTTGAGTTTTTTCACTGTTTAGTTTTAATTTATTGGTTGAGAATCATGTGTTTGCTTTGTCCGCAACTTCATCAAACGAAGAAATTAAATTTTTATTTTTTTTGTCTGTTAAGATTAGTGTTGTATCATCAGCAAATAAAACTGATTTAGTAGGTAGGATAAAATGGCTTAGATCGTTAACATAAACGATGAATAAAAGGGGGCTTAGGACAGAACCTTGTGGAACCCCTTGCCTTACAGCCTGAAAGTCAGACAGAACACCATTACTCATCACAGCTTGTTGTCTGTTACTGATATATGAATTTATTAGTGCAAGCTGAATTCCCCCAGCTCCATAAAAGCTTAGCTTTTCCAGAAAAATATCATGAGAGACGCAGTCGAAAGCCTTTGACAGATCGCACAATTACTGCTGTGTGATTTCCCTGCTCAAGTTCCTCAACTACATCATTCACAACATTCACAACAGCCTGTGTAGTAAAGCGAGAGCGTCTAAAACCATATTGGGAGTTGCTGAAGAAGTTGTTTAATTCAAAATGCTCACATAATTGTTTTTTAATAATTTTTTCAATAGCTTTACCAAATATTAATACAATACTTATGGGACGATAGTTAACAATTTTCGAGACATCACCTTTTTTGAAAATTGGTAATACTTAATAATATTTAAGTACTTCAGGAAATATACCAGTGGATAAAATTAAATTAATCAGTTCAGTAAACGGTTTTATTATAATATTGCAAGTCTTTTTTAAAATTTTACTATTGAGTTCGTGAGTGTCAACACATTTAGAATTTTTTAGAGAAGTAATTGCGTCAAAAACTTCAGACTCAAGAACAGGGCGAAAGAAAAATGAGCTGCAGGGCATAGGAAAATGTTTAAAACTCAGAAGTTCGGCAGTTGAAACATTAGGAAGAGATCTTATGATATTTGCAGCAGTTGTATTAAAAAATGTATTTATTTCATTTGGCGTTAAATTAGGAGTTACTAGATTTCTTTTTAAATTGTTTTTTTCGAAATTGATTATTTGCCAACATGCCTTGGCTTTATTGTCTGCTCGAGTAATATATTCATTATAGGCTAGTTTTTTTGTTGATTTCAATTTTTCATTGTAATCGCTTTTGAGTTTCTTGTATGTTTTTATGTCATTTGGATCTTTTGTAACGTCTGTTACAAAATTCATCATACATATATTTCTATCGAAACATTTAATATTTTAAAAGTCTAAGAAGTAATATTACTGAGTTATCCATTTAACTTTGTATTACAAACATTAGAACCTAGTTTTATCAACAGAAGTAAATTACCTAAGTGATTTTCAGTAAAAAATGTCGCAACGCAAATAAAAACGAAGTCTACGATAAACTGATTAGAAAATTTTTTCATAAATTACGGTAGTATATTTTTAGTATTGTGTTTACATATAAATACAGCATTGTAATAAAAACCAGGTGTATTTATTGTTATATTAAAGAAACAGGTACATACAAATATTGTGAAATTCAAATTGATAATAATAAATCTATAAAAATGAAAGGTTTAAGCTTCATAGTACTTATAAGTGTTCTTTTCTATTGTACTGCTGGCCAAGACTCAAGTAAGTTTATAATAATTTTTGAAAGATTGAAAATAATTTTAACACCATTAAGTTGTTCTGCATTTTCCTGAACCTTAACCTTAACCTCTCAACTTTTGACTTTTGTTTACCTGCTTATTTAAAACTTTTGATATTTTTATTCAGTTTTTATTGTATTATAACCAAACGAAACATAAAATGAAATTAATATAATCTCAGTTCATAAAACGATTATAAAAACATTGTTTAATGATTTCACTAAAATGGCGGATTATTTTTTCCTAGAATGTGGACCCAACGAAGTTGTACAGCTCTGCAAAGCTGAACCAACATGCCTTATTCCGAATCTTACACCAAAACCTAATACTTCTTGCGTAGTGGTCTGTTCACAAAGATGTGAATAATGGTTACATGCGAGCTTGTCCTAATGGACCTTACGTCAGACGATAAAATTGTGAGGTCCGTTTCCTGCGGTGCTAGTAACTACAAAACTAATAAGCTAAATAGTATATATAACTACCTATGGAGTATTATACAGGGTGTTTTTTTATTATTGCGAAAAAATTCAGACGCGTGTCCCTTGGACGAAACGAAGCAAAAAAGTTCCTATGAACATATGTCCTACGCCTCTTAGATTTTGAACTAGGTTGGGACGAGTTTAATGGTTACGTGCCGCAGTCTTAAAACCGTTACGGCTCACACATTTATTTTGCGCATACATTTTACCAACTGTCTTTATTTTTATTAATTATTATTATCGATTATGAATTAGTGCAATTCTATTGGATAATAACCGCGTTATTTATTTTTATTTTATTGAATTTGCAAACCTTGTCCTAAATTGATTCTTAAGTAAATTCAACAGGGGCGGCCTTGAATTATTCTTTGATTCTAATATTTGAAATATGCTAAAGGTATTTTTAACAGTGTCATAGACTATTCAGAAAAATAACATTTATTTGACACATAATTAAAAGAACAAACGACTTACCTGTATGTAAATTTGATCTAAATTTTATAAGCATACTCGTCCAAATAGATATTACACATATAGTACATTTCATCGAGCTCAATTTTAAAGAATGAATCACTAAAAAATTAAATTTTGTGCTTCTTTGAGTAAACTTAAAAACGAGTTAATATAGGTAGCAATATCGATACGCAGGAAATCAGGATCTGAGTAAATCATAAAAATAATTTTATTCTAAAATATAAAGAAGCGATATATTTATAAAAAATGTTGTGCCAAAGATACGTCTTGTCTTATCTTCCGATTTTTTGTTCTTTATTTTTTCTCTTGTTCTTTATCTTCATCGTTACCAAGGTTCAAATAGGTAGGACTATGATAATAGCGTGATGTTTATTATATTGTCGGTTTCTGACATTGACATTTGGCTAATCTCAAATAAAATCTACTAAGAAGTCAAACTAAAATGACATACAAGTCAAAAGTAAAGGAAAGACTATGTGGTGCTTGCAATGTCTCCACAGTTAGTAGTGATGAAAAGGGTCGTTTAAGATCAGGGTCATAAAATAAATAGCAAAAAATTGTTAAAGCTAGTTAATATTTAATATTATAAAATAGCAAGTAAAATTTTTCCTCTCTACTTTTTAAAGTAATTGATCTGAAGTAGCGCATGATTCACTAAGTTGAAGTTGATAATGAAATGCGAAAAATTATAATAATATACCGGCCGATGTGCCACAAGACGCTGTAATATATCATTAGGAAGAATTGCCACAGGAGTAAAATCCACCCGGCATAATTTTTCTAACCATATGATAAAATTTTAGATAACCTATCAAATTAATAAATTCAGCTTTATATAATCACAAATATCCCGACATAGCGACAACAGAATGACTAGTGGCGGCGAATTGATACTCTATATGTGTGACGTACGAATTAAATAAATTAGAGAGATGCTCTTAGGTATTCAATGTAGAAACGAGTCAACCAGAACGGTCCGGTATTGGATACTGCCCGGCGCTCAAACAACTTTCCTTACTAATAAGAAAAATTATCTTTGAACGATAACAATTACCAATTACGATTTTTGTTTTCTAAATTTCCATTAATACCTCATTAATACTTCATTATAATTATTTTAAATATGTAGTTAGGCTAACAAATAGATACCTATACATATATTAATATATTACACACAAAGAAACCTGTATAAATAGCGTTTAAACTATTAAACATTTAATATTTGAAAATGAATTCTTTAAGTTTCTTAGTTGTAATAAGTGGTATATTCCATTTATCTGTTGGAGATGGGCTAGGTAAGCATTCAGTATAATTTCATCTGTTAAGTAAAGGGATACAAAAAAATGTTTTAAATTTTGAATCGATATTTTACAAGTTAAAATTTGAGCAAGGATTTTTTTTAAAGAATGACAATAAAAATCAAAAAATTGTTAACAATACTGCTGGTACACACAGAAATTGACTATCTACGTTAATTACATTGGCTTCGTAAAATTTTTTTATTAATAATTTTGATAAAAATTCGAGATATGCTAAATCAAGAATAAGGTCACGCAAACTTGTAGCGTAAAAGACACGAGAAACGATTTGATTTTGAACTGATATTCACAGTGCTAATTCAGGTTTTTAAAAACCATTTCATGTCGCCTTTTGATTTGCACATTTTTTTAACAATGTATGTAATTATAATTGGACTCTTTACTGCTTAGGCCATCCATGTACAAATCTTTGTGCCCTTTATTTCTTAAAATACTGTCTTTTTACCCTTCATGCATGCCCATATAATAATTTTTGACTTATTTCTACTTTATCCTTATACCTTATATACTAGTCCTTAGCCTGTAAAAAGATTTGGTCCATTTGTCTCCTAATCCTGACTATGTAAAAATATTTAAATCATCTACCCCTTAAGTCTGCTCCTCTAAATTTAACTCTTTAGCCCTCAAGACCTTTACTTTTTAGGTTAGTGTATTAATTTTTTGATCTTAATATCAATTTCAAATACGAGCTTTATTCTAGAATTTGTTAAGACTCGTGCAAAAATCTTCATTCATCCTATATGTTATTCGCATAGAATGTACATTAATTATTTTAATTTAAAATAATTGTTTTCACTTAATTGTCACTTTTACTTACAATCATTAGAGAGTTATTGCAAGTTGACTTAAGGTCAGTCACTATTGGTGCCGCTCTTATTTTGACATTTGAGCATGCGCAGATCACTAACTTTAATAAAGATTGTGCCTGTCCTTAATAGAGAAATATTGCAAATTTCTATAAAGCCAGCCACTAAACTTTAAATTATTGTTCATCTTTTTTGTTGTCTATAATATTAAAGAGGCATTAGAAATTATAATTTTAGAAGGTTTAAATGACGATTATATTAAATATTTAATATTAAAAAACTTCTAACGGATACGAATGTCGGCGAGCGCATCCAAAAACTATAAAGTCACCACTACCTGCTGCCCTTAAACATCCACAATTAAGGACAGGCACAATCCTTAATAAAGTCAGTTTTAGAACATAAACATCTGCGCATGCTTAGATGTCAAAATAAGAGCGGCACTAATAGTGACTGACCTTAAGTGAACTTGCAATAACTTTCTTATTAAGGACAGGCACAATCTTTATTAAAGTTAGTGATCTGCGCATACTCAGATGTCAAAATAAGAGCGGCACTAATAGTGACTGACCTTAAGTGAACTTGCAATAACTCTCTAATAATTATTCAAGTAAAATTCTCAATAGTTTTTTAAATAAACTTTATTGACGTTTAAAAATGACAGCAATATAAAAATAAGTAGGATGATCTCATCCCCTTCCACTGCGACTCATACAAATCTATTGTTGTTTATGTCTTACTTCTAGTTCACTGTACAAGCCACCACATCTTTGATAAAGGCCATAAATCTAGTTCTTTTCAAAGCGGAGCAAAGACATAAAATGTGCTCTGCGAATGCATCTTCCACGTTGCAAAAGCTACAGTTCGAGGTATGCTGCAAATCCTTCTAATGTGGTTTTACCTAGATGACAATATCCTATCATTAGTCCCGTGAGAATGCCTGGATCTTTCCAACTCCATTCCCGGATCTGAGCAAAGGCTAGATATAAACGTTTTCGAAAAGTAAGCCCTGAGATACCTGGGTTTGAATCTAGGCACACGACTTAACTTTTTTTTTATGTTTATTTTATTTTATAAATTAGTAAAATTCATAAATTATTTTAAAATATTTATTTTGTCTTAATAACCTAAAATAATTTTTTAAATTTGTAGATTTTCGTTAGTGAGTCGTAGAGAAAATATACTGTACAACTCGAGTGGATTGTTCATATCCACTCTTGTTGCACAAACTACTATTGTTCTGTTGCCTCAAAAAGAAACTTCGATTAGTCCAGAATTTTTTTTATGTCTTTTTTAGAAAACCCATTAATTTGGAGACTTCTATATACAAGGCGTTTAATTAATAATGGGTCATACAGCAATCAACAAAATATATTATAACCAATATGCTTCAGTAAAGTTTTGGTGTAGAAAGAGAAACAGGATATCATAGTTCAATTTTTTCGATAATTGATTTCAAAATTCCAAAACATGAAATAAGATTTCAACTTCCAGAACCTTCGTTATAAAATAAGTTGGTGTATTTAGTGAATATATATTAGAATAATTTTAAACTGATTTAAAATGAATAAACGGCACATTATAATTAAAAATCATAAAAAAGAAAATAAGGAAACTAAAGTTTTTGATTCTTAAAATTTATTCTATTTCAAAAGTAAATTTGCAAAAACAGTTACTTATGTATGTACATAACTATATTCATTTTAATATTCACATTTCTTAACATACCTAACATAAGAAACTAGAATACCCATATCATTAATAATAATCATATATTTATTATACAATCAAATGAACATTGTATTCTCTCACAAATTTCCGCATTTCAAAAAGTAGACAAAAAGTCGGTAAAAAACATATAAATACCGGGTTTCCAAAAAGACGCCGGCCAGGATATTTTCAAGTTTCTAATTTCTCCACTAAAGGGCGTAATCCATATGGTCAATGATAAATACTAGGTTTAAAATACACAATGATACACAAGCTTAACTACAACCAGCTTCGGCATGACTATTAAAAACATATTTGTTCTATTGGAAACGCTATTTAATTAATCTACATCTAGGTTTGGTTTGGTTTCAATTTAAGAACAGTTCTTGACATGGAATTTTATATGCGAACTCAACACGTTACGTATATTAAATAGGGAGAGACATTACATAAGAATCGCATTCTATCGAACGAAGATAAGCGTATTGAAAGATAAGAATTCCACTGCTGACATGCGCAGTGATTTAAAAGTGTTTTGAAAGTGTTTTGGGCAATTTTAAATCATTCCAGAACCGGAGATTCTATGTTTTGGTTCACTCATGGAATTATTTTAGAACTATTCTAGAACGGTCCAAACAGTTCTTACTTGTGAGCAGAAATTATTTTAGAATTTTTAGTTCGAGCATGCGTATGGCGAAGAAAGCTATGAAAAGAGAACTGACAACCAATTATTGATTTATTTCATTTCGTTTATATGTTTTGAGCTATTTATGCGAGGTTTGAGTTTTGAAATTATATTTATTAGTGCCTTTGTTTGAGTTTTTATTAAAACTTATTAACTCAAAAAAAGCAAGTTTATTTTAACAATAGAAACGTATTCATAGTACTATGACTAATTTGAAATTAAATAATTTTTGCATCATTTAAATATACTATTTTAAAAAATATGTGAAATAGAAAACAAAAGATATAGATATGAGTAAAAGTAACTAGAATCGAACAAAATAAATAAGTTAAAACATGAATCGATCAATAGTAAAAACTAGAATGGCCTAAAAGATTTAAGACAAGAACACATATGAAATGAACTATGACGTTTGCAACTCTTTGTTAATCTTAAGAATAAGAAACAATGGCAAATTACCGTTTTGCAAACAATATTTTTGACAATAATTATTGGCTTCTTGTCCTCAATAATAAAAGGCTATAGTAAGGACAAATGCGGAAAAGAAGAAGAAAAAGAACAAGAAGATGAACAAAAGTGTTTTGGTTCATACTATTTTGAATCGATTCTGAATAAGTTTTATTACTTTTGTCACTGCGTAATTCTAATAAAAATCTTGAACCATTCTAATTTCGAAACCAAAACAAATCTTCTAAAACTACAAAAGGCTGCATCATGATGTATATAAATTTATTTGAATTTCCAATTAACTTTAACAAAGGGACAATAATAAAAAGACATGAACTTCTTTCTAAATTAACTTTTTAGTTTCTAAAACATTCTTCTTTATTATAAAAATATTTTTTGCTACCATAAAAATTACTTGTGCTATCTTTAAAAGTAAATGTTTAACCTTTATTAAAGTTTTTTAGAATGTAAAGAATATTTTTATATTTTTCTCCACTTAATATATTTTTTTAGAAAAAAAACTAGGCATGTTACATCGCATGGATCTAATTTAACTTTTTTAAAAAGGTAATATTTTGTAAAACGTATATTGAAAAGAAGTACAAGTAGTGTGTATGAATGTGAGTTAAAGTATAATACAAAAATGGTCCTATATATAAGGTCGCATATGCTGACCTCAGCATTAGCAGAAGTGCAGGTGCATCTACGCTGCATTCTGCGAAAGTTGTTACATGATATGTTTTTTAGAAAGGAAGTTGTTATCGCCTGTAATATGATATATAAGATAAGGGTTATGAGACGCATATAACATGCATATATGATTAAAACAAATGCAACATAGCTGGTTTGGGGTCTAACAGATTTTTGATACTCTTTCAGAGCTTCGTACCTAAGATTAAAGCTTGCGAAACCCTAAGTAGTTATTGTAGATTTTTAATCTAATGTTGTTTATTTTCTATTTTTAGAATGTGGAGCCAATGAAATAGTAAACGAATGTGCTTCAAGTTGCGTAGCTGAACCCACATGTGAAATTCAGAATCCTACACAAGAAAATGGAACTGCTTGCATAGCGGTGTGTGTAAAAAGGTGTGAATGTGATGCAAGCAATGGTTGGATACGAGCTGCCCCTCAGGGTCAATGTATTACTAAAAATGATTGCCAAATTGGAGGTAAGTTTGATTACGACACATTTAATACATATACAGATCCAGGAAATACCCCGCTAGAACTCGTTAAATATGAAGCTTAAAAATTGTGGAGTATGATAAGAGATCTCCTTCAAAAATGCATGAATTGGTGTAGAGGTCCCTAGTGAATTTCAAATTGGGTAACATATAAAACATACACATTAGGGAATCTTAATACTAGAAACAGAAAGGTTCTAGACGGAGACATACTAGGTGTTATAGATTTACAGATATTATAGGTCATAGACACGTTACCCACAAAACGACTAAGTGCGATACTAACAATAGTGACACACCTTCATTTCAAGCAAAAATCCTTTAAAAGAACAATGACCGAAAACTTTTTATTTTAGTGAAAACTACACTGCTCTTTTAATTGTTGTAAATAACCCGATTTAAATTTTTATAATATTTACTTTGATAGTTAAATTAGTTTAGTCATACAAAACAAGTTAAGTAACTCACAAAAATATTATAATATATTATCTCCATATATTATGCAAAATGGAATTCCGCATACAATTTTCGTGCAATTTATTTAATACATGTACATATTAAAAGTTAAATTATAGTTGATATTCAAGGCAAATAATAACAAGTCTAAGAATTGGTCATAAATTGAATCTGTGAAGTAAACTTAGTTTGGTTTAATGCACCTAAAGGCATGCAATAGTACTTAGCACATTTTAACTTTCCTAATTTAGGAATCGGATACTCATTTTTCATGCTCTAGGCTTCTTTAAATAAGTTGTTCATAATTTGCCAAGTAGGTGCTTTTAGAAACAATTTTTTTACATTTGTATGAAAATCCTTTGCTTATGGCTTGGTAGTTTGGTACACCTGGGTGGGATGTGCAAGCCCAGTTGTTCCACCAAAACCACCCATTTTTTGTTCGACGGTGAGATATTCTGATACCACCGCTTGGGCACAGCTTACATGCTGTGGCTTGGACATCGATTTGGTCTCGTCAATTATCTTTTATTATGTCCTTTTATAATTTTCTTTTTTTAACATGATTGTCATTATCAGTTTACTTATGATATTCCATATTTCCTCATCTTGAAGTATCAGCTCTATGTTATTCTTGGTGATATTTACCTCAGATTTGCGGTTTGTTTAATACCTTTCTATGTTCCATCTTATACAGTGGAAGATTATATGTTATGATATGTTAATTTCAATACATATCAGCATTTATCATTGGTACTGTGAGTCCTTGTGCTGTGAGAAAATCCTTTTCTCCTCATACTCTATTATTCCGTGCTTTGATGTCATTGATAAAAGTTATTTTCCAACCATCGTATTCGTCATATTTGTTTTATCATGTAATCAATCTGTTTTCTCTAATCACTGCTCTGTATTCTTGACCCAACTTTAATATATTCGTTCGTTCTATCTTTAGTTTTATTGGCTTCCTTATGTGATTAGTATAGATCTTGTCGGTGTTGTTCTGTAGGCTGATGTAATTCTTTAGGGTATTTTTCTGTTAAGACTTTCCATACTCTTCTCGTTGTGTTTGTATTCTAATTGGTTTTTTTCCATATTTGGGATCCATTAGAATCCATATTTGGGAACCATATCCAATCATGGCCACTGTTGCTGAGTATAGCACTCTTTTTTGTTGAACGCTGGGCTTTCTAGGTTTGAAGTTATCCTGGCTAGGTTCATTAACATTTTATTTGCTCTTTCCTTTGTGTTTAATATATATGTATTTTTATCTTTAAATTTTTGGGTAATATTTCGATAAACCAATATACTCCAATATATCCCTGATAGCATCTCTATTTTCGTGGCAGTCAGCTTTATCTTAATTTTGTCTAGTGTATTTTTTGTACTACGTAATTTACTAGCTCTTCTAGCATTATAGTCGTACTTGCACTACTATTTCAAGGTTGTCTAAGTATGCCAAGACCGTAATGTCCTTTTTCATATTGAAAAGTATCTAGTTGATGAATAGATTCCATAAAGCTGGCCCTATGATGAATCCCTATGTTGCTCATTATGGTCTACTATGTGCCAGTCAAAGAGGTAGGACTGTAAGATGTTGATACTTTTAGTGCCTTCATAATCCTTTCTCATGCTGCTCAGTTAAAATTGTTCTGTATATCTAGTACTAGTATTAACGTGCTGTACTCTTAATTTTGGTAGACTTTTCAGTTAATTTTATGTGGAATTTCGATGACTTTATTGATGGAGCCAATTGTTGGTGGTCCTCTACGGAAGTCATACTGTTTGTGGTGTATTGTGTTGTTTTGTTCTGATTTTTTTTCTAATTTCGATTATATTACATTCCCAACTAGCTTCCTCATACGTGAGGCTATTCTGATTATGGTATTTTATACGTCAATTAGAATACATTTTTTTCTTAATTAATCAAAAACTAATCGGATGTATATTTAAATTATAATTGAATGATAAGAAAATAAAACTGTTATTTTTTTTCGCAATAATAATCGATAGACATTACCAAATACCTGTATCGTGTTTATTTAGCACCAAAGTACCTAAGTCACCTGGTAAATTAAATATTTTTTTTCAGTATGTCCAAAGCACGAAAAGCGGGAATGTGCTCCGTGCTGTCCAGATCCAACCTGCCAGAAAAGGAAACCTTGCTGTCCTGATAATATGAATTGTCCAAAAATATGTCGTTTAACGTGTAGATGTGAAAACGGATTTATCAGAGATACTTCAACTGGAAAGTGTGTACGAACAGTACAGTGTCCAAAACCAAAACTTTAAAATATTATTTTCACTATAAATATTACTTAGATATACGTTTCAAATAATTGTATAATCATGTAATGTTTTACTTTTTCCTGTATTAAAATTTTCATCTTTTGTGTTTGGTTTATTGAGTAATAGTTTTAACAAATAAAATAGTCAAAATGCGAATCTAAAAACACTTCAGGAATAGTTGTTATATAATAGTATATTATGCAACGATCATGTAATAATGGTTATTAATACACGCACATTAACCGGGAAGTTAAGGAATACCTACACCACTGGTAGCTTTCCCTTTCGTTCTATCTGATAAGAACCGACATACTGATGTATCAGGGATTCCCGGCATTAATCTATGTATCTTAGTATTTTTCCAACGCATTATTATAAAAACCAAATGTACGTTAATATCATGTTCTTATTTGGTAACCTGCTATTCAAGAATAAAGTTGTTCTCTAATAATTAACCAAAAACCTTAAAAATATATATAATAGGGATACGAAACGAGCCAAAGGCGAGTTTCGTATGGTTTATGCGAGTATATTAATAACCATTACATAAGAGTTGCATACGCTATTTTTTCTACACCCGATAAATAATCAAGAAATATAAATATTATATTTATATTTGTATTGAACACAATAACAATGATTACTCGTAATTCTATAAAAAAAAATTACTAAATTGTAATTAATGATATTACCTCGGGTATTGGTATTACCATAGATTTTGGGGAAAAATAGTTTGTACTGCATTTTCTGCTTTCTCCGATATGTGTGGAGAAGTCGATGGTAAGTCTTCTATATCGCTGATATCAGACATTTTAATAATATATTTATCGAAGTTTAGCTATTTACGAAAATTTAATACATACTGATTTTGACAACTAAAACAATTACATAGCAACCTAGGACAAACGTCAAATGCACAGCATGCTTGATTGAAAAATTATGGCTTTCTATTGATTAAAAATCTGTATCATCGTTATTAACAATTTGTATCATATTGGGTATCTTTATGAAACGGATTATGGGCATAGGTATAAGTGCATTATTATATTACGGGTGTAGAAAAATATTTATATGAACTGCATTATTTATAAATTTAAAATTATTATTATAGGTAATTAGGTACATATTCGTATAGATGTGAAATGACAAAAACCAAATTTTAAAATTTTAATTTCACTATAGATATGTATTTCTTAGGTGCACATTTTAAATAATTGTATAATCATGATGTTTTCTTTGTTCAAATTTTTATCTTTTGTGTTTGGTTTATTGTATAAAAATTGTACCAAAAAAAATAGTCAAAATTTGAATCTAAAAACACTTTAAGAATACTTATATAAATAGTTATATGAACTGCATTATTTTTAAATTATAAATGATTAGGTAATTACCTAATCTTTAAATAAAATTAAAAAATAACAAAGTGATTAAATAATCATTATATTCGAAAACATTAAAAGTTGTTTTTTTAAAACTTTTTTAAAAATATAGGTGTAGGTTTACTTTCTTTATTTTTTTAATTAAAATAGATTTATTTTTATAGAATTTGGTGAACTGGTAAAAAAAAACAAAACGAACCAGACGCGTTGAGGGCACGCATCTATAAAAATGACCCGCATGGCCACAACGCGATAGACGCGGTCTTGTCCTTTTGATTAAAAACAATTTAATGCAAAATTATACTTTTATATATATTTTTTTTTATATTAATGTGTAATATATGTATGTTAAACGATGCAATTCTTAGTAAAAATCACAAAGTATATATTAAACTGAATATTCTTTCTGGAACCAAAATAGTAATAAAAATAAACTCAAAAAAATTCTTTGGTAACAAAATTGCAATCTAAAATTATAATCTTCTAAGTTCAAATAATATTTCAGTAATGCGCAATTTTTACAACTAATCTGCAACTAATGCTATCCAGTGGCGTAGCTAGCCATTTTTCATGGGAGGGGTTTTTAAGAACTATGGGGGGGGTTCCATCAAGAAAGTGAATAAAAACAAACCGTCAATAGCGATCAGCGCCAATACTATAGCGGAAATCGGGACACGATGACCCCCAATGGGGGGGGGGTGTTTCTGCCCCCCCAAACCCCCCTCCGTGGCTACGCCACTGCAGCTTATCATATAAATAATATAAACTAATTTCAGAAACAGTTACTTACAAGTATTATCTGAGTCCCCAACACAAATATGTTGCAATAAAACGTGTGCAAGTGGGCACACGTTTTATAAAATTCAATATAAGTATCCCGATCGCGGTATTCACGTTGTGGGCACATGGATTTGACTCAGCAAAACGCGGGAGTCGCGTTCACAGAACACTTACTCTTAGAACGGTATCTCCCATGTTAAAAAAGGATGATAGAATTTTCAGCGGCACCTGGCGGACGTGGTTGATTTTTTTTCAAATAAGTCCTTGTCTGGTAAGAGGCCATATGAAAGAAGAGAAAATAATAAAAAGAAGAGAAGAAAAGCGCGGGGCTATTCAAATTTGACAGTAAAAATTATCCGCATTAAAAACTGTTAGCCAAATTAAGATTTGTTCACACAAACTGCATTTTGTGTGAACAAATCTTAATTTGGCTAACAGTTTTTAGATAAAAAAACAAGCATATTCAAAAAATAAATTTAATAAAGAATATATATAATACAAATCCAATATTTAAAAAATGTATTGTATATGAAAATTGTATTATGTATGAAGTAGCTGGATGGCTGCTACATAATCCAGGATACAACACTGTCCATCATTTTGTGAAGAACTTTATCTGTGAAAAAAGAAAGACAGTATAAGTTCAATCACGTGAAAATAAATGTATTAATAAAAAATTATAAGTCCGAGGAATACTTTATTTTTTAATAAGTCCAACATCTACGATACAGCATTGCAACCCCAAACGTCATGAAACAGAAATTAGTAGTAAATCTTTGATCACGTGATTCAGTATATGTAAATGTAATGGGACAGATGTGTCCGATTTAAAATAAACTATTTGAGGCGCTGTTCTCCACATCTCAGCAAATGGGCTAAAATAATAATTTATAATACTCTGTTATTACCTCATTTTAATTATTGTGCCACTATACTGTATTTGCTCAACCAGAATGAGTTGCAATGATTGCAAAAGTTGCAGAATAGAGGTATGAGGATAATACTCAGCTGCTCGAGATTGGAACCAATCAATTCCATGTTGAATGTGATTCAGTGGTTGCTTGTTAAAAAATATTTGCAATTCTATTCCCTGATTTTTATATTTAAAATCAAATCAGGAATCTCCCCAGTATATTTACAAAATATTTTAAGTTATAATCAGGATGTTCATGAACATAATACAGGTAATAAGAAAATTTTTATAAGGCCACGAAAAAATGTACACGGCAATATTTAAAATGAAACTGCATGAATACCTGCTGACCTATTGATATTTTTTTTTCTTCTCTTTCTTGTTCTTTTATTATGTTTTGTATAGTTGACATGTAAGTGTACTGTATCTTATGTATTTTTTATTGCATTTTAAATGTATGTTGATTCTATATTTATGTATTTTTTATGCTTTAAATGTGAAGATGTATTGACATGTAAAAAATAGTTTTTTTGACTAAATAAACGATTTATATATACGTGGATAAAAAAACTCTCGAGATGTAAAAAAAGCATCCGATGTGGATTCTCATACGCGGCAATAAGTATAAAATAATTGAGTAGAGTACTAACTTTCCTTCTCGAAAAAAGTCCAACATATATTATTAGTCTGCTTCTTCTTCGAACCTTTACTTGAAGTAGGTGTTTGATCAACATATTCAATTTCTACGTTATTTGAGGAAAGTCCATCCGCTACTCTTCCAGGAACTGCTGGGAGGAATAGCGTTGGAAATGCTTCAGGTGTTAGACCTCGACGAGAGCCAACTACTTTATACTTCTCTTCAAAATGTTTATGACATACTACAAAGGTGGAATAAATTTGTAGTCTTGTTTTATTATTAAATCGTGGACAACGAACAGCAAGCGCCCAAATATCAAATAAATCGGGTGAATTCGTAGGGTGGGGCAGGCGATGCATCTTGTTGTCCACATCAAGGCAATTCGGTACACAACATTTTCTATAATTACGCATCTTTATGGAAAAACACAAAATAACAGCGGAAAAAGCACAAGATAACAGCTCAAAAAGCACAAATTTATAAAGGAAAAACGAGCTTACTAACAGTTGTCAACTAAATCAATTAAGCAAATTGGAAATGAAAACACAACTGAATACTACCTCAATATAAATAAACAACGTTCTCGTTTGGTTTAAGCCAAGACGCCATGACACCCCCACAAAAATCAATATTCACCTGTCCTTTACACTCCCACCACCCACCCCACCACACGACTGCAGCGCCACAATGGGGACGTGGTTGATTTTTGCTCTATGCCAGGCCTGCGCATACCAGTTTCCCCCCTCTGGTCGCGTTGGCAGCAGTGAAAGTCAGAGGCGGGTGCTCGTGGTCTAGTCCACAGAGAATTTCAGCGCCACTTGGCGGACATGGTTGATTTTTTTTAATTAAGTCATTATCAGGTAAAAGGCCATATAAAATAAAAAAATAAGAAGAAAAGAAAAGCGAGGGACCATTCAAATTTGACACAAATTGCATTTTGCGTTATTATAGCGATATTCGCTATAATAACGGTAAAATATGTTACAGACACATTTTCTTCAACTTGCATAAATGGCACTGCCACAGAACTCTTACTTTAGTTCCCATTTGGCTTATTTGACAAAAGTTAATGCAAAGCGAACATAACAAATCACAAAACATCTGTCAAATGTAAAATTTCGTTGATTGTTAAAGGTAGAAGCGACTGTAATGTGCGCTATTACATTTTAACAAACGGTTTCAAAAAAGCTGTCTAATAAGTCAATAATAACTCAAAAATAAATACTAAATTAGGACCAGAGGGACATTGAAACATAATAAGCAGTACTTTGGTAGGCATTAAAAATAACAAACGTGTCTCAATCTTTTTGATAAATAATAGAACATTCTTTAATGTCCCCTAGTTTGTTTCAATAGTATGGTTTTATTGCAACATGCTATAATTAAATTACCTGTTTGCAACAAAAATGACAATTACTTCAAATACTTATATCCAGATTATTATTTATTTTTTTTATTTTAGGAATAATATAATTTTTTTTTTTTTTTTGGTACTTTCTTGAGCAAGTAAGTTTCACAGAACCCTTCAGTGATGGAGTCCCGTGTATTACAGTTTAAGAAACGGTTTGGATTAATACATAAAATTTTAAAACTTTCCAATAATAGCATATTTTTTCTTCAAACGTTTGGTTTAAGCCAGAAGAAGTAACTAATTACTTCGATCAATATATTCGATATCTAAATCATTTGAAGTTAGTCATTTTTTTCACTGGATATTTTCTTTTAGATTATTTTGAAGACAAAGGTGTAACCAAATTACTATAACTAAAGAAATTTGAACTCAGTCCATCCGGTGCATTTTCAAGGAAATAACATAAATTTATACTAACTAAATTATTTAAGCAAATTGAAATCACAAATGAATGTAACCAAATTTATCAATATCAATAAATTCACAATTATTAGCCAGTTTCCGCCATAACACCTTGCTCCCACAACACAATAATTGATATTCACCTGACATCTGTCGGATATTAATAAATAAAGTCTGACTCATCTGTCAAAAGTAAAGGTTTGTTACAGTAAAAACCATGGAAACATGATCAAATCTAAACAAAAACTTTTATTAGGCCAATCAGATGTATTAAAATTTTGATTTTAACTACAAATAAACATTGAAGGATGAGGTATAAATAAAATATCTTCCTCCTAAACCTGTACTACATTCTTCAAAATAAATTACTGCACTACTGTCTTCTCTAGACAATAGCACTGTTTATTTTGTATTTTGGTCTCCGATAAAATTTGTATGCATGACTATGGAAAAGTTACTAATTTTGCAAAAAATGGTTGACATTTTCTGCCAAGTAAACTGTTTTTAGACAATGAAGCTATTATTTTAGTCTGTAATACAACGATACCCATTGTTTATTTGGAGATAATTTTCAAATTCTCCCATTTTTTTTATAGAAGCTTCTGTTTATATTAATTGATAATTTTAATTTAATGCGTTATCTACATAACTACCTTTTTCTATTTAAACTAAATAAGCCATATGTCAAGTTAAATAAATTTATAAATTATCATCTACACGTTTTTTATGCTTAGATATCTATCTAAGATGAAATTAAATTAATAGGTAGGTACATACTCGAACAATACCACAACTCAAAAATTATTATGACAATGTTATCAACGATTATTATATTTTTCACTGTCTTAGTGAAACATAATTTATTATTGACACTGTATTTTGGTTGGCTGCTAGTCAGTTTTTAGGAAAATTTAGGAGTAGGAGTAGGTAAATTTGTCTAAACTACGTTCACATACCGATTCAAAAGAGGCTTCAGGAAGTGGGAATTGCCCCACTTCACCGATAATAAAATATTTACAATCAACGACCCTTTTATTAAAAAAAATATGTTAAAAAGGAAACGGCTAATGCCAATGGCCTCTTCGAAAATTCTGCCTGGGACCGCCCTTGTACCGATAACACCAAAAATATCTGTACACAATAAACAATTCTTTGAATATGGAATAAGGTAGAATTAATTAATTTTTAATTTAATAATACTTGTTATCTTAATGGGTATTTTTTATTAACTATATTAAGTATATTATTCCATCTAGGTGGCTACTGTGAACTGTGATATAGGCAAGCAACATTACATATCAGTAGATTCAGAATTTTGAGTAGATTACTACTACTGCCGTGGGATAAAATAAGTGCACTAAGCCGGTGTAGTTCTCTATGCTTCGTGTGGATGGCGCGCCGTATACTAAACAAGTATTAGAAATTAAAAATTTAAAAAAACCGACTTCAAAAACGTGCAGATGCCATCACCACATCTTTACCAAATTTATATGGAACCACCTCTGAGTTAGTCACTTACTAACAAAAAAAAAAGAATCATATTAATCGGACAAGGTGGTAAAGCATTATCGCTAAACATAGGTACATAAAAAATTAAGAACTTGAGGACCCAATTATTAGATTTTGACCAAATTTATATGGGACCACCCCTGAAGTACCCCCTTCCTAACAAAAAAGAATCATTGAAATCCGAGACCGTGTTAAAGAATTATCGCTGAACATACATAAAAAAAAATAAAATATTGCGATGAATTGATAACCTCCTCCTTTTTTGAAATCGGTTAAAAATATAGCTACAGGTATACTTGTTCTAAATACACTGCTTGTCAGAGAAAACGAGCCATCAAAAAAGTTTAAGAAATAATGCATCTTTTTAAATATAATTTTTGTAACAATAAATCTATTGTGTCAGTCAGTCAGTAATTGATTTGCCATGTTATTCGATGTTACCAGATGTAAAATGAAAATAAAGCAAAAAAAATTGAGAAATCGTAAATTTATTTAAAAATTACAAATACAGTTTACTCTGCAATAATTAAATTAAACAAGCAAAAAATGGTGAGGATCACTTTTCAATACGGAGTATTGCCAGCCCGATTCTGTATGATACTCTTTATTCGATTTGGCATAGAAATCAGTATGGTCTGAATGTTTCCTTGAGGAAAAGTGGTCCATGCCTCAATAAGGGCCGAAGGTCTTCGCGTGTTGCTAGTCGCAAACATGCTATATAGGATTAAGATCCGGACCTAGAAGAGACCAATCCATTTTGTGAATACCAATCTCTTTAAGGTACTCTGTTACCATCCTTGCCGTGTTTGGTCCCGCCTTATCCTGCATTAGCAGAAAACCATTACCAACAAACCCAGCATATGGCATTACATGCTCTTCTAGGATCTCTGTTATATATCATCATGATGTTAATGGTCCTCTATCATTATTGACGAGATCCGTGTGTGCCTTAAAAGAACATCCAGCCCAAAAAATTACTGAGCCACCCCCAGAAGTAACTCGAGGTGATCGAGTACAGGAAGCATAACGTTCTCCAGCTCTTCTGTAAACCTTATTTCGGCCATATTTTCTATATATGCACATTCTACGCTCATCCGTAAACAGTACATTTTTTCAATCGTTCACTGTCAAATTCATATGGTCGCGAGCAAAAGCAAGTCTGCGTCTTTTGTGTGCTGCAGTAAGCGAGGGTCCTGTAGCTGGACTGCAAGCTGTCAAACCACTTTTTCTTAACCTTCGTCGGACAGTAGAAGTGCTGACTGCTGTTCCATGAGCTTGCTGAAGACCACTTTGGAGCATTCTATCGGTTTTCGTTCGGTCTCGTAAAACAGCAATGGTGAGAAAGCGATCCTCCCTGGCTGTTGTTTTTTTTAGCACCCGTACCGGGTCGTCGGTGATAAGAGCCGATCGCAAGAAACCGTTGGTGTGTTCTTTGCACAGTCGAACGACTGACATTTAATTATCTCGCCAATCTCGCCACATCCCGTTGACTTGGTCCATTTTACAGTAATATTACAATCTGAATAGCTCTTCGATATTTTTCGTCCTTTATTAAGGATTACGTTTTACACTACGAAGGCCAGTGTCACTTTCATGAAACTTGATTGACGGGTAAAAAAGTATTCTGAGATAAGGTTTTTGATTAACTCGGTTCCGAAAATTTCTTTATGATCTGTACAGGATCGGCATGGCTTCGCGAGTACGCAAACTAACCCGTTTTACGTAATTAAAAAATAAGGAACTTAACAAGATAGATAATTTCGTAATTTTTTTTGGGTGGCCCGTTTTCTCTGACGCGCAGAGTAGATGAATTAAATAAAAAAATATTTTAAACCGATTTCCGGTTTGTTCAAAATTTATTTTGAGGCAATGTTAGATAGAAAAAGAAAGAAAACATGTTCTAACACTGTATTTAGTATCTTAAATGATGTAATTAATTTCAGGTGGTGATTCCTTGTAATATTTTATGAAAAAAAAAGTTCATATAAACATGTGTGCTTACTTTTGCTTCGTTTGTCTTTCCACTGATTTTGATGAAACTTGGTGCGTTTGTTAGCAGTAACAAGTAGATTATGGATTATAATTCCAGCGGCGTCGCAGAAGGTTACCTAATTGCAGTAGCGGTTTGACCGTATAAGCACTTGGGCACGTGCTCTAGTATAATAAACCAAAAAAAAATAACTTACATATTTTAAATTTTCCTCAATGCCTATTATTATTTTATCTAATATTCAGAGCAAACCGCGTTGGCACGACACTGGACGACCGGGCGTTGAGCGACGTTCCGAGAATTCCGAAATTAAGTGAAAGATGGGCACAGGGCACAGTAAATGTGTGCCTCTGTGTTTTCTCTCTCATTATGATGCGAAAAACAAGAACAACGACAACATCGCTTAGCAAGAGATGAACACATGCGATGGATTATACGTCACAAGCGGGGCGCTGTCCTCATCGTGACGTGCTGTACCCATGGCACATATTATTTAGACCAGATACGAATGTACCCAGCTGCATCTTTACCGGCTCCCTCACAAAGGCGATGCCAATTTCGGCTTAAGGTGCGTGTGTGTTGGACCATGATAATAATTTATTTATTGTAATTACGAAAAAAACGTTAGTTGGACCATTGGAATAGTTAAGAAATAAAACTACAAAGAAAAATAACTTTTTTTTTATAAAGCTGTCAAAAATATGATGAAAAAAAATCAATAATATTTATAAATGGGATGTTAAAGCTGTTTGTAGTTTATTTCCAAACGAAAACAGCTTAAAATTCAAAAACGAACTGTCCATACTTTACGCCCGAGATGACTTTGTGCAACACAATGGGGCCGTAACGTTATTACAAATGTTTTTTGAGAACAGTTTGACAATTACATTTTCGGAATATGTGGAGCTGCTAACTATCCTGTGTACAATTCCCATGACCACAGTGGAGCCTGAAAGATGTCTTTCGACACTAAAACGTATTAAAACATTTTTAAGGAACACTATGTGCCAAGATAGATTGTGCGCGTTAGCCATGTTATCCATCGAAAAAAAAAACTTATTCGGTCCATTCCAAATTTTAATAATCTGGTCATCGTTCACTTCGCTAGCCAAAAATCTAGAAGAATGGACTTCAACTATAAGAAATAGTATACAACTGCAGCGGTACCTAACAGTTAGTCTTCAATTTTGTAATATTTAATTTGTTTTGAAATATATTTAATTTTCATTAAGCGGAGAACTTGTTTTCCTAAGGGAAAAACGAACACCGGGATTCCTTTCCAGTGGGTTCCCCACTGCCGCTAGTGCCCACGAGCCGCCACTGGAGCATATACTTAATTTAGTTGCTGTGTACTAATACAAGAGTTTGTACTGCATCAGCTTTTTTAATTCCCTGGAAGTCTTATACATCCATTTTGTACAACTTGGAAACAATTCCTTACTTTAAAAAAGTGAATGAAACTGTTGGTATTAAATCTAGTCTAGAGATATCTTGAGTACAATCAAAAAATAGGAACCAGTTTAATGGTCTTTGGAATGAACTCGAAAAATTTGCTAAAAATCTCTGGAACCTACTAAAATCTATATTTCTACTTTTCGATTCAGTTTTCCGTACGAAAAAAACAAACCGACGTTGTTTTTACATATTGGATAAAAACAAGTATTGTTTTTTTAAATTTTCATTAATTCGTGATTAATATGATTTTTAACTTTAAAAAGTACTTAATAAGGCTAATTATCAGATATATGTAGGTATAATACATAAATTTATAAAACAAAAACAAATGTGTACCTATAAATAACGTTCAAATTGCTGAAAATTTTATATTTAAAAATGAACTGTTTAAGTTTCTTGGTTATTATAAGTGGTGTTATCTATTTAACTGCTGGATATGAGCTAGGTAAGCATTTAATATTTCTTCTGTTAGTATAGGAATAACACCGAACATTGTTGAAGATTCTAAATGAATTTTTATATTAGCTAAAATTTGAGCAAATTAAGCTTATTCTATACCGGATTTTTTTTGATAGGATGTTAATGAATTCAAAAAAATAGTTTAGCAATACTAATAGTACACGGAGAAATTGAGTAGGTATGTAAATTATACAGTGTGCTTACTTAACCCTTAACTGGTGACGTGGTTTATTTAGGGGGGTGCCAGTGCAAAAACACTGACAAGGACCCCTTATTTAACTAGGGTTGGCAAATTTGCGGAAAATAGCGAGGCATTTTTATAAAAAATCAAGTTCTTTCTGTGTTAAATTTTTTTCTAAAAAAAAAAAATCCTTATCTTGTTTTTTCCTAAATCAGGTCCTCCCTTTTGTATCGAACTTCTAAAAAAAGGCCTCAACTGCTAAAGGTGCCGGGCCCCGGGGATTTTGTGCCCTTTCTCGTTGGGACTGCGTTTATCTGTAACGTAACTGGTGACGTGGGTGCCCCGAGTACCCCAGAAAAAATCCCCAATAAACAGAAGAAAAAAACAAGTAATTCGTAATTTTTTGAGACTTTTTCATTATTCATCCTCTGTTAGTTAACATATTATAAATTTAGTAACCTTTTATAAAACTAAGAAAAAAATATAAGTATTTTGTAAAGGTTATCGTTTTATTAAAAAAGAAATTTAAAAAGACATTCATAGAAATATAAAACGTACAAAAAAATAAAAATTATTATCTTACTTTAAAAAAGTAAGAAAAAACCTTTGATGGAAAATTACATGTGAACATTCTAATTATTAACGCAATCTCGGCAATTTTTTTTTTGTACAATTCGTACATATTGCTACATTAGATAATTTACATAATGTCCTTCTCTTTTTATTAGTTCCTGTAGGACATTTTCCGCAACGTCTTCTTTTTTTTTGGTGACTTCCGCGGCTTCGTTTCTAATTTCAGTTAGAGGTTTCTGTAATATTCTGCTAAAAAAAAGTCGTAATTCTGGTGTAGACTTGAGTTTCGAAGGCTTCTGTTGAGATGTTCTTCAACCAATTGAAACGACATTCTTTTTATGCTATCATTACTTCTAAAACAACCATACAGTATATACACGTTTCTTCTACTAGTGCTGTAGAACAACGCTGGTCTAGACTATCAACGCCACCCTTAGTCAAATTATAGAACGCTTTAATATCTGGTTTTTGGGTGTCTTGATCAGTGTTGATGGTGTGGTGTATAGACGATATCATGATAGTTGCTTTCCGTTTTTTTTTGGAACATACGACAATAAGGTCATATCAGCAGTAAATCCATGTAGAGAAGACTATTCTGTTCTGGCTGTATTGGGTTGAAACTCTGGTGATATCATTTGTTTATTATTTTTAACTGTCCCAACGTATGTAAAATTATGTGTTTTTAGAGACTAAACCGATTCATAGGATGAAAACTAATTATCGGCAGTAACGTTTCTATTAGTTCCGTAATTTTTTTTTGCATAATCGTAACACTGATTGCGTTGGCACAACTAATTTTTCTCGGCCATCATTGTTTTTTCCAGTATATATGTATGCATTATACAAATATGACGTTCGTGCGTCAGCTAAGATGATAATTTGTAACCTGTACTTATTCGGTTTATTGGACATATATGTTACGGGCAGTATTGTAAATTGGGCATTGATAATATTGACCGGACACTAACGTCAGCAGCCATATTTGCTGGCCAATATCGTTATTATCTTGGCAGTAACAACAATGCCCATTAATCGTGGACAATGTTGATAATATTTTTTGTTTGCATCTTTGTCTGGTTATTATCAACATCGACCATCAATAAGTGGACAATGTTGAAAATATATTATTTTTGTTCTTTATCCGGAAATTAATGACATTGACTATTAATAAGTGGGCGAAGTTGATTTTAAAGAATTAAGTTGGTACTGTGACTTAAAATTTTTGACAGTAACTAGCAGTACATTAGATGTACGCGCTTTATTTGTACATCGGTCTCCTTTTGACAGAGTAGGTGAGCTGTGTTCAGGCCGTTGGTGGTTATGCCGGTCGGCGTAGCCAGGTATGGATTAAAATTTTCTGGTGGCGGCGAAGCCGTCACCCTACGAGAACTCGTTGCTTCGTCTTCTTGTTGTCACGGCATTATTATTATTATTATTTGTTCACGTATGTGAAATTTGCTTCTAAGGTTTATAAAATACTACAGAAAAATACTTAAGTCTTTTACTCCATCATCTGAAATAAAGTTAAGTTAGAATTATAATGTACAAATATTGGGGGATACTTCCGATGTACAAATAATTCGTGTACATCCGATGTACTGCTAGTCAAGGCGAACATTTTTATTTTCAACTTTGGAAATCCAATCAATCGCCCGCGCGGAAAGCTAGAGAAAAGCGATGTAAACAAAAACATAACCCTGTTTTTTATTTAAATCCAAATCGTTGCGGTTTGCGGCCCACACATAAGTGGGCGCTAACGATAACGCCCGGGCAAGGTCGTAAAAAAGCTGTCATTTATAGTGTATCAACGTTGTCCAATTTAAGCGGATGTTTACGTTATTGGCTGGTTATTATCAATTATGCTCAATCAAATAGAAGATTTACGACAATGACCGGCCAATATCGTTAAAGACCAAAATATCATCATTGACCGTAGGATATACATACGAAACTGGCATTTGCCCCTGAAACCCACCAGCATATTATTAATACACACATAATGGCATAGACAGTAATAGGTACTGCTGTGAATTATTAACAAGTTTGTCGAATAGGCCGGATATCGATGCAGCTTTATCTCGAAGTACTCTCATGATTCTGTCATCAGCATTGTCAAATCTCAAATGAGATAAAACGATCAAAAATCTTTTGAGCGACATTGTGTTTTTAAATATGTCACGATCAGTTCCATCCGTTGCAAACATAGGATCAAAGTGCTCGTAGTTTGGAGCCCGGAGTAATAAAGTAGGCCCAAAAAAGCTTTAAGTTCAACTATATATAATATGTCGTTTATTTCAGGTTTATATTCTCTCTTGTATTTTGTCCGTTTCCTGCTCAATTATTCATTTGTCCTATTTACGATCTCCTCTATCATTTCATCATTAAAAAGTGCTTCCAAATACTATATGAATCTGCATTTTCCAAATTTCTCATGGGTCCCCTTAGTCCTGGAAGGAATCTAACAATATTGTGGGCTTCTGCTCTTTTGTTTCGCGTAGGCTCAAATTGAGACCAGTT
Source organism: Psylliodes chrysocephalus (assembly GCA_927349885.1). Taxonomy (NCBI): domain Eukaryota; kingdom Metazoa; phylum Arthropoda; class Insecta; order Coleoptera; family Chrysomelidae; genus Psylliodes; species Psylliodes chrysocephalus. The sequence continues at coordinate 26,181,864 of OV651814.1, read as the reverse complement.
TAACCTATTTTTGCCATAATAAGCTCGGTTATTTTCTGAATCTGTAGTTTCTTCTGGTATTCTATCATAATCGCTAGAGTAACTTGTGTTAGCAGCCATATCGTCACTCTGTACGATATCTTCTAAGTTTCTTTCTTCTTTCAAGCAATCACTTTGTTGACCGGGGTCCTATTTATTTGAGCGCCATCTTCATTTTAGATTTCCTCGGACCACCTTAGTAGTGTCCTTTTTGAAAATTTGGGTCTCCATACCGAACTACTTTAGGTTTACTCGACATTAGCAAAAAAAATGCGTCTAGGAATAATGCAGTCTCAGATATTCTCTGGTTTCGCCAGTGACACCACGTCACCAGTAAAGGATTAAGGCCTCGTTTAGGTTTATTTTTCTATTATAAATTTTAATGAAAATTCGAAGACGCTAAATTGAAAAACAATTTGATTTTGAACGGATCTTCACTTGCAAACCCTAGTTATTAAGATCCAATCCATGTTTCCTTTTAAATAGGGTATGCACATATGGTTACAATTTACATAAAAATATTTGAGCCCTTTACTCCTTGTAACTGCCCATCTAAAAAGAGTTTCGCCTTTTACCCCTAAGTATGTCCATTTATACCTTAAGCCTAACTATGTAGAAATATTTGGTCTCTTTAGTAGTTTTGCCTTTACTTAAATATAAAGATATTTGTGCTTTTTACCCTTTAAGCCTGCCTTTGTAAAAATATGTACTCTTTACCTCAGTGGTGACTTGTGGCCTAGTCTACGGGGGCTAATTTTAAAAGTCATTTAAGATATAAAATTTATCAAAAATTACTAAAGCACTAAGTGATTCGATTAGTACTATTCCTTTAATTTAGCATACTCTTTATTAATACTAAGTAGGTACTTTTTTTCTACCCCTTTTCGTCAAAATTATCAATGCTATGTATAAGTAATAGTTTTGATGTATTTATCTTCTAATTCGTTAATTCATTTGTCTAATTTGTTAAAACTCATATCTATTTGTTTTTATTATATGCTTGCCGTGAATATCGTCTTGCGTATGAACCTTTTAAACTTTGAATTTAATATTGCATTTTCAGCCAAAAAAGTCTCTAAAAATAGTTCTTTTTTTTAAATAATTTGTACAAGACAATAAATATACTCAATATTTATACACTATCCACATAGGAACAAACGGTAAAATTTTAGAACCTCTCGTGCACGTAAATATTTCGTATCTGCGCCCTACGTGTGCGAGCGATGTCTCCCGATCTGACCGCTCGAATACGTGACATCAGGGCACTAGGACTTTTAGACTAGCAAGCCAGCAATATCTGCTAATAGAAAATATATTGAATATATTATCATTGAAACAAGTAAAACAAAAGGAAAGGAAAGGTTATAAATAAACGTGAATAATGTAATATATATTTTTTTAAATATTATTTATATCTTAGTCGTCCTAAGTAGGTTAAGTAGAAGTGAGAAAAATAAAAAGTTTGTCAACCACAGGATCTTTGATAGACTTTAGCAAAATGATAAAGCTTGCAGGCGCTTTTGATCTATAAGGTCTTCTTCAGGTAAATTAAATGTTTGAGTACAATTTGCAATAACTTAACATTAGATATCTACATACTAAGTCAACTTGATGTCTTATCACTACATGAAATCCATAAACCTGATCAACAAAATGTAAAATTTATAAAAAAGTTGGAAAAATGTAAAAAATTTAAAAATTTAAAGATATGGCCCAATAGCCTTGAATCATACCTTTGAATTTGGTCTGCCTCGGTCGTACGAAAATGACAAAGAAGTTTAAGTACGTGAGTTAATGGTTCACTATAAGAGTCGTATATTTATTATTAAAATTAAAGCTACTCCGCCTATCCCAAATAAGAAAAGTGTAGGCAGAGTAGAAGTTGTAGTCATATTGCGGATAAAGGAGGTGATAGCTTGGAACTTAAAACATGTTTGTTCGACGACTGCAATAGATAAAGTGTGGAATTAATGATGTTTAAGGATAAGAAATTCAACCATATTTAAAAAGATTAAAGAAAAAAATACCCAAAATTGGATAAGTTTAGCATTACCGGTAAAAGGAACGTCCGTTTCTACCAGGAAATAGGGGAACAATTAGAACGTTGGAAAAAATTTTTTTGATAAAAATTGAAAATAGTTTTAATATGTATATTTTCACTATGATAGCTGACAATCAACTTTTATCAACTGCGTAAAAAAGTTAAGCGACCAATGAAAGGAAAATTGTACACTTAGAGACTGCAGTTATGCTTATTACCTCTTCTATTCATATGAAAAAGTGGCTTCGTCTGAGATTATTAGGTTTAAATTAGACTGAAGTCTAGCCAGACCCAACAATGTTTCTTAAATGAAAAATCTTTGTTCGAATAAATGATTCTCTACTTTTTCGAATATTTATGATTTATGTTTTTTAAATTTAGTCATTTTTAGGAACCGTTGTGCATACAGATTTTTTGTACGTGTTAACTGGAATTTCATTGAGTTTTCATTCTGATTTTACTTTCTGGTTACTTTAATTGATTTTCTATCAACAGATAAGTTCCTATACATTGCCACCTAATTAAAATAAGTGTGATCATTGTTGATCTATTTCACATAAATTATTTGACGTTTCCTAATGTCAGTTTTTTCAAAGCCTCTTTGATAAAACGGTGTCGATTTTAATTTATTAGATATATTTGAAAAAAAGATGCAGTTGATCATAAGAGTATGAGATCAATTATTTAAAGTAAACCATAAAATAAATCCATACAAAATTATAAAAATTACTAAATTTTAAAAGAAAATTCCAACCAACTTATAATTACACGTTTTTGACGTAGGTTCATAAAAATAAATATATATTTCCCCCAAATCTTTAATGAATGACTACAATGTATACAATTCATTCTAAAGAAGTTGAAATTTTTGCTTGTTACAATCATTTTGGACTATTTTATTTAATTTACTTCTTCCTTCTAGTATGGTTTTTATATAAGTTTAAGTTAATATTTCACTGTGTCATTTTCTTTTGGTATCATTTTTTAGGGTAATACTAAAAGTGAAGTTATTTCTTCACAGATTTGTTATTTTTTGGTTAAACACTTTTATCTTCATCATTTGTGGTTTCAGTATCAAAAACTTCTTCTAAGTTGTTTTAAAAATCATTCAAAGTGATTCCTTGCAAAACTTTTAATTTATCCCACTTAATTACCTGGAACTGCTTGTCCAGCTATATGCGTAAGAAAATTCCAAAATGCAAATGTAACGCAGAAAAAACTAGATCCAATCTTCCCCTAACAGTTTTGCTTACAAAAGCTTGCCAAAATGCATTCAGGTCTAATATATCCTTAAAATATTTTTTTGATTGTACCTTTTGGAATTCTTAATACCTCACTGATTTTTTTTTAGAATGTGGATCCTATGAAGTAGTAAATCAATGTGCTTCAAAGTGCGTAGATGAGCCAACATGTCAAAATCCGAATCCTATACAAAAACCTGGCACACCTTGCTTAGCAATATGCGTAAAAAGATGTGAATGTGACGCGAAAAATGGATGGATTCGGTCTTCATCTAACGGAACTTGTATACAAAAATCAACCTGCAAATCAGAACGTATGTACATAAACGCATTATGATAGGAGTGTCAGAGTTGTCTAAGTCTATGATATCCTTTATATATCTCTCAAAGAAGATTAAACCTAAGATTGTGCCTTCTACGTATCTATTCATAAATCTCAGAGAGTAGAAATTTTGAGGAAAAATAAGGCAGAAATACAAATTTTGCGCGTTACTGATAAAAGGCAAAACCCATTTATATTCCCTCGAATTTAAGAATAGCTACCCAGGAGCACTAATAATCAATTTTTTTTAGAATGTGGACCCCATGAAATAGTAAATAAATGTGCTTCGAAGTGTGTAGATGAGCCAACATGTCAAAATCCGAATCCTATACAAAAACCAGGCACACCTTGTTTACTAATATGTGTAAAAAGATGTGAATGTGACGCGAAAAATGGATGGATTCGGTCTTCATCTAACGGAGCTTGTATACAAAAATCAACCTGCAAATCAGAACGTATGTATATAAACGCATTATGATAAGAGTATTACAGTTGTCTAAGTCTATGATATCCTTAATATATCTCTCAAAGAAGAATAAACCTTAGATTGTGCCTTCTGTGTATCTATTCTTAAATCTTAGGGAGTAGAAATTTTGACGAAAGGATGAGACAAGAATACAAATTTTGCACGTTGCTGTAAAAGAGGCAACACTAATTTTTATTCCCTCGAATTCAGGAATAGCTACTCAGTAGTCTTTGATACCCTATGCTATCCTATTAATCAATTTTTTTTAGAATGCGGACCTAATGAAGTAGTAAATAAATGTGCTTCGAAGTGCGTAGATGAGGCAACATGTCAAAATCCGAATCCCATACAAAAACCTGGCACACCTTGCGTACTAATATGTGTAAAAAGATGTGAATGTGACGCGAAAAATGGATGGATTCGGTCTTCACCTAATGGACCTTGTATACAAAAATCAACTTGCAAATCAGAACGTACGTATATTATAAACGCATTATGATAATATATATTAAAGTGATTCAGGTCTATAATTATATCCTTAATATATTTTTTAAAGAGTATTAAACAAACCAGAATTATGCCTTCTGGAGTTACTGATATCCTGTGGTAATTTATTGACATATTTTTTTTAGAATGTGGACCCCATGAAGTAGTAAATCAATGTGCTTCGAAGTGCGTAGATGAGCCAACATGTCAAAATCCGAATCCTATACAAAAACCAGGCACACCTTGCTTACTAGTATGTGTAAAAAGATGTGAATGTGACGCGAAAAATGGATGGATTCGGTCTTCACCTAACGGAACTTGTATACAAAAATCAACTTGCAAATCAGAACGTACGTACCTATATAAAAGCATTATCATACGAGTATCAGAATTGTTTAGGTCTAATATATACCTAATATATTTTTCTAAGAGGATTTAACCAATGATTCTGCCTTTTAGGGTCCTGGATACCCTACAATACCCTATTGATCTATTTTTTTTAGAATGTGGACCCCATGAAGTAGTAAATCAATGTGCTTCGAAGTGCGTAGATGAGGCAACATGTCAAAATCCGACTCCCATACAAAAACCTGGCACACCTTGCGTACTAATATGTGAAAAAAGATGTGAATGTGACGCGAAAAATGGATGGATTCGGTCTTCACCTAATGGAACTTGTATACAAAAATCAACCTGCAAATCAGAACGTATGTGTGTATAAACCCATTATGATAAGATATTTCAAAGTGGTTCAGGTTTATAATTATATTCCTAATTTTTCAAAAAGGATTGAACAAACCAAAATTGTGCCCTTTGTGGTTGTTGATATCCTGTGATAATTTAATTACATACTTTTTTAGAATGTGGACCCCATGAAATAGTAAATAAATGTGCTTCGAAGTGTGTAGATGAGCCAACATGTCAAAATCCGAATCCTATACAAAAACCAGGAACACCTTGCTTACTAATATGTGTAAAAAGATGTGAATGTGACGCGAAAAATGGATGGATTCGGTCTTCACCTAACGGACCTTGTATACAAAAACCAACCTGCAAATCAGAACGTATGTATATAAACGTATGATGATAAGAGTACAGAGTGGTGTAGGTCCATGATATCTTTTATATATTTTTCAAAGAAAATTAAACCTAAGATTGTGCCTTCTGGTTATCTATTGAATCTGAGGGTGTAGAAATACTGAGGGAAGAATGAGACAAAAATACAAATTTTGCGCGTTGCTGATAAAGAGGCAAAACCAATTTTTAAATTCTCGAATTTAAGAATAGCTACCCAGGAGCACTATTAATCAATTTTTTTTAGAATGCGGACCCCATGAAGTAGTAAATCAATGTGCTTCGAAGTGCGTAGATGAGGCAACATGTCAAAATCCGAATCCTATACAAAAACCTGGCACACCTTGCTTAGACATATGTGTAAAAAGATGTGAATGTGACACGAAAAATGGATGGATTCGATCCTCGCCTAATGGACCTTGTATACAAAAATCAACTTGCAAATCAGAACGTATGTATACAGGGTGTCCCGAAATTAGACGGTCATATTATAATAGCGTAATCTATACCCTAAAATAGGAGTAAAAGTCCATATAAACATAGGACCGAAAACGTTTTGTTTTCGAGATACAGAGTGTTACAAGTAAAGTACTGATGGCACATTTTGTAAATATTTTCTAAAATTTCTGTGTTCACCGGTTTTTCAAAATTAAACAAAAATAAAATTTCTGATTCCACAGGCCTAATAATTATTGTTTATACTTTCGAATAAGAACATCAACTTATCATGAAATTTTGAAATGCTTTTCTCTTGAAAATGGTGCGTCCTAGCGAGATGCAACACAAGTAGCATTATTATAAAGGAAATATTGGTTTTCCAAATTTTGTAGTCAAAAATGTTAAAAACGTTCCACAAAAAAAACTTTTACTCCTATTTTAGGATGTAGATTACGGTGTTAAAATATTACCGTCTAATTTCGGGACACCCTGTATAAACCCATTATGATAAGATATATTAAAGTGGTTCAGGTCTATAATTATATCCTTAATATATTTTTAAAGGAGATTGAACAAACCAGAATTGTGCCTTCTGGGGTTGTTGATATCCTGTGATAATTTATTGACATACTTTTTTAGAATGTGGACCCCATGAAGTAGTAAATCAATGTGCTTCGAAGTGCGTAGATGAGGCAACATGCCAAAATCCGAATCCTATACAAAAGCCAGGCACACCTTGCTTAGCAATATGCGTAAAAAGATGTGAATGTGACGCGAAAAATGGATGGATTCGGTCTTCACCTAACGGACCTTGTATACAAAAATCAACTTGCAAATCAGAACGTATGTATATAAAACCGTTATGATAAGATATATCAAAGTTGTTCAGGTCTATTAATATATCCTTAATATGTTTTTCCTAGAGGATTGAACAAACCAGAATTGTGCCTATAGGGGGTTCTTGATACCCTGTGATAATTTATTGATATACTTTTTTAGAATGTGGACCCAATGAAGTAGTAAATCAATGTGCTTCGAAGTGCGTAGATGAGGCAACATGTCAAAATCCGAATCCCATACAAAAACCTGGCACACCTTGCGTACTAATATGTGTAAAAAGATGTGAATGTGACGCGAAAAATGGATGGATTCGGTCTTCACCTAACGGAACTTGTATACAAAAATCAACTTGCAAATCAGAACGTACGTATATTATAAACGCATTATGATAAGATGTATCAGAGTTATTTAGGTATATTGTATCCTATATTATTTTAAAGATGATCGAACCTAGACTTGTGCCATCTGGGGTTCTTGAACCCCTATGATAACCTATTAATTAATTTTTTTATATCAAAATCCGAATCTAATCTAAAAACCTGGCACACCCTACGTAGAAATGTGTGTAAAAACATGTGAATGTAATGCGAAAAGTAGATGGGTTCGGTCTCCACCTAAAGGATCTCTTATACATTAACCTGCTTGCCGAACAGACAGTATTTGTATGGTATTCCAACAAGAGTTAATAATTCACAAAAAGAAGAGTTTTTAAAGATGATCGGATGTCTTTATACCTTCTGTAAACTGAAGCTCAGCAATGTCGTTTTGCTTAGACCTAACTGTTATGAACGATTTTCAATAAACAAATGGGGTTTATTGTTAGGTTTTAATTTATAAACCCATCAATAAATATTTAAATAAATATAATTTTTATATAAACTGTATAAATACGTAATTGTAAACGCGATGTCATGACAAGTAAAAAAAAAACGTATTTGACAATGTATGTAAAATAATAATTATATTGCTGAGCAACCGAGATTGACAATGAGGTGAGTTTAGTCCTTCATCAGGGCTGCCACGTTAAGCAAGGATATCTAAAGGGTGACAGTACCAATAAAAACTCCCAGGCCGGATATTTTGGTGAGTATTGGATATTTTGATTCTGTAAAAGCTAGTTCACAGAGCACTTAGAGAGCTTCAGTTTTAGATATAAATTGATTTTAAATAGATCATTATATAGATGGCGCTGCGATCAATAATTTTTTTTTTTCGATGGAAGGATCTGTCTTGTGTAGCGCATGTGGTAAAAAAATGCATTTTTAAGCAGATTTTGTTCCATATACTAATTCGATAAATCTAGTCATTTTTGATATACAGAGTGGGTCACTCAAAACAGTTTTATCCTGTTTATCAGCATTATTCATTGGATTTTAAGAAAATGCTAAAACAGGTCAATTTTTATTCCAAATTAAAAACATTTTTAAAATACAACCATCTGTCACGTGTCAACCCCCTCCCTTGCACTTTTCCACTACCGTAATTTTAAATAGGTAATGTACCATGTATGGCACATCATTGAAAAGGTAATTTAGTGGTGGATTCAGAAATATTTTTGTACATTGCGTTACTTAAATTTTATCGCCATCTAGCGGGGTAAAAAACTACGTATTATAGAGTGTGACACAACAATGTGTAGTATATCAATAAAAAGGTAATTTTATGGGGAATTTAAAAATATGACTGTTCGATACTTTTAATTGTATTGCCCTCTATCGGGATCAAAAAAACTGTACGAATTATAAAGTGTGACACCTTATTTGAAAGCAAATTTAGATAATAATTCAATGCACTACATAACATTATTTTAAATATCCTCCATATTGCACTTGCAATATTTTGAAAATTAGTCATGTATTATTTTAAACATTATTGCAAACTTTATTTTGTTGCAAGTGCAATATGGAAATATTTATATTATTGTTATGTGGTGCATTGAATAAGTAATTAAATTAGCTTTCAAATGAAGTATTACAGGTTTTTATCCCGATAGAGGGCGCTAAAATTAAAAGTATCGCAATCAACAGTCATATTTCTGACTTCCCCATAAAATAACCGTTTCAATGATGTGCCGTACATGGTACATTCCTTATTTAAAATTAAGGGGTTGGAGGTTGACACATGACAGATGTATTGTGAAAATGTGTTCAGTTTGGAATAAAAATCGACCTATTTTAGCATTTTCTAAAAATCCAATGATTAATGCCGAAAAACAGGATGAAACTGTTTTTAGTGACTCACTCTGTATATCAAAAATGGCTAGATTTATCGAATTAGTCTATGGAACGAAATCTGTTTAAAAATGCATTTTTCACCAGATGTGCTATATAAGAAAGATCCTCCCATCAAAAAAAAAAATATATGTATATTAAGCGCAGCGCCATCTACATATCAACATATTTGAAATTAATTTATCTTTTAGAATAAAGCTCTCTTAGCGCTCTATGAACTGGTTTTTACAGAATAAAAATATCTTCACTACCAAAACATCCGGCCTAGGAGTTTTTATTGGTACACCCTGTATATATGATGTGTCGCGATATGTTAAGGAGGAAGGTATGTAGTGTATCTAAGTCACTTCAATACATTCCTCCTACTTTTATTAAAGTAGTGAGTTCTGAAAAAGACCAAATTGGGATATATTGCGTTTTAGCATTATTAATTATTAGGTATCCGATAGGTTCTTTGTACTCAAAGAATACTATCGTTATACCATTTTTGCAACTTTTGTTGTTTTCTACCAGGACGTCTCGTTCTCTCGTTGTTTGAAAACCAGTCTCAATATTATCAGTTAAACGATCTGGACTTCTGATGTTTTAAAATATGCATATTTGATTATAAATGAGAAATAAGAAAGGTTGAAGTTTCACCTAACATTAATTATATTTTTCAGAACTTCTGACAAACTTTGTGGAATCCCAATACCTTACTAAAGGTTATTGATCTAATATTGGTTTGGTTCTTATTTTTAGAATGTGGACCCAATGAAATAGTAAACGAATGTGCATCAAAGTGCGTAGGTGAACCCACATGTCAAATCCCGAATCCTACACAAGAACCTGGAACCGCTTGCATAACGTTGTGTGTAAAAAGATGTGAATGTGACGCAAAAAATGGTTGGATACGAGCTACTTCTAAGGGTGTGTGCATTAAAAAAGATGCTTGTCCATCTGGAGGTATGTTTTATCACATATTTAAACATTTTCAACAAATTAAACTTACGCAATAAATACAATGAATACACCATATAAAAAAAGCAGCAGGTTTAGGAAACATTTTGCAGGACCTCGTTGAATATGGATCTCAAAATATGTGGAATAAGAGATTTTCTACAAAAATGCTTGAATGGGCGTAGAATGCAGAGGTCCATAATGAATAGCAAATTGGGTAATACACAAAACATTATGCACGAGAAAATGTAAACAATTTTCAAGTAATCGCTGAAGATAATAACTTAAGGATTATATTTCAGATTTCTAAGAAATCTAAGAATGATGGAAATTGACAAGAATGAATATAGTTCGTTAATGTTTATAATATAAATAAAAAGGTCCTAAAAACATAATAGGTGTTATAAATTTACGAGTCATGTTATAAGTCATCGACACGTTCCCACAGAAGTACTAGACTAACAATGGTGCCAGACCTTGGTTCCAAACGAAAAAAATTTAAATAAATAGTAAAAAAACTTTTTAATTTGGTGAAAACAATAATTAAATAGTTGAATTATAAAAATAATCCGATTTAAACATTTAAAATATTTAATATAAATATGTATCTATTGAAAGTTTAAATAATTAATATCATAAATTGAACCTTAATGCACATAAAGGAGCATAGGTACACCGGTATTTCGCAAAACAGTTCTAAAGACACTTGGCATGGCCCTACCAACTTTCCTAATTTGGGACTTAATCTGCATGCTCCAGGAAAAACGAAGCTTCTTGGTAGTCCGTCCATCAGTGAACAGTTTTAAATAAGTAGTTCATAATTTCACCGATAGGTTCTTTTAGAGGATTTTCTAATTTTGTTTACTATAGTCCTGCGAGCTGTGATATAATACTACTATGTTAAAATTGTAATTCAATAATTGGGATGTTTCCTCTATGTTTCCCAGTCACCAATGAAGGTACTTAAGTCACTTGGTAAATTAATGAAATATTTTTTTTCAGTATGTCCAAAGCATGAAAAGCAGGGATGTGCTCCCTGTTGTCCTGATCCAACCTGCCAGAACAGGGAACCTAGCTGCCCTGATAATATGAAATGCCCAAAGATATGTCGTTTAACGTGTAGATGTAAAAAGCGATTTATCAGAGATATTTCAACTGGAAAGTGTGTACCAAAAGGACGGTGTCCAAAAACAAAATGTTAAAATATTATTTACACCATAAATATTACTTAAGTATACTTTTTTAAATAATTCCGTAATCATGTAATATTTTCTTTTTTTTTTTATTATTAAATTTTTTTATTATTGTGGGATCCAAGCTACGCTACTGATTATTGAAGTGGATGACAGGGGGATGAAAGTGGTAATTAAGACGTTATTTTTGTATTTGAAATTTCATATTAAAAGTTATTATTAAAGACGTTTAGACTTTTTATCAAGCCACACCAGTGAATTTCCTACAAAATTGGGGGCTCGTCCGGGATAGAGACGATGAAAGAGATGATGATAAAGACGATAAGGAGTGTATGAGTTTACGACGTAATACAATTATTACTATGAGCAAACGTTAAAGACGAAAGACGAACGACTTAAGACAAAGGAATTTCAAATACAAAAGCGAACAAGACGACGAAGAAAGACGTAAAAGAAGCCCAAGGACTAAAGACGAGGATTAAAAAACGCCCAGGACGTAAGACGGGATTCATTTAAAAACCAGTGAAGAAATAATAGGTACCATTATCCAAAGACGAAAGAAGACGTAACACTATCAAAAGACGAAAGAAGACGTTGCAAATACTAAGAGAGTTAAACAGATTTCGATTAGTTTTTGGCCAAAGGAAGTACGACGGAACTTAAAAAAAAAACTTATATTAACAAAACTTTGTCTTTAAAGAACGTTTAATGTATTTTGTGTTAATTAAATTAACTCTGTTTTTGCCTATGAACTCAGACGCATACTTTTTCTTCGTGATTTTGCGGTCTAATTTAGTGACTTTTATTCTGACAACGGATTTCGATTTTGAAAAACTTTTGATTATCCGTATTTGATTTTTACAGATTTAAAAGACTGATATTTGTGTCTTAATATACTTTTCGTATCTCAAACAGATCTGTTAACTTTATGAACTGAAATACCGAAAAAACAGAGAAGAGATGAAAATATATCTATGACGTTGTTATAAATTTTCGAATATTTAATTTTATGCTGCATGTCCTTTTGTACATGTTATTTATTGGCGATATCTATTAGTGGCGTTGGACTTTTATTCCCTTATTTTCTTTCAGAATCTTTTATCCGTTTAAAGGACTCTTAATTTTTCTGCTATTTTTTCATTTTGACGTTTTATTTTAAAATGACTCTGACTTTAGGAGATATTGCTGGAATTTGCAGTAATATTAGATCTGCACCTGTTAATGTTATAAAAAAGTTTCATAAACTTGTTTTTGGCGGTGAGGGCGATAGAGGAAATAGGAAAAGATTACGAGAATTTTCCGGATTTGGTTTTGATAGAAATACTAAGGAATATGACGCAAAGTTAGACGAAATTAAGAAACATTTTTCCGTTAGTGATCTAGCTTCTTTTGCAAACATCTTACAAATAGATTATGACGTTGAAACTAAAGACTTGATAAGTAATATTTGTAATGGTTTGACAAACTTAGAATTTCTACAAGGAAATAAGAACCAAGATGATGACAAATCTGAAGACGATTATTTTTCAGATAGAGAAGACGCAGAAACAGCGCATTCTACGCATAATGTTCCGCAATTTCCTATTAGTTTCAAAGATGTAGAAGACTCGATACAAACTTTCGACGGTTCTGGTTCATATGCGGTAGAAAAATGGATTTCTGATCTAGAAGATATGTCTGAACTTATGAGATGGAGTGAGTTACATCTTTTCATTTTTGCCAAAAAGTCATTAAGAGGACTAGCTAAGTTGTTTATTCAAAGTGAAAAAGGAATAAAATCTTGGAAAACATTAAAAAGAGTTATTCAAGCTGAATATTCGTCTAAAGTAAATAGTGCTCAGCTACATAAATTATTGACAGAAAGAAAAATGAGAAAAGACGAAGACGTACATGAATATTTTCTAAAAATGAAGGAATTATCAAATCGAGGTGATATTGAGACGGAAGCACTCATACAATATGTTATCGATGGTATCCACGATGACGATCGAAACAAAATTATTTTATAATCGAAAAATAGAAAAAAAATCGAAAAAAATCGGAAAATGGAAAAAAATCGGAAAATCGAAAAAAAAAAAAAAACGAAAAATCGCAAAAAAAAACAAAAAATCGAAAAAAAATCGAAAAATAAAAAAAAAAATCGAAAAATCGAAAAAAAAATCGAAAAATCGAAAAAAAAATCGAAAAAATCGAAAAATCGAAAAAAAATCGAAAAAATCGAAAAAATCGAAAAAAAATCGAAAAATCGATAAAAACGAAAAATCGAAAAGTCGAAAAGTCGAAAAAACAACAGTTAGTTACCTATATTTAATAAAAACTTTCCATTCTACACTTAACTTTTATTTAATAAAGAAACCATAATGGTCGTGGACAAAGTATAGTATTAGACTCGCAATTTATGGCCATTATTCACTCGGGTAACTTACCCTGCGTGAATAATGGCTACCATAAATTGCTCGTTTAATAATATACTATTTTACATCCTATTTCACAAAAAGCTTTTCAACACTTGTAACATGCTAGGCAATATTTAAATTTGAAAAGTAATAAATCATATTCAATAATGATATACATTGGATTCAAAAATATGTTAAAGTAAAGAAAACTGATTTTTGTAATATTGTTGAGTTATTGCTCCGCTGACAATATCAAGGTATAAATGGGTGATTCTCGTGTAACTGCGATTTTTACAATTTAAATTTTTCTAACATTAAAAATGTTTTAAAACGTTTGTTCTGCGCGTTTTTATTTTCTATTTATTCACAAAACTAAGCCTGTGAACTGGTTTTACTACAGCTACAACACACCGAAAACTGTGACAAAATTTCAAAAGTTTAATGCCACGGTACTGACATTATTTCCACGGTACTGACATATAAATGATTATTTTTTTTTACTAATCGAAAGATTGGTATAAAATTGCAATAAAATTCAATGCAGTATGCATTAGATTGTAGTTATAAGAGGTAGATTTTATATTAAAAAATTAATTTTGATAGAAATTTATATATTTAATTTTAAAAATAAGAATCGGACATGCCACGGTACTGACATTTCGAGTATATTTAGGTGCAGCTTAAAAAAAAGGTTTATGATCTAATTCATAATGTCAGTTGTAAAATACCACTAAATTTACAATATTAATAACTTTTTGATTAGGAAAACTTATGCTAAACGATAAATAAAATACTGGACATAAAAAATCACAGTTATGCAAGAATCGCCCAAATAGGCATTTTGGTTTAATCCTAGAAGACACAATTTTAAAGTTATTACCATAATTTTTATTATTACCAACTTTTAATAGAGAATTAACATTATCAAACATGCATTATTTTTTAAACAATTAGGTACTATTAAGTTGTAGTAAATCAATTCCTTAACAAAATCAAAAAATAGTCTTGAAACTGGACGTAATATAAAGTCATAATTATTAAATCAGCAAAGTAAATTTGGGTATAAAAATGATTGAAAAATAAGACTACAATATCCTTTCTCAAGACGTTCCAAGTTCATACCGAGGGATAGGCGATATTGTCTTCATCGTCTACCTAGTATTGAAAATTGGACAGATATGGAATAAAGGGTAGATCTGAAATTTAGTATTGGTCGACGGTACAAAGTGGGAATATTTATTACATGAGATAATTTTGTTTTAAATATAAAATTTGCAATATTTCAGTATATTTAAAAAAGTGTTTGATTAGAAAGAGATAGGTTAAAGCATTATATTTACGTATATATTTTCTAAAATAATTCATTGTCCCAAGAATATCAACTAAGCTACTAAAATAATAAAATCTATAAATCAGTTTTTTAAGTAATATATTTAACAAATGTTTCACAATATATTAATTTACATGTTTTCTGACTCATCTGTGAGTATTTAGTTTTCCTTACAAATTTTTCTTGATTTTGTTGCTGTTGCTGTTGTAGTGATATTTTTTTGCAAATAGATGTCTTCTTTTTAACTTGAAATAAATAAAGAAAGCAGATGACTTAATTTTTATTCTATACAAATATATAAAATATATTAAATTACATTATTTAACGTATAATAATATTTTGCAATTTTTATAATACTTACGAATGCTTTTATTCGTAATTTACGCTATAAGTTCAAGAGAATGAAATTTAAAATTATTTCGGTCTGTACTGGTTGAAACTCAAAAAGATCTTATATAATTAATATTTTATAAATTAACTGAGTCAACAGAACGGTTGTGTTTTATTACTCTCCGCCTCTAATTGATCCGCATTTTATGATGCTGCCGTTGAATAATGTAATCATATATTTGTTGTTGTCAACTTTGAGATATATTACATGATACGAGTTCGCGCATGACGTATTTTGGTGTGGAATATGGATGATTGGCAATGAGCTGATTAAAATTAATGTTCACTTGCTGTTTTCGATCACCACAACATGTCGCCATGATGTAGTATTAATCGGCGTAATATATTGTTCTTTTTTACTTTCCTATCTGTATACAGATATAAGGAATGTATAGGAATCATTATTTTTTTCGACCTCGAGTTTTCGACGGATTTTTACGTTTTGAGGTCCCCTGAATCCGTTTTGACTATTTTCGCGATTATGTGTGTGTGTGTGTGTGTGTGTGTGTGTGTGTGTGTGTGTGTGTGTGTGTGTGTGTGTGTGTGTGTGTGTGTATGTGTGAGCGTGAGCGTGTGCGTGTGCGTGTGCGTGTGCGTGTGCGTGTGCGTGTGCGTGTGCGTGTGTGCGTGTGTGCGTGTGTGTGTGTGTGTGTCTGTGTGTGTGTGTGTCTGTGTGTGTGTGTGTGTGTGTGTGTGTGTGTGTGAGTGTGTGTGTATGTGTGTGTGTGTGTGTCTGTGTGTCGCATAACTCATGAACCGATACACAGAAAAACACCAAATTTCAAACTTAAGCTTTTTTCTAACGTCCAATGTGCTGATTAGATTTTGGGCAGTGTCGGAACATCTGGGAGGGTACTTTATAGGTGGTTATTTTTATTATTTATGGAATATATGTTATTTACGTTTAGAGAAGAAAATTCTTCAAATAAAAGTTACTTCTTATATTATTATCTAAAATTTTTGTTTTACACAAAATTTCCTAAAATGGTCCGTATTCGAGAAATTTGACAAAATATAAAAAAATATTTTTTTATAAAAATTATTTAAACAGAAGTTGTTTGTAATATAATTATCTATAATTTTTATTCCATACATAATTTCTCTAAAATGAACCGTATCGAGATATTTGAGAAAATGTGTAAATTTTGAAATTTGAAGAAAACTCAAAAACGGATAGAGAAAAAAACGTTAAATATTAAATTTAAGTTTTATTTCGGCCTGACGTGAAATGATAAGATTTTGGACAAAGTCGGAACATCTGGGGGGTACTTTATGGGGGGCCATTTTTATATTTTATGGAATATATCTGTTACTTATGTTTGGAGAAAAAAATTGTTCAAATAAAAGTTATTTCTAATATTATTATCTATAATTTTTGCCTTATGTCAAAATTTCCTGAAATAGTCCGTATTCGAGAAATTTGACAAAATGTGCAAAATTCCGATTTTTATGAAAATTGTTGAAATAAAAGTTGTTTGCGATATCGATCTCTATAATTTTTGTTTTTACATGATTTTTCTAAAATTAACCGTAATGGCAAAATTGTAGGAAAAGTGCTAAATTTAAATTTTTCAGTATTTTCATTTTCAATGAATATCTATAGAAAAATGTTTCGAGATAGATGTATGTGGAAAATGTATATATTTATTTTATCCTCTAAACATTTATGAAGGTGCTGCAATAGGTTGTACAAAATAACCGGAAGAAGCCTGTAATAACTAGATAGGAAAGTCATGTGTTGGACACATCAGATTTTTTAGTATCATAGATATACAGGGTGGCTCACGCTCAACGGGACGGAGCTTTATGGGAAAACGACCAAAGAAATAAAAAATTCGTTTGGGAGGAATACGTAGGTTACAGACGGCTACAATTTAAAATTTGTTAGATGTATACAGGATTTCCCACATAAGAAAAAAAAATTAATTTATTAAAAATTATTCAAACAAGAGTAAACAATTAATTTCTGGGAGACTTTTTTTCCTTAAAAATTAAAATAAATCGAAAACTAATAATAATAGTAATAGGGAACCTTTAGTTAACTGACATTATTTTTGATGTAGTTTTTAATTCTAAAATAAAAAACAGGGTGTTCCATTAAAAATAATATAACTTTGTATATTTTCTCTTATGTGGGATATCCTGTATACATCTAACAAATTTTAAATTGTAGCCGTCTGTAACCTACGTATTCCTCCCAAACGAATTTTTTATATCTTTGGTCGTTTTCCCATAAAGCTCCGTCCCGTTGAGCGTGAGCCACCCTGTATATTACAAGTTTTCTTTTTTTCACTTCAACGATCTTATAAACAGACTGCGATGAGATATGCGAATGCTTCTCAGTTAAAATCTTAAATTCTTGCAAGGTTATAAGTTTCTGATTTTAAAATAACCGAATAATATAATAAAACAAACAAACAAACAAACAAAGTTGTGTGATATCTTATGGACCCTGACATCGGATATTTAAAAATATTTGAATTAAATCAGAGACAATGACAGACGAGTACAAAAAATGTATTATGTTGTTCGATGAGATGGCAATTAAGAAAACCATAAAATATAATAAAAAATTAGATGTCATTGAAGGGTTTGAAGACTTCGAAAACAACAAAAGAACGCCAATTTTTGCCGGGCAAGCTTTAGTGTATTTTCCCAATGAAAAATTCCAGTAGTTTTTTTTTCACAGTGTCTAGGTACACGATAACTTGTACGCAATTCATAAATTTATATACACGCGAAACGTCTTGACAGGATAGGTGAGCTGTGTGCAGGCCGTTGGTGTTTACGCCGATCGTAGCTAGGAATGGAATGAAATTTTTTGTGGCGGCGAAGCCGCCACCTTACGAGAAGTCGTTAATTCGTTTTCTTGTTGTCATGGCATTATTATTATTTGTTTATGTCTGTGACATTTGCTTCTAAGGTTTATAAAATACTACTGTGCTAGTCACGGCGTAAATGAAAACAAACAAGACGCATTCACACAAACACCTCCCACCACAGCAATATGACGTTTCGCGTGTATATAATTTTCTGATTTGCGTACACTTTAGCGTGTACCTAGCAGCAGCGTTTTTTTGTCTAACCCAAAACGGTGTCGATGCTTAATCCCTCGAAACTATTATTATTAAAGGTTTAACACATATTCGAGACTCAGGTTTGGAACCTATAGGGATAATGTGTGATTTATCTACAGTTAACCAAAAAGTCTATAGATCTTTGGGCATTACTGTAGACAACCCTAAATTTGCCATAGTAGAAAACAATTACTTTTCATTTTTTATATGCTTGACCTAGTAAAATGCGTTCGAAATAAATTTTTACAAGATTATTTTGTCTTCAATGGCAAATTTATCAGATTTGCTGATGTTAAATAGTTTTATGTACTGGACCATTAAAAATCACTTTAAAAAACCTATTCCCAAATGCATTTGAAAAAATGAGGGCAAACTCGCTACTCAGTTATTTAACCATTCTCTAGCTAGAACAATTAAAAAGGCAACTAGAACTAAAAAATTAGTTTCCATAACGGCTGAAAATACAGCCTATTTTATTGAAACAATGAACAACCTATTTGATAGCTTAAATAGTTTTTCTGCATATAGTTCGAAACCTTGTAACCTATCGCATTATATTGAGAATAAAGAGGTGATTTTAATGCTGTTACACAAGGATACGAACTTATAAAGAATGTAGCTAAACAAACTGCCAAAGGTAAATTAACGAGACCGGATTTATTCGATGGTTTTCTTCTTACCATAAATGCCGTTAAAGAGTTTTATTCCTATAGTATTTTTAATACAAATCCCGATGCACGTCAGCAATGACGTCGGTCATTCGTCATAGTACTACCAACTAATTAAAATGTCCCTAACTAAGCTAATAATCCGAAAAAGTCACGTATAGTCACGAGCATTCATGAACGTAGTCATATTACTAAAAAGTCGAAAACTGTTATGGTGATTATTTTGATAATTTTAAGAATTATTTAAATTATTTAGTTTATACATGTCTAATTCTTGATAATATAAAATTTATAAAAACATTAATAAATGTTTAGTACTCAAAAAATAATACTTTACATTAAATAATTTTGACATTCTGTACGCCCATGAAGCTCGTATTTATAGAGAAGAAATGTCATTACAGCAATTGGTACACCTTGTTGCGGTGTTGCAACCCCTTTTTAAAAAATTTCACTGATTTAGTTAGGTTATGTTTATGTTGAGTTAATTATTGATTGCGCATTTTGTTTTCTGTAATTTAAAATCCTTTTGCCTGTATTTTTAAGCTTTGCCAGTTATAATTATAAAAAACTGTTTTTCAAAACAACCATAGAGTGTATAAGCTGATTATTTGTCGTTTAATTTTTATATACAAAATGCCTAAAAAACTAAATAGTCCTTGTAAGGAGTTGATAGCTTCTTTAATCCATTATTTTGAATGAGAGCGTGATAATGATGGACCACGTTTACCTTTAACTGCTGTAAGAGAGGTAAGTTACAAGTTATAAAATTTAATAGAAATATGAAATTATTTTCTTGTCTTTTTTAGTGTGTTGCAGCATCTCTAAATAAAAATATTTCTACTGTCAGTAGTATTTGGCAAGCAGTCAAGAATAATGAATGATTAAAATCGCTAATTAAAAAGCATTCATATAAACAAAGGATTACCTACTAATACAATAACACTGGATACAAGTGGAATCGGAAGTGGTATTTATAATATGTATGAAACAAGTAAGTATAAAGACAAATCTATTTATTCAATCATAATTTATTTATATTACCTATAAAAGTTTTAATTTGTATACAGTAATATAAATACATACTTATTTCCAGGTCAACATATAACTTTGGAACCTTTAAGAGAAAAGTTGATTGAGAGACAAATGTTTAATGGCTATATTGCATCATTGTCAACTGTATTAAAAGAATGAAGGAAAAAAGATAACCAAGACGTGAACTGTAAATAGGTCAGTTTTTAAGAAATTATAGAATTACAACAGAAGCAGTTCGTTGTCATTGATGAAACATGTATCGTTCAAAATGAAACATTAAACAGCTCCTGGGAAAATAATGACAAAGGGTGTTAGACCTACAAAAATCGATGGCAAGAGATAAAACCAAATTTGAAGCAAATTAAGGTATCAGTAATTGTGTAAATCAAGTAAAAAAAAATATTAATATTGAAATGACACATCATATTGAAGATTTAATGGTAGATACGCTATTCTAGCAATCATATAAAGACAATTTAATTGGAAAAATTTGATTACAGTGGTCAATAAACATTTACATGTTTTACACATTTTCAAGATGTACAGTGAAACCCAAAAATGCCTTTTTTTTCAGAAATAAACTTTAAAACAAATTTAAAAAATTAAAAATGAAGTTACAAGATTTGATATAACGGTGTACCTAACATTAAATCATTGATATAATGTGTTGTTTCGATATTACAGTTTAGAATATAGTGATATTGACACACATTATACGAAATGGCAACTAAATAGAAATAAATAAAACATTCTTTTTTCAGGTGCAAACCGCCAAAGAAATATATGGTAGATAATTACCTAAGCAGAACAATATAGACAAAGTATTACGTAATCTTCCCTGACATTTTATTTTTAACTCCATTGAACTTATTTGTGACCTTTCTAAGCAATATTATAATAAACATATTGGCAGAGAGGGATTTTTTAATAGATTGGAAATTATTTTTATTATAATTAACCCTAATAGCGATATCGATGACTGCGATTCAAATACTTGCGATCTGGATTAGGAGAAATAAAAGAATTTTATAGGAATAATGAAGATTAGTAGATGAATAATTGTTTTTTTATGAGAAAATAGTGTAATTAAAAAAAAAAACATTGTCTAATTTTTAAAACAATAAACAGTTTGATATATTTCTTATATATCTGTATTTTTATTTAATTTATTCCAAGATATCAAAAAAATATTTGACTGAGAATAACATTTTTCAAATGTCTTTTGAAGCTGATAGAATGGAGAATCTTGATGTTTGAGTGATGAATCTATTGTTCATACATGTTTCGATAACTTTAGAGTTGAAAAGAAGTAGCGATATCTGTTTATTTTTGAAGCATTTCTGGCTATCTTGAATACTTGAGCTACAGAACCGTTACTGAAAGTGAGATTTACTAAAGCACCTACTCAAATATTTTAATAATTTCCTTCTTGTATTCAAATATTTTAGCATTTTCAAACTTTAATTCTTTAAGTATAGGTATCTACTGATATTATGAATCCTCCACATGTCTTTGTAGTTTTCATTTTTTCAATGACCTCTTTAATTTTATGGGGTGTTGTGGTTTATAACTTAAATGTAGTTCTGTTAAATAACTTTCTTGGTGAAATTAAATTAGTTTTAGATATTTTCTGTGTTAATTCTAAACCAATTTTGATCCATCTGCAATATACTACCTTACAGTTTTATTTTCCATGACTTGCATAATATGTTTAAAGCTTTTTTTGTTCAGATGTTTATTATTCATAAAGGAATTCAATATTTTCCGTTAGTTATATACATTTAAAACTAATTGTTCCTACTATATAGTAACATAACAAATACATAACCTTACAATTTTAAAAAATTCTAAATTCCTCCACTATTCTGACGATTAGGCAACACTGCAAGGCCGTGACGTCATAAATGATCTCTGACGTGCATCGGGATTTGTATTAAAAATACTATATATTAAATATGTATTAACAGTCTATAGGCAGAAAGGGAGTTATAATCGAAATCCTACTGTTAGGGGTTTCAAAGCAGCTTTTAAGCTAAATATCGTTCATAATTTCATGAGGCCTCCACTAAAAGCAAATTCGGGAACGAATCAGGATGAAGACCAAAATCTCCTGGGGTCTGGTAATGCTTTAAACGTTTTTAATAAAGCTTCATAATAATGAAGATACAGATAATGAAGAATACAATAAAAGTTCTGAAATCAATATTTCATTAGAGAAGACGCTTTCTGTAACATTAGAAGAATGTTCCACTATGTACTTTTGCCGGATACTTAATAAAAAAATGCGTAAAAAAATTTAAATGTGTCAAAATTGTTTCGAAGAAAAAAGAAAATGTTTTGAATGATGAACACCACTCATTTTTTATAAAACTTATAATCTAAACGAGCAATCTGGACTAAAATGTCCATCTTTACTATTGGGCTAGAATATCGCTACAAACTGTCACGAAAAAGAAAGAAAAATATTTTACCAAAAATTTTTTTATAATTTGCGAAAAGTTATAATTGAAAAAATAAAAACATTTTTAGCAGAATGGTGTAAATAATAAATATTATTTGAAATAATATTATTTCGGTTGTACATTTTCCATTTAGAGAAAGTTACACTAAAGTCATATTATGGAACCAGAGAGAGTCCAACTTATTAAACAGATTAAAGAAACGCTGCATTAGAGCACCAAATTTATTGTTATTTAAAAACAACCAAAATTATCATAGGTATTGGATACAAACAACTTTCGTTTGTAAACATTATGCTTTAAATAATACATAATGAAATATTTTTATCTTCTATTAATTTATTAACATCTGATATTATTTTCTCGAGAAGCAGAAATATTTGTCCATGCTTGAAAGAATAATTTAAGTTTCATGTGTTGTCTATATAACTGTTTCTATTTGAACTAAATAGGCCATTTTTAAGTTAAATAACTTTAGAGGTTATACCGGTACGTTTTCTATACTTAGATACCTATCTAAGGTAAAATTTAATTAATAGGTATATACCTACTGTAACAATACCACAACTCAAAAATTATTATGACAATGTTATCAACGATTACCTAGATAATAAGTTATTATATACATTTTATTGTCTTATATAGTGAAACATAATTTATTATTGACACTGTGTTTTGGATTTTAGTTTGCTGCTGGTCAGTTGTCAGTTGTTTCTTTGGGGCTGTGCCAGTTAAAGTAACATCGAAGTTATTGAACGCTTCCAGAATAAAGTATTAAGGAACATCGTCGATGCATCCTGGTACTGTCACAATACTGATCTTCATAGGGATCTTAAAGTGGAGACTGTTGAAAATACAACATAAAAATTTGCCAGTAGTCACCAACAACGACAGCTCCAACATGGAAACCTGGAGGTTATCCAGCTCCTCAAGAATGCCAATCTAATAGGAAGACTCAAGAGAACCAAGCCTTTTGAATTAGTTCAGTGATATTAAAGCAGAGTAGAGTGCGGTTAATTGTTATCCGTTATCCGTTACCGGTAGTGTAACTAGATAATTAGACTCTAAGGTATACTAGTAAGTAGAATATTAGTTTATAAAGTTTTTCATCCCTTGATAAGTTAGATTAGAATAAAATTTCTAATTGATCTTAATGATTAGATTGTATTAATCGTAAGTGTTTGTTTACTTGGGGCAGTTATTAAAAAAAACTATTTGTTTCAGATTAGTGCATTTAAAGGAATTTCTGGAAATGAAGAGATTCGTATTTATACTTTATGAAATAATGTTTAAAAATTATTTATTTGTTTGTTTAAGAATCAATGTTTGAGTTTTGTGTATCTTAAATAAACATGTATATTTATAAATATCTTTTTTTAGTCTAATAATAGTTTAGAAAAAAAGCTAGAATACATTTTTGAAATATTACTATTTAATATTTCTAATAGATTTCAAATTTTTATGTCAGAAATATTACTGTGAAATATTATATTTACAGGTTATTTTTACTTTTCAGGCCACTTTTCAGAAATGTTTTTGGGATATTTCGTAATATTTATACAACATTACAAATGTTTCAATGTAATATTTATGAAATGTTTTTGTGCTGTATGGGTAGCTACACCATATTAAAATTTCCTATTGTAACCCCTATCATGTGATACCTTCATTTAAATGTCTACCCACAAAAAAATATTTGTAATGAAATATTTTAATTTTTTATAGCGTTTTATCTCCTATAATACCAGAGGATATTCGATGTGATCCTCTCTTATAATACATTTTTCTGTCAACATGTCGAACATTTCCTCTAAACATTTCACTTTCAACATGCTATAAAAATAAAAATGTTTCGTCACAAATATTTATCCTAATGAAAACTCTTAAACGCTTTTTGAATAATTAATTCATAACCAGAGTTATTAATATTATGAATAACGTTTATTAAAAATATTATAGTCAATTACTGTTTCATTGAAAATCAATTTTGTAGAAATATACAAAATTTGTAATATTGATGTATAAGTTCATTAACCAATAAACAGGTACATGCACTAAATATTATGCTAATTCCAGGCTATGTTGGCCCAATAAATGTATATGTCATTCGCAATAGTCCAGGGAAGTTAAGAATAATAGCGGAAATTTTTAGGGACAGCAGATATCGAAATGCGGTTTTCTGCATTGTGTTCAGGATGGTCCCAGAAAAAAGTCTATACCGTCTGGTTTAGCCATTTTTTGAAAAATGCCTTCTGGGCCGGAAAATGCATTTTCCAATTGCATCATTACTTGCACCATTATAGGAGCGACTGGAAACTCTGAGAAATCGCTCGGAAATGCTTACTCGGCGGTTTTCGGGGCTGCCTAACTCGATTCTGGCATTGGAATTACCTGGGGGTGCATGGGGCTGGCTCTGTGGGGGGTGCGCGGGTGGTAAATTGGGGGAGAAATGGAAGCGTGCATGAAAATCGCTCCAAACTTGTTACTCGGGGGTTTTCGGGGATGCAGAATTCAATTCTGACATTGGAATTACCCGGAGGCGGCTCTGCGGAGGTATGCGGGGGTCCTTCTTGGGGGGAAATTGCATAAGCATAATCTTAATTTAGTTGTGTACTCGTGCAAGTGTTTCTCCATCATCAGCTTTTAATTCCATGGAAGCCTTATACAGAACTTGAAAACAATTCCGGACTTCAACAAAATGAAAAAACCCTTGGTATTAAAACTAGTTGAGAGATAGCTTGAGTACAACCAAAAAATAGGATCCAGTTTAATGGTCTTTGGAAGGAACTCGAAAAATTTGCTAAAAATCATAAAACATCTCTCGAATCTACTAAAATCTCTAAAAGTAGACGACAGCCACCAGAAAGGACATTTAAAGTTTATAAAACTACTTCTACTTTTCGGTTCCGTTTTTGGTCCGAAAAAAAAAACGACGTTTTTTGACATATTGGATGAAAACAAGGTATAATAAACTGATAAGTATTTTGTTTTCAAAAATTTCAAATAATTCGTGATTAATATATTGTTACACTGTACCCTGCAGTAGCCTGTGGCTTTTATAGGAAACGTACGAATACCCATCACCCTACAGTATGCTGTGGTCATCATAAGTAAAAGTAGGAGTAAAAGAAGAAGATAGAATAGTCCATAAATGTCTGAAAATGTCATTCTTTGTCAAAAAAAATCTGGACATGATCCTTACATGGCATAATAAACAATCGGCAGGCTAACTTGTCTTGGCGGCAACGCTATGCGCACATCTACGCGCACACCGCCATTTTGGGGTCCAACTTCTCAATCAAGCCAGTGGCGTCACTGTCGTCGTTTATATCGACAAAAACAAACAAGTTGCAGTAGCACGGAATCAGTAGCGTGTATCTTAAATTTATTTTGTTTGTGATGTTTGTATTATGTAGTTATTGTTATTTTTTTAGAATTATAGATATTTTTTGACTCTTTTTATATAGTAGTTGTTTTCCAGTGTTAATTTGTTAACTTTTAGGTGTTTTACTATGTCTGGGCAAAGTTGTGCAGAAAAAAACTATATGAATAAACTGTATTAAAAGATTTTTTCGGTTTCTTAAAGATCTTATTAGGTATGTATGGTACACTTTTAAAAAAAATCCTAGTATATGAGTCAGTTTGTCAGTTATAAAGCTATTAGTAAGCTGTAGGTAGATGCCTAGTTAACGTCACGTAAAGTTTAGCGTCAATTTATATTTACTTATGTAGGTATATTATTAAGATTTAAAGTAAAATGTTATATTTTAAACATCTCCCGTATGGAGTTGACAAAATGGAAAAATCTTTATTTTTATTTTAAGGAAAAAGTCATTATAAAAAAAATTCTGTTTGACGAAAAAATAGGTTTACTATATTAATATGTTAGGTCAGGTGTACATGGTCTTAATAAATAAAGAAACTTAAAATTGACAAAAGGAAAAATCTGTATGATCTTATTGATTTTACGAAGAAAAGTCACAGTTTTCCTTTCGGTTTTCCTTCATAACTTTAAAAGGAAACTTTTTCTTGTAATTTTCTTCAACAAGCAGAGTTTTTTGTAAGGAATAATTTTTTTTTTCTGAAAAAAAAAACTGAATATTAATCATAATTGTGTTATTCCCAAATATTGAAATGCTTAACAAAAATTTAATTCCGATATTCATTTTGATAATTATTCTAGATATGCGAATAACAAAGCTTTATAATCTTGATAAATCTAAAGTATTTTCATTACAAAAAGCAAGAAATTCTTAATTAGCCATTTAAGAAATTATAAGTAGTAAATTAGTAATGAGTCACAATCAAAATCATGTGTTTTAAGCAGTGCTATTAAAAATGTAAAATTCTTATATTTTGTCGAAGTAAATTCAAAAGCCCGCCAATTTTCAAGCTAAAATAGCATTACATCTTTCTATATTACCGACTGAGTATTAATTGCACAAAACTATTCCATATGTCGCTGAAGGTAAACATGCTGCCAAATTTCTGTGAGGAATCTGCAACTCTTAATTATCCTTCCTCCATGATGGTAACTGTGTAAACCCTACATCGGTCCAAATTCAAAGGACGTTCAAAAAATTGCAATGTTTAAATTTATTACATTCTGGAACTGAAACTGCGAATCAGGTGGGGATGCTTTACTTGTAAGGCTACATGAAATTCGTAGGACTAGTAAGGATGAGCCATTTTCCAAAATCGCGTGTAATGGTGGCAATATTGTCGAAAATGTAAATATAAATAAGCATATTAATAATTTGCATGCACAAAATATTAATATTTTTTAAGAAAATTTTATTATATATGCGGATTTTTAATAAAAAAAATGTCTTAAAATTCAACGTTGCAATGTTTGTACACAATATGCCTTAACACACGAAGACTTGGATATAAGCTCCATGTATTGTTATTATAAAGCATACAAAAAAAGCAAATGAAGATATTTTTGGCAATTTAAAAATGTCAAATAATAGTTTTGTATGTTTAATAACAAAAATTGAAATAATTTATCATCACAATTTTGAATTATTTATCACTAAAGCCGTTTGTAATTTTTTTAGATTTAATTCATTCCGAGATAACATTTGACGCTCCTTGTCCCCGATTTCCATAACTATATGTTATTAAGGGTCGATTCCACCGTTGTGTTAAACGGAGATTAAAATGACATTGTTAATGTAAAAATGTAATTTTAAACTTCGTTTAACACAACGGTGGAATCGGTCCTAAGTTATATTTAAGGCTGCTCATATATTTCACTTTAAAAATATTAATAGAAATTTTAAGACCATCAATAAAAACAAGCTAATTATTTGGCGTAATCTGTGAAGCTTCTTTGTTTTAATACGATCCTGCCTATCAATACCTTATTTTATTACAAAATCTTTAAATACGCTTTAATCCGACCCTGACTGAGACCCCCGAATGGCGTCGTCAAGGTCAAATTTTCTTAGTATAATATTTGTATGCGATCAGCGGAGAGTGAGCCTGCCGATTGTTTTTTATGCCGTGATCCTGACTCAGTTTTTCAGTTTTATGAGAGACCTTATACGTTAATGTTATCAGTAGTATAGGTATTGTAAAAGTTGAGTTGGAATAAATTGAGATATCAAAAGCCTGCATAACAATATTTAATTTAAATATGTACTTGGGCTAATTATCAGATATGTGCAATTATAATAATACATAAATTTATAAAAAAAAATTGTACCTATAAATAACATTTAAATTGTGGAAATTTTTATATTCAAAAATGAACTGTTTAAGTTTCTTGGTTACTATAAGTGTTTTTTTCTATTTAACTGTTGGAAATGAACTAGGTAAGCATTTAATATTATTTTCATACAACTTCTATGAAAAGTAGCGTATTTCTCATAGCTTAATTTCAAAACCATGTTTTGCTCATACTGTGAGAAATATTTTTTCTCTCACACCACATACATTTATATGGAGAATTAACAAAAATCAACAAAAACTTATTTGGCTGCTGTTCAGCTTTAAATAGTTGTCACAACTGTCAGATGATTATAGTTTTTTAAATTTTTAAGGGTGTTTTCTCGTAATTTGACAAAAATCAAAATTTTTGTTAAATATTTTAATGAGACATATACCTATTTAAAATAAATAATATGAATTGGCATACAAGAATTGATAAATTACTTAACTTTAGGAAGTGGGATACTTTAATGTTATTTTAGTTTTGCTAACAATAAAAAATAAATATTAAGTTACATTACTTGTATTCTTTAAATTTGTGCAGTTGTAGAAAAAGTATAGTGTTCAACATGTGGGGAAAGTACTTTTCTCCCTCGTGTGTTTGCGACACTCGCCCTTCAGGCTCATGTCACAAACTTTCACACTCGTAAGAAAAGTTGAACTTTCCCCACCTTTTGCACAATATACTATTCTGTTAGTATAGGAATAACACCGCACATTGTTGGAGATTTTAAATGGATTTTTATATTAGTTAAAATCTGAGCATATTTTATTCGGATATTTTTTTAAAAGAATGTTAACGAATTTCAAACAATACTTTAGCAATACAGAACTTGAGTAGGTATGTTATTTATGTGTGCTTAGTTAATTTGACCTCGTTAAGTTTTATTATTTTATTATAAATTTTAATGAAAATTCGAAGGCGCTAAATCGAAAAACAATTTGATTTTAAACATTGTGAGCCATAGTTTCTAAGAACCATTCCATGTCGTCTTTTATTTAGGGTATGCAAATTGTTACCATTTATATAAAATATTTGGGCCCTTTGCTCCTTGTGACTGTCATCTAAAAATAGTTAGGCCCTTTACTCCTAACTATGTTTATGTAATAATATTTGGCCCATTTACTCCATAAGTCTATAATACATAAAAATACATAAAAATACATAAAAATACATAAAAATACATAAAAATACATAAAAATACATAAAAATACATAAAAATACATAAAAATACATAAAAATACATAAAAATACATAAAAATACATAAAAATACATAAAAATACATAAAAATACATAAAAATACATAAAAATACATAAAAATACATAAAAATACATAAAAATACATAAAAATACATAAAAATACATAAAAATACATAAAAATACATAAAAATACATAAAAATACATAAAAATACATAAAAATACATAAAAATACATAAAAATACATAAAAATACATAAAAATACATAAAAATACATAAAAATACATAAAAATACATAAAAATACATAAAAATACATAAAAATACATAAAAATACATAAAAATACATAAAAATACATAAAAATACATAAAAATACATAAAAATACATAAAAATAACATAAAAATACATAAAAATACATAAAAATACATAAAAATACTTAAAAATACATAAAAATACATAAAAATACATAAAAATACATAAAAATACATAAAAATACATAAAAATACATAAAAATACATAAAAATACATAAAAATACATAAAAATACATAAAAATACATAAAAATACATAAAAATACATAAAAATACATAAAAATACATAAAAATACATAAAAATACATAAAAATACATAAAAATACATAAAAATACATAAAAATACATAAAAATACATAAAAATACATAAAAATACATAAAAATACATAAAAATACATAAAAATACATAAAAATACATAAAAATACATAAAAATACATAAAAATACATAAAAATACATAAAAATACATAAAAATACATAAAAATAAATACATAAAAATACATAAAAATACATAAAAATACATAAAAATACATAAAAATACATAAAAATACATAAAAATACATAAAAATACATAAAAATACATAAAAAATACATAAAAATACATAAAAATACATAAAAATACATAAAAATACATAAAAATACATAAAAATACATAAAAATACATAAAAATACATAAAAATACATAAAAATACATAAAAATACATAAAAATACATAAAAATACATAAAAATACATAAAAATACATAAAAATACATAAAAATACATAAAAATACATAAAAATACATAAAAATACATAAAAATACATAAAAATACATAAAAATACATAAAAATACATAAAAATACATAAAAATACATAAAAATACATAAAAATACATAAAAATACATAAAAATACATAAAAATACATAAAAATACATAAAAATACATAAAAATACATAAAAATACATAAAAATACATAAAAATACATAAAAATACATAAAAATACATAAAAATACATAAAAATACATAAAAATACATAAAAATACATAAAAATACATAAAAATACATAAAAATACATAAAAATACATAAAAATACATAAAAATACATAAAAATACATAAAAATACATAAAAATACATAAAAATACATAAAAATACATAAAAATACATAAAAATACATAAAAATACATAAAAATACATAAAAATACATAAAAATACATAAAAATACATAAAAATACATAAAAATACATAAAAATACATAAAAATATATAAAAATATATAAAAATATATAAAAATACATAAAAATACATATAAATATATAAAAATAATTAAAAAAAACACATAAAAATACATATAAATATATAAAAATAATTAAAAAAACACATAAAAATAATTAAAAACAAATAATATGGGGAACTTCTTACGCATTGGTATGAAAGATATGAGGAGTGAATTGATAAAAACGACATATCTCGATGTCCCGAAATTACCTATGATACCATATTGACCTAAGTCTTTTTAGAATGTGAAACACATGAAGTAGTAAATAAATGTGCTTCAACGTGCCTAGATGAGCCGACATGTGAAACTCCGAATCCTGGACAAATACCTCATACGCCTTGTCTATGTAAAGAAAGACGTGAATGTGATGCGAAAAATGGATGGATTCGATCTACAACTAACGGACGCTGTATACAAAAATCAAACTGCGAATCAGCACGTATGTATAAAAACGCATTATGATAAGATATATCAGAATAGTTCACGTTTATTATATCTTTTATATTAGTTTCAAGAGGATCGAACCTAGAATTGTGCCTTCTGGAGCCCATAATACCTATTCTACCTTATTGTCCCATTTTTTTAAAATCTGTACCCCATGCAGAAGTAAATCAATGTTCTTAAAAGTGCGTAAATGAGCATACATGTCATACAAAAACCTGTAAAAAGATGTGAATGTGATGCAAAAAATTAGGTGGATTCGTTCTTCACTTAAAGGACCTTGTATTTAAAAATCTGCTTGCCAATTAGAAGGTATCTGTATGGAGTCCCAACAAGAGTTTTTAATATTACACACAAAAAGAGTTTTTAGGTCTTTAGGTATTTAGGTCATGTGTAAACGGAAGCCAGCATTGTTGTCGTTTTGCTCAGACCTATCTTTTGTAAACGACGTTTAATAAACATGTGGGAATTATCAGAAACACTCAATATTAATATTTGATCGACCTAGATGTTCAGGTTCTGATGTTTTACAATATGCATATTTGATTAAATAAATGCATCAGAAAGGTTGAAATTTTACCAAACTTTAATACATTTTTTAGAATTTCGGACCTAAGATTAAACCTTGTGGAATTTCAATACCTTATTAAAGGTTATTTATCTAATATTTGTCTGTTTTTTATTTTTAGAATGTGGACACAATGAAATACTAAACAAATGTGCATCAAAGTGCGTAGGTGAACCTACATGTCAGATCCCGAATCCTACACAAAAACCTGGAACCGCTTGCATAACGTTGTGTGTAAAAAGATGTGAATGTGACGCAAAAAATGGTTGGATACGGAACAATGGCGTTTGCATTAAAAAAGATGCTTGCCCAATTGGAGGTATGTTTTATCATATATTTAAATATTTTCAACACATTAAACTTATAGATCGGAAGTTGACAAGATTATGGGATGTAATGTAGGCCAGTATGCATTTTGGAGGATAGTATAATATAAACAATTAGGTGATAATAATCGACTAATTAAAGTGGCATTGTTGTGTTCTTCACCTATAAAAATGAGTTTCAAATTATTAGAAAATAAGCATTTTTATATTATGGCTGGCAAAATAAAATTCAATCAAGTGCTATTTGAATAACAATTGGCACACCGTTAGTGTAAACCTATTAGGTGGGTATGCCCAGGTATATTTACATGATAAAAACAATTTTTCCACGTTCCTAAACAGGCTGCCAATGAAAAATATACATGATTTTATCATACAACTGCTACATGTATGATTGCATACCGTTTGCGCATGTCTATAAATATCTCATGAAGCGGACATTTGGCAATAGTATGCAATAATTTTTAAATCAACCCCAAATTGATACGAAGAAAAATATATACGATTTCAACAGGTTTTACATAATAAATAACGAATATCAATTATTTGTAAAATAAAAAAGCAATTTTCTTTTTATTTAATTAGTATGACAAGGGGGTGGGTTGGCTCAGTGGGTAGTCATGACTTTGAAATCGAGAGGTCTCCATATCAAATCCCACCGGTGGCACGGATTTTTATTTAATTAAAAAAAATAAAAAATTCAATTATAGTTCTAATGCATAGGTAGGATTTCTCACTCGACCATTTACTGTTGGGTTTCAATTAACAGTGCTGTTCCTAAAGTGACGCAGGGAAACAGTAACAAGGCCCGTCTGTAGGGATGCAGGAGTAGCACTCTTTTATTATGGAGTATTAGACTACTAGTACAATCCATAACATATATAGAACACGAGGTTAATGACCTAAGTTGTCTAAGCCAAAGACATCAATGAAAAAAAAAAAAAAAGAAAAAAATTGGTATGACATTTTATTGTTCATGCAATGATGATATAATTAACTGAAATAATTGATAGCTAAATTGTAGAAAAAATTGTTGTGTTTAAAATCAATATGCCTTTAGCTCTATAGTTATTTAGGTTGATTATTAACTTTCATTAAATTAATATGGCACGCAAGTTAGGCGAGTTCATCATGTGAAAAATTAAATGTACCGAGCATTTTATGACGTAGTTTGTGTTCGGCCATTATGGAACACTGTACACACAACACTTGTGAAATGGCCAGTAACTACTGTAGCTTGCGTGCGATTTTTCCGGGATGGATGAGGAGAAGCTGTGTTTTGTGTGCCAAAGATTGCTTTGTTGAAGTGTCAGGCAACTTTGCAGTTAAAAATTGTTTTTATTTAAAAAATATTTAATTATTCCATTTAAAGGGAAGTGGAGGTATTTTTAGCGACGTCTCTTTGGAATTTTATTTTTTTTCAAACCAGAGGACTTGCAATCACAACAGTTAAGCGTGATCTCTCTGGTCACGTCGTGTATGTATGACCAATGGGAGTTTCCACTATGGGCTGTGTTACCACAGCCTACTAGCGTATAACCATCGACCACGTGTAATAAATGAAGGAGTGAATTGATGAATGGGAAAGCAGTAGGAACTTCAAATGATGGTACAATAAGCCGCAGGCTGTAGTACCGCCAGGCTATAGACGGATTATTGTAATAGCATGGATGATTCGAAGGGTGTGAAAACTAAAAAAAAAATCGTTTCTCATCCAACATTGGATGTTTGCGCCACAAGCTGCCGATATTATTGGCGGTAAAGATGTTACTTACAAAACGTGTTATCGTTTCAGTGCCGTGGAAGGATCCACTAGATGTCACATTATCAACGACTATTAGCGATTCAAATTTTTTGGAT
Source organism: Psylliodes chrysocephalus (assembly GCA_927349885.1). Classification (NCBI taxonomy): domain Eukaryota; kingdom Metazoa; phylum Arthropoda; class Insecta; order Coleoptera; family Chrysomelidae; genus Psylliodes; species Psylliodes chrysocephalus. The sequence continues at coordinate 26,147,546 of OV651814.1, read as the reverse complement.
AATATTCTCATTGTAATAGTGTTTTTGAGTTTCATTTAGTGCCAATTTAAGTTTAAGTCTCGTGCTTTCATCATAAATATATTATTTATCATGTGTATAACTTAATTTGTTGGAAATATTCACCTATTGGTTGCTACAAGAACATCTAGAAATATGTATTTACTAAAGTCAAGGCATGTTTTATTATGTGATTTAAGGGACATTTCGGGTACCAAACGTTTATTATTTAAAAATCTTACTAGACTTATTCTTATATTATGAAGTGAATTATGAAGTACTTTGTAGGTATACATGTAAATGGTAATAAAACCGTCACAAATCAGATTACAGTTTGATTCTAAACAAAGTTTTGCAACATTTCAATATTGTAAATTTGTAGATATCCATTTATCATAAGAAACAAGATTTTACGACTTGCACTTGGAAAATAATGAATACTTCAGTTTTGATTTTGACATTAACACCATATAGATTGCAATTTGCTGGGGACTTTTTCGCAGATTTCATTTTTAATATAAACACTATCACGTACTATAAGAAATAAACAAATTTAAAGCTAAAAAGTAAGAAAAAAACTCGAATTGTAATTGATACAAATTAAAATGTAAACAATGAACACGAACGCCAATGTTGCCAAATGATGAACTGATTTTAAAACAAAATTAATAAACGAACTGAAATTTAAAAAAAAATCAATATAATAATTGGGTTTTATAAAAAAATCCTTAAATAAATATAGATTATGATTACATATTACTATACACAAATTTTGATTCCTAAATAAAAGGTCTTATCCACTTCTTCAAGAGCTAAAATCCTACGACGTAGCGAAATTTTGCTACTTCTGGCAACAATGAACGATATCCTACTTATAGGGACCTTCTACAAATTTTCTCCAGTGGGCGTATCACTTAGCTTGAATCGCGAATAGGTGTGAAGGCCATGAGGAGGCCGATACGAAAATCGCCGTCTGAAAAATATAAGAGATTCGGGTGATATTGTAATACGGTGCTCCGACACCGATATTTTAGTATTATTTTTGGGAAATATGGCCCACATTCCACAACTTGGGACAGTTTGATTACTGTTCGGTACGGGGAACAACCAACATTACGCTATATATGAAGCACTAGGAAGCACTCTCTGCTCGGGTATTCAAGCGTTCCACGCATTCACTGGTTGTGATTTTAACCCAGCATTTTATCGAATACTGATCTAAATGAAGAAAAATTATTGCATAACATTGCTAAATGTCCGCTTTATGAAGTATACATAGACATGCGCAAACGGTATGTCATCTTACCTGCAGCAGTTGTATGGTAAAATAATGTATATTGTTCATTGGCAACCTGTTTAGAAAGGTAGACAAATCGTTGTATCATGCCAACCTAATAGGTTCACACTAACGATATGCCAATTGTTATTTAAATAGCTTTTCGATTAAATTTTATTTTTAAGACAAGTGACAGCCTGAGTAATATCAAAAAATTTTTAATTTTTTAAAAAATTGAAACTCATTTTTATATGTAAGAAACACACGATTACATTTTAATTTATCGGTTATTATCATTGAATTGTTCATATTATACTATCCTCCAAAAGGAATACTGGCCTAAATCGCATCCCAAAATATCTTCTGGTCTAATACGCAATAAACGAAACAAATACAATGAATATTCTACAGTAATTATTATTTTGTATTAGGCTTAGCCGTGCTTTCATAGTAAACATGTGGCAACTACGATATTCCCGCTAACGTTATACTCTTTAGCTTTGTGCCTCACATTTGGTTCGGCTAATATCCCACCATTGTTTTTTTTTTAATTCTAGTCGACGACTGTTATCATTTTATTAACTTGTATATTAGTTGTATGCCGAACACGAATAAATAAGCACTGTATATTAGAAAAGCAGCAGATTCAGGAAACTTTTGCCGAATTCGTTGAATATGGATCTCAAAAGTTATGGAGTATGATTGGAGATTTTCAACAAAAATGTTTGAATGGATGTAGAATGCAGAGGTCCCTAATGAATGCCAAATTGGTTGAGACACAAAACAATGCACGAGCCAATGTTAACAATTTTCAAGTAATCGCTGTCGATAACAACAATATGACGATTATATTCCAGAGTTCTAAGAAATCTAAGAATGATGGATATTGACAAGAATGGATATAGTCCGGTAATGTTAATAGTAGCAGCAGAAAAATCCTAGAGACATAATAGGTGTTTTAGATTTGCAAGTCATGTTATAACGTTACTGACAATGATGCCAGACCTTTATTTCAAACTAAAAAAAATTAAATAAATAGTAATACAAAAAAATATCTTTTTATTTTATTGAAAACAATAATTATATGGTTGATTTATGAAAATAATCCGATTTAAACATTTAAATATTTATTTTGGTAGTCAAATGAATTATGGAAAACAAGGTAATACACAAAAATATTATAATAGATTATAATAAATATATTATCCTTATATTATGCAAATTGGAGTTTCACAAACAGGTTTGAGAGCAATGTATTTAATATAAATATATACCTATAAGGCAAATATTAACAAAATATAAAATCTTTAATTTTCTCCGAATATTAACAAGAATGTATGATGTACATAAAGGAGCCCAAGTAAACCGGTATTTTGGAAGAGAGTGCTAGACTTAGTACGTCCCTACCAACTCTCCTAATTTGGGACTTATTCTGAATGCTCCAGGATTAACGAGGCTTCTTGATAGTTCGTTCATCAGTGTTTAGTTTTAAAGAAGTACCTATTTGATAATTTCGCCGATAGAATCTTTTAAATTTTTTTATAATTGTGGCTTTTTATACGAACAACGCAACAGTTAGAATTCATATTTTTTAGGTTAATCAAAAACTAGATGGATGTATAATTAAATTATCAATGAATGATACCCAAGAAAATTAATTCATAGGCATAGGTATATCGTGTTTACAATAGTCCTGCAAGCTTTTATATAATACCACTATGTTAAAATTGTAATGCAATAACTGGGATATTTCCTTGGATGTTCCCCATTTGTTAACAATGTACCTAAACCTAAAGTCACCTGGTAAATAAATAATGAAATATTTTTTTTTCAGTATGTGCAAAGAATGAAGAGCAGGGATGTGCTCCGTGTTGTCCTGACCCAACCTGCCAGGTCAGGAAACCTATCTGCCCTGATAGTATGTATATGTATTGTCCTAAGAAATGTTATTTAACGTGTAGATGTAAAAAGGGATTTATCAGAAATATTTTAACTAGAGAGTGTGTACCAATAGGAATGTGTCCAACATGTTCACTCTAAATATTAACTATACTTTCTTAAATAATTGCATAATCATGTAATGTTTTACTTTTTTCTTTATTAAAATTTTTATCTCTTGAGTTTGGTTTATTGAGTAAAAATTTTAGCGGAAAAATAGACAATATGTAAATCTATAAACAGTCCAAGAAAAGTTATATAAATAGTTATATCAACTGAATTATTTTTAAATTGAAATTGATTAGGTAATTACCTAATTTAACTTGTTAAATAATATACAGTGGGAACATCCTAATCATCATCCTGATGTGAACTCGGCATGTAATAAATTTAATGTAATTGTTCAGACCCTTATTGTTCAGTGTGTTTCGCTAAAGTCAACTAAAACTAGAAACTATCTAATCTGGTATTCTCGTGATTTAATACTTAGCTTAAAAAAAACAACACTGTCTTAAACTTTATAAAAAACATAAACTTCTCTTTTATTTACAACGTTATAAAAACCTAAGACTAAATCCCGACGTTTTTGGTCATATATTCAATTCAAACAAAATAAAACTAGGATTCCCAGGAAATTGCCAGGAACTTTGGTAGCGTGTTTAGTGATGGATCTGATGATGAGATACTTGATGATGTTGATACAAATCCTAGTAATTTCCTTAATATTAGTTATGCATCTCAAGATCAAATTATCAACGTAGTTAATAAATTAAAAAATAAGTTAACCTCTGGTCCTGATAATGTTTCATCCAAACTGGTAAAAATTTTTATAGGTTTTTTGTCAGTTCCACTCTTTTACATATTTAATCGTATACTACAAGAAGAGGTCTATCCAGACATTTGGAAAATATCTAGAATCTGTCTCGTTTTCAAAGCTGGTAAAGTTTCTGATATATCAAATTACAGACCAATCGCATTAATCTCAGTTTTTCCAAAATGTTTGAAATTATATTTTCTTATACATTAGGTATATTCCCACGTAAAAAAATCAATCACGGAATACCATCATGGTTTTGTGAAGCTCAGAAGTACCGCGTCAAATCTGTGTACATTTACGCAATACATATCTAGTTCTTCAGACTGCAGAAATCAAGTTGACGTCGCATACACAGATTTTAGTAAAGTTTGATAAGGTGTCTCACAAACAATTACTTCTGAAACTGAGACAATTTGGTGTTTCAAAGACTATGCAATCATTCTTAAAGTCTTTTTTAACTGATCGACAGTTATATGTTGAATACGAGAATGCCAAATCTTTTAATTTCGTGTCAACGTGAGGGGTTCCTCAGGGCTCGAATTTGGGCCCACTATTATTTGTTATTTTTATTAATGACATCTGTCATTGTATCAACTCAAAGAAACTTTTGTTTGCAGACGATATAAAAATGTATAGAGAAATAAAGGATACCTCAGATTGCATTAACGACCTTGTCAACTTTTTTTTTTAGTTTTACACCCTTCAGACCTCCCGTGCTACACCCTAATCCGTCTGTAGTTTGGCACCACTGCAGCCTGCGGCTTATTGTACCACCATTTGAAGGTCCTACTACGTTCCCATTCACACCCTCATTCATTCTCATTCATTCCACGTCGTCGATGGTTAAACGATAGTCGGATGAATCCCATGGTGGAACCTCCCATCGGTCACCCATCTACGACGTGACAGGAGAGATCACTGCTTAACTGTTGCGAGTAAGTGGATGCACACTAAGCTCGCTGCTAAGCCTCTCCGGCACCTTGTCAACTTACGTAACTGGTGTATCGTAAATAAACTATCTTTGAATACTAACAAAGGCAATGGCCTGTCTTTTTCCAGGAAAGTAAACACCGTCTTATATGATTATCAATTAGATAATCTTGGTTTTCCCCGGATATATAATTACAGATATTTAGGTATCTTATTTGACAGCAAACTGACTTTTTCGGAACACATTGAAAACACTGTACAAAGTGCAACACAAATCTTACGTTTTGTTATTAGAAACTATAAAAAGTTTAAATCTTTAGAAGCCATCTTCTCTGTTTATTTTTCACTAGTTCGTAGCAAACTGGAGTATTGCAGTTTTGTTTGAAATACTAATCATTTAAAGTACATAAGTACATTAGAATCTGTCCAAAGGAAATTTTTTAATTTTATTTACTTTAAAAAACATGGCCGTTATCCTATTCGTCACTATGACTATAATTTATTGTTAGAAGAATTCAGTTTTGTGAGTCTGAGAAAAAAAAGAGAAATAGGAGATTTGATATTCATCTATAAATTAATTCACAAAATCACTTTTACACTCCTTTAACTACAATGTGTAGAAGTGTCAATCAGTATTCTGTTGATATATTTTTTCTAAAATTTTACCAATGTTACAGATTGGTATAAAATTAGGTAATTAGAATGTAATTTAGTTAAGTAAGTATTCTCAAACTTTGTATTTTTTAATATATATATTCCTGTAATTGGGTTGATAAAGCCTGTTGGATGTATTAATTAATAAATAAAATAAATAAATAAATCTTTTAACGAAATAAAATAAAAGTTATTAAATAACCATTATTTTCTAAATCATTAAAACATTAACATAATATTAATTATCTCCGTGAAAAGAATGCTTCAAAATACCAAAATCTGTTTAAATACCTCGTATTTCGGAAATAAACCAATTTTGTACATATTTTCGGGGCAAAAAAATTTTTATTTTGATGTTCCATATAATCCCTAACAGTCTGTTAAATGTAAAATTTTAAATACTGTCTATTTCCACATCAATTACAATTTTAAATTTAATTAAAAAAAAAAGAAAATAATTCCAAGACGTAAATTAAAATAAATAAACACAAAGCCATGTGTGACATATAATGGCTTTTTGCTTATTTATTTTACTTATTAATTTGTTATCTTGTACATTATAGGAAGTGATTTAAAATAGTAATTTCTCATTTTGTTTTGATGAAATATACACACACATCTAACTATAAATGAACAAGGTATAAATTAAACAGTTCTACCATATTTATCCTTTTGTAAACTTGCTTGTTGTATTTTTTTACATTTAAATTTGAAAAGTAATAAATATTATTTAATAACACATACTTTGATTACTATACGAGGCAAGAGAGAGGTCCGACACGCCCAACATAGGGCGCGGCCATTTTGAACCCTGTGACACAGTTTACAGCTAAAGAATCAGATCGCTCACTCTACGTCGACACTTTGGATCTCAATGTTTCAGTTTATATACTGTGCAACTCGGATAATACAATATATGACAACCGCCTATAATAAAACAGCAGTCTTCTGTGTATCCTGAATTTGTATCCCTGGAGTGGATGTTATTTTGGAACTTTCAACTGGTCCGAGTGAGCTAACTGATTTTTTAGCAATAAACTGCGACTTCAAAAATAATATTCACTGACACTGACAGCAGCAAGCAAAATATCAGGTGCGTTTTATTCATCCGCTTCTGCTTCCGGAATTGTCGGTTTAGTCGTTTTAACCTGTCAGATTAAAACAAGAAAACCGACAATTCCGAAGCAGAAGCGGATGATTAAAACGCACCTATTAAAAATATTGTGCCAAGATGTAGGCAACACGTAATAAGGGTTCAAAATGGCGGAGTTTTCTATCTCCTTTTAAAAGGCACTCAGAAAGCTGCGCGTATAGTAAAAGAAAATCAAAGTATGTGTTTAATAACGATACCCCTAGTGTCACCTAGTAGCCAGAGAACGAACCTGTCCAAATAATGAGTTTCATGATTTAAAGGTGGCTCATCTAGCGCCAAAGATTTATGACGAAAGTGACATTTCCCTCTCTCTTGGATCAGTTTCGATTGATGAATTATTAGTTTCTAGTTCTTTAAAGAAACTGGGTAAGTAAACAAACTAGGTAAGTTTCTAACGTTGTATCTAAATAGTATAAATACTTTTAGATGAAGAATCTCTGCAATGGTTTTGTGTTTAAAAAGATTTTTTACGGGTCCACTAACTAAAGACGATTTACTGGTAATAATTATACAAATATACTAAAAACTTACCCACGATTCTGAAATAGAGAGTCCATGTTCAGTTGAATTATAAATAAGAAATATATAACTTTATAGCTACAAAGTAATTTTTTTATATAAAGTATTCATATTACAACTTTCATTACTTCTTATAATTGTTACTACAAATAATACAGGTTCTCTTAAATACGTCACAAATTAACTTAGTTATAATTTATCTACGATTTTGTATAAATATTTCTAAAAATATGTCCAAATGTATCTAATTTTAATTATGTCACAAAATGGCGTCTAATATTGAAAATTTAATCGTGCAATTTTTAGGAATCTAACAACTTGGTGCAAAACAAACCCTAGTGTAATTTATCATCTTTATGAATTTAGAAAACGATAGAGTTGTGGTACTTGACATATATTGCCAATTGTAACAAATCAAGAACCAATTAATAACAGAGGTTTACCTGTTCCTGTGTTAATAGGGGTTCTATCAACATTGTGTTTTTAGGCAAGTGGCAATTTTCAGGTAAACAACTGTTTTTTTTACTAATAACTTGAGTTTTCGTTACAAATAACAATCGTAGACATTTAAAGAAAATCCTAAAATGACAAATGACCTATAGGTTTTGACGTTAACCAGGTTATATAGCTGCATAACCTGGTTAGCGTCACAGTCCACCTGTCATTTGTCATGTCGTTTTAGAGACTATCGAACAAACATTGAAATTGTGGCAAGTTGTTATCCATTTAACGAATGTGATGGCAAAGTGAATTGTAACTATTTCCCACATTCATTTGTAAATGCATGGTAAAAGTCAAAAATCTTTTAACTGCCACGGTCCTAATCCTAACAGTATAGGAGAGCCCCATTCCGCGTTCATAGATTGAGACACATAATAATACTAAAGTAATATTGTTATCATACCGTCTGACAAATTACCAGTGAAAAAAAAGTTACATTCGATTAAAATTTCATCAAATAAAATATAATTATTACCTAAAAAACAATGATAAGATCTTGGATTTTTAAATCAAACCAGTAAATGGTTAGCTCCAAGGAAGAAAAAACTCTATTTTATAATTAGAAAACAGCAAAGTGAAATTTGCGAATCAAAGCTTGATCCCTCAGACATCTGTTTTTTTAAAAGTACTAAAAGTACTACTTCTAATTAAAAAAGATAGAGGGACTACCATTATTAATTATAATATATTATAATGAAAGTATAAAACTGTGACAATGTCTAAAAGAAAAAAGAGATTCAAAATGATAGGAAGTTAAAATACTACTTTGAATTTTTTCTGTTTCAGATTATATGGATGGTTCTCCTTCATGTGTTTTGTTACCTACCCAAGTTTACAGACAGTTTTAGTTGTTTTATTAAAATATTGTTTATTTAGAAAATGTATTATAAATTAGTTTTAATGATATAATAGATAATACAATTATTTTATATTACATTATTTTACCCTTCCTAAAATTATAGGTCATAAAATTTTACATTTTGATTGGCATTTTGTTACATCTTGCACTTTGTCTGTTTTGTAAGAAATGCCAATAAAAATGCAAAATTTTAGTTATACTAATTAAAGTAGAGCTACAAGCAAAACCCCGCTAATTTTTAAATAAAATAAAATATGCAGGTATCTATATTACCGACTAAGAAATAGTTGGACAAATCCCTCCCATTTGGCGCTGATAGCAAACATGTCGCCACATTTATACAAAGAACCGGCAACTCTTAATTATCCTTCCTCCATGGATCGTTCTTTCGTCAGCTATCAACTATGCATACGGGTGTGAAACTTTCTTTTCTCTGTTCGAGAACCCAAGAATGACGTGGTAAATGTGTCTATTTTTTTTAAACCGATAGTTTTATGTGAAAAGACTAAAAGGTGATATTATATTAGCTGATACTAATATGTAACTCTCATGCATTTATGTTGTAACGTGATATCTAGTTATTCTATTTACTTATTATATGTATTTGAGCTCAATTTATAGGGCGTGGGTTAGGCTTTTAAATAACTTGAATAACTTTAAAAAAGAAGTTGGGCACCACTATATTTAAAGCTTACTACACTTGACTCTAGATTAGTGATAAAAACATAGAAAATCACTAAGCACTAACAAATAATATTTAAACCATGCTTTAGATAAGGTAGCTATCAAATTTTAATTCACATAAGTTTTACTAAATTTAAATTTAAGATGATTTATTGAATAAGCACTTATCTTTTGGTAAGTTAGGTAATATAAGGAATGTAAAACTAGGTTATCGCATGGTATATCCTCAGGCAACTTCTACAAAGGGATTCGGGATCCTTATTCGTAATTCTGCATAATTCTGCAACGTGAATGATGTTGTGATATATGGTATTCAAACTTAAACTCGAAACTGTCTAGAGCTGAAACGTTCACAGATGAAATCGAAACCGTCTAGAGATTGAAGCAAAACATCTTAAGATAAATCCAAAAAACGTCTAGAGATAAATCCAAATCACGTCTAGAGATAAATCAAAAAACTGTCTTCAACTTGAACCAAAACCGTCTAGATATAGCCATGCTAAAAAAGGGTTAACATATTAAGATAGGAAATAGAAAATTTAAACAGGATCTAGATAAAATGCTTTAACTATTAAATGAACAATTTAAAACTATTTAATGAATAATTTCACAGAGACTAAAATTAATATAAAAAGAAAAAATGTTATTTAATATATTTAAACATAGTAAAGCATACTATCTTATTCCAAAAAAATAATATAATAATATATAATGATATATTATTATTAAAACTTACCTTATATAATCAGACGGATTTTAAGAATATTAAAAATCATCTAATACTTTAGATGACCAAGATAAATTAAAATAAAGTCTAGCTGATTGTCGCTGTTGACCAAATCAAAAATAAATCTCACAAGACGACAAGTGACATTTGAGTAAGAGGTGGTTGTGTCGAAATAATGAAATAACTGTTCGAACCGTTACAAAGTTCATGAGTACGAGTTTCTATTTAATTTTCAGTTAGCTAGGTTAATCATTCGACGTGATCAAGATGGCGTTTATGTATTTCTTATATGTCCTGTCTTTTTTACCAGGAAGAATAGCGTCATAAATCTCAAATTGAGGTGTAAATTTGTTTGAGAAATATTTTCGTGCTCTACACAAATAATTGTTAACCTTATTATTTGTTAATTATTGTAGAATGTATGTAAAAATAGATAGTGGAAGGTTTCTTATTAGCATTACTGATTTTTTTGTAATATTAAAAGTTAGTCGCAGACACAAAAAAAGAAGATACCTGGCAAGGCGAATGTAGACATTGAATCAACTCGAGTTTTGGAATATTTGCGATACCTATCAAGGTTGCAGTGGCGTCGTAAGGGAGCAAACCGAATTGGGAACTGAACTACCAGGAGGTGTAGCTATTTATTTTGCAGCGTATCGTTGTATCTACCAGGAATCGGTAACTGGTATAGCCCGAACTGAAACTATGTTTTAGTTTCAAAGAACGAATTGTAGATGGCGCTGTACACATAATTTACAGAAATTGATGGTGGAAAGAGTGGGAGTTGGGGGAGGAGTGTCATTTGTCATTGGCATCCATTACCAGCATTTATTGTGATTAATATCATAATATTATCAATAGTTATTGTTTAATTGTTTTTATTTGGAAGTATCCTGGATTCTGGATGAATAAATAGTAAGTATTTTCTAAATTATTGTTTATTGTATTGTCAACTTGGTCTTGTTCAATTGTGTTTTTAATTTTCAATTTGTTTACTTGATCTTGCTGACAATTGTGAGCTTATTTTAAATTTTTATGGTGATTTTTTGTTTAAAAGTAGAAATATGCCGTATTGTTGTGTGCCGAATTGTTTTATAAACACTCTGAAAAGGCATCGTTTTCCCGAACCCGATCCTAATAATGATATATTTCAAATTTGGGTATTGGCTGTTCGCAGTCCGTTTTTCAATAATAAAACGGCACAACAAATTCGTAAAAACTATTTAGTATGTGATAAACATTTTGAAGATAAAAAAGTTCCTGAAACTCACAGGTCTAATTGTTGAAGCATATAAATAATTTTTTATAAAAATTGTTTAACTAAAAGTTGTTTGTAATATAATTCTCTATAATTTTTACTCCATACATAATTTCTCTAAAATTGACGGTATTCGAGATATTTGAGAAAATGTGTAAATTTCAAATTTTGAAGAAAACTCAGAAACTTATAAAGGTAAAAACAAGTTTTATTTCTGCCAGACGTGAAATTATTAGATTATAGACAAAGTCAGAACATCTGGGGGGTACTTTATGGGAGGCCGTTTTTATATTTTATGGAATATTTATGTTTAGAGAAGAAAATCGTTCTTATAAAAGTTACTTCTAATATTATTATCTATAATTTTTGTTCTATGTCAAATTTTCCTGAAATGGTCGTATTCGAGAAATTTGACAAAATGTGTAAAATTCTGATTTTTAAGAAAATTGTTAAACTAAAAGTTGTTTGCGATATCGATCTCTATAATTTTTGTTATTACATGATTTTTCTAAAATGGGCCGTACTGGAAAAATTGGAGGAAAAGTGCTAAATTTAAATTTTTCAGTATTTTCGTTTTCAATGAATATCTATAGAAAAATGTTTCGAGTTAGATGTATGTGGAAAATGTATATGTTTAGTTTATTCTCTAAACATTTATAGAGGTGCTATAATAGGTTGTACAAAATAACCGGAAAAAGCCTATAATAACTAGATAGGAAAGTCATCAGATTTTTGTGTATGAATAACTACTTTTTGTAAATGTATATAAACTCTTCCTGTTACAACTATTATGCACATGTCTAGTATTTATAAATAAATCTACGATAATATTGCTAAATTTTAATAATAAAAACACAAATATATATTTTTTGAAATAATTTTGAACGTAAAAAAGTAATAAAAATTGAAAAAAAAAGGAAACTATAAAAATGTACTCTCGATAATACTAAAAAATCATCACTTCTTTAAATAGTATTTTAATATTTTTAGATCCGCCAAGCAAGTATTTGGAGATAATGCAATTTGTCATGAATAACACAGTAAACGAAATAATTACACCTGAACATAAAGTATTTTGGATTGCTTCTCCCGCATTTGAAGTAAATAATTAGATAGAAATAATAAGTTGAATTTGATAATAAATCTTCAGAAGACATTTTAATTTGTCCAATTGCATTCTGGAAGGATGTTATTTTTAAATGTTTCATTCCAAGTTATTGTTAAGGCTTGTATAATTTTTTTTGTTATTTGCAAATAAAGTGTTTTTTACTTCGTATATTTTATTCAGGTACTTTATTTTTTTTAATAATAGGTAAACAAATAATATTTTCACATATTTTACATTTTTGTTTGCATACAATTATAATATTCTCTGATAAATTATTAAAAAAACAGAAACACAAACATTTTATTAAAATATTATTTAGTCACAAATATTGCAGCTATTACCAAGTGAATTACTTTGCCTAAAATTCACACAGAAATGTAGAAGATTTATGTAAGCTACATTTTCCTTCTCATAAAAAATATCTCTGAAAATTTTAAAAACACTGTTGGGCAATCCTAAAGTATAACTTTGGTTTATTTTGATTGTTTTTAAAGTTTCTACTCATTAATATTACGTCCCTTTTAATTAGATATTACAGATGTTTCTTCTGATTCATGCAAAACTTCACTATCTTTAATACTTTCAGGAGGTTCTGGATATTCTTGCAGAGAGGTTGAAAGGTTATATACTTTTAAACTTACTAGGCTCATTTTAAATTTGTTGAAGGGGAGACAATGTCGGAAATTGCTGCTGCATCTTGAAGATTTGGTGTATTTTTATTAAATAGAGACGAAAAACACCTCTAGTAGAAGGTTATTTTCTTTTCCAGCCAACTTTTTAGAAAACATTTTTTCTATTTTTCTTTTTTTGGCAGAATCAGTGAGCTGGCTCTTGTGTGGAGAATAACAATATTTTTGGAGACATTTGTGTGATACTACCCACTTCTTAATATGTAAAGGTTTATCCATCATTTAATTTTCAAAAATGAACAGTTTTCACAATCATCTGGTATCTAAAAAAAAACATCCTTACTACAATGGTAGATAATTGAAGTTTAATAAATTACAATAGAACATTTTCATTTTAATAAAGAGTATAGAAACAAACCTCAAAATAATTTCCGTGTATCCTACTGTAGTTCACCATATTGTAGTTCACCAATATTAGAGATGGTACGTGGTATATATAAGATGACGCCCCTGCCCATTATTTCATAGCAGTACGAAATCATTTAAACGACGTATTCCCCCATCGATGGATTGGACGAGGAAGTGAACATCCATGGCCTGCACGTAGTCTAGATTTGAGCCATCTGGATTTTTATTTCTGGGGTTATATTAAGACTCTAGTTTATTCTGGCCCTACTGTTAATACCAGAAATGAATTGTGGCAAAAATAGTATTAAGGTACCATTTCGGTACAGACGACAGACGACCGCCGACGCGACATACGATCGCCGACGCGACCGAGAAGTGTCGCTTCACATCTAAAATACATACAATTATATGAAACACATTTCGCACGGCGCGACACTAGAAGTGTCGTCAAGACGACACTTACTGGAGACACTTCTGAATCTGCCTCGGGGCAAAGGTTTGCTGCATGTCGCACTCGGGGTCACTGTCCTCGAGCATCGGTTCATTTTGAGGGTGATCAGGATGGAAATTTCTTTCGATCTAGGCAGCGTTGCCAGATTTTGGAACAGTATGGGTAAAAAAAACCGTAGATTTGAACAGTAGATTTTAATACAGGGGGAAATAATTATAATTTGCAGTGTAGTAAATAAAAAATAAGTATATTAGAAACGAAAAATAAACTTTTTCCTACCCAAATTAGAAAGTAAACAAACCATAAAAACAAATAAAAACAATTTTATTATATACTTAACGTACGGGAAAAACCAATGAAAAATCATAAGTACCTACTTCTTTTAGATCAGTCTGAATTAGATAATTCAAAATCGTAGTGTTTGGCATATGCATGTTCTTTTTATGATGCCCTATTAATTCTTTGTTTAATTTTAAATAAAAACAATGATTATTTACAACCTACAGTAGTGGATGCTTATTACACTGCTTTAACTGCAGAAAATTTACTAGAAAAAATATTCTTTAATTATTTGCTGAAGAATGAGGCAAACTTAATATATAATTAAACTGATTTTTATTTAACCTGAAAAATTGTCTGAATTTATCTTCGTTTAGAGCTAAATGAGTGTTTATTAACACAGAATAAATTACTTCTATTTTTATACATTGAATTCATTAGTCGCCTTTTTTTATATAAAAAATACAACAACTTGTCATCATCCTCTTCCTCCTCGAGTAACATTTTTATTATTCGTCCTTTGATCATTTTTTTAGAAATAACTCCTAATAATATGTTTCCACAAAAACCACTCTCTCCGAACTGAATAATGATACAAGTTCTATCGATCTGTCGGCCAGAGTTGCCAGATGAAAATTAGCGAAAAAAAAAATAAAAAACAATAGATCATTGAATCTTAACAGTAAATTTTAGTACAGGTGGAAATAATTATAATTTACAGTGTAGGAAAAAAACAAATAATTATATAAGAAACGAAAAATAAATTTTTATTATACCTATACTTAACGTCAGGAAACAAAAAAAAAACTAATGAAAAATAATAGGTATTTCTTTCAGACCAGTCTGAATCAAATAATTCAAATACGTACATGCATATTCTTTTTATCCTGTTGTCCTATTAATTCTTTGTTGCAGTTTAAATAAAAACAAACCTACAATAGTGGCTGCTCATTACACTGCTTTTACTGCAGAAAATTTACTAGAGAAAATATTCTTTAACCATTTGCTGAAGAATGAGGCAAACAATAAATTAAGAACAAAATTTGCTAAAGACCAAAACAGTAGATCTACGTGAAAACAGTAGGTCTAGCAACGCTGATTGTTCCCTCGAATGGTTATCCTTGTAAATGTCGCGCGACATTTCTCAAGCTTGCAAAATGTACGAAGCGTAATATTTATGCATCTGTCTTCCTACTCGACCTTGGGGTCGCTTCAGTGGTCGCTTGTCTCCTGACGCGCCTACCCAAATGGTACCTTTAGCGGCTAATGTTATTCCACAAGACCATTCATTCTTCGCAGTTAGAAGAAATTTATTGAAAAGATGTAGAAAATGCATTAAAGTAAATGGCGGACCTTTTTAACAAATAATTTGAAATAAATTTTTCGCTTTTGCTATTGTTCTTAGTTTGAAATTGTTAAGTTTTTTAATTTGTTATTTTTAAATATTCTTTAACATTTATGTTGTTCAAGTATCTACTAAATATTTAATAAAGTTCTGGATTAATTTGTTATAATTTATGTATTATCCTTAGTTTTAACATTATTAAATTGAGAAAATATGTAATCCATACATTTGCTACTAAGTTTAAATTAAATTTTCCTTCAAATGATGCATTTTAGCGACATGCAACAGGTATACCTTTTTTAAAGCAAATTGAACGCTTTTTCAAAATAATGAATAATTTTTCAAAAATGTCCATTCTTGAAAAAGTAAATACTAGATTGGCACGCCAGTTTAGAACGTCCTGTACATGTAATGCAACCGAAAAGCTGGTATTCGTTTGTATCACCTAAAAAACTTTCTTTCACAAAATTTGGGTATATTTACTCAAAAAATATTTGAATTATCGTAAAAATATTAAAAGTAATTATTTTCTCCACCCTGTTACTTCTTAAGCAAGCAAAATTCTACTAAGGTAAATTGGCTTAAATGGACCTATTTTTATCCAAACTAATCACATCTGAAGTTTGGCCCATTCTTTAATAAACAAATATTTCTACTTTTCGATTCACTTCTCTGACCGAAAAAAAAAAACGATGTTTTTTGAGATATTGATAAAAACAAGTTTATTTGGTGTAATAAACCGATATTTTTTTTCAGAATTGCCATTAATTCTTCATTAATATGATATTTAACTTGAATAAGTACTAATGGGCATAATACAAAAATTTATAAAACAGAAACAAGTACACCTATAAATAACGTTTAAACTGTTGAACATTTTATATTTAAAAATGAACTCATTAAGTTTCTTGGTTGTTATAAGTGGTTTTTTCTACTTAACTGTTGGAAATGAGCTAGGTAAGCATTCAATATTATTTCTTCTTTTAGTATAGGAATAACACCGAACATTGTTGGAGATCCTAAATGGATTTCTTTAATAAACACCCTGTATACAAATATTTCTACTTTTCGATTCACTTCTCTGACCGAAAAAAAAAAAGATATTTTTTGAGATATTGATAAAAACAAGTTTATTTGGTGTAAGAAACCGATATTTTTTTTCAGAATTGCCATTAATTCTTCATTAATATGATATTTAACTTGAATAAGTACTAATGGGCATAATACATAAATTTATAAAACAGAAACAAGTATACCTATAAATAACGTTCAAACTGTTGAACATTTTATATTTAAAAATGAACTCATTAAGTTTCTTGGTTGTTATAAGTGGTTTTTTCTACTTAACTGTTGGAAATGAGCTAGGTAAGCATTCAATATTATTTCTTCTCTTAGTATAGGAATAACACCGAACATTGTTAGAGATCCTAAATGGATTTTTATATCAGTTAAAATTCGAACAAATTAAGCCTATTCTATACCGGATTTCTTTTGAAAGAATGTTGATGAATTTCAAAATATAGTTTAGCGACACTAACAGAACACGCAGAAATTGAGTAGATATGTTAATTATACAGGGTTGGCCAAACCTCTGTCGTAGTTCTATAACTCCTATTATGCAAATCTTAACGATTTATTCGAAGTATACCTGTCAATGGTGGTCAAAACCAAATATCCCAAAATTATTTTCTTGTGTACAGGGTGGCCCAATAGTAAATTAGGCAAATCACTTATTTTTTTTAAATGAAATGACCCAACTTTTTTTCCAATTTTAGGTACTCTATGGTCACTAGTGCATACCCACAAAATATTGTTTCTAACATCCTACCCCTTTCGCAGAAAAAGAAGAAATACCAAAAAATATTACATTTTCAGACGCCTATTAAAATATGCAGTGCTCTCTCGAATTTGACGTTAGAATTTAAAAAACTACAAATGTATAAAGCCAATAGACCAAAGATTTTTTTAGACCAAGTTTTAATTTTTTATTTTGTACAGGGTGGTCACAAATTAATTTCAATTTTCAAAAATTTCTAGGACATTTTTTTCAAATTTTTCAAATAGAACACCCTGTATTACTATTCGTCGATGAAACGAGAATTTTATACCCTTCGACTTCCCCATGTACTTTTCTATACCTATCTGTCGTCGTTTAAAAGTAAATTCCAAAAAGACATTGATTTATCAAAAATCCAATTTCTACCAGTGGTTTTATTGAAAGTGAACATTCAATCAAGTAGGCTGGGTCTTAATGAAGTGTCAGATTATTTATTAATGAAGTGTCAAGTTATTTTTACTGATCGCCATAATTCTTCTATTAATAATGAATTTTACGAAAAACGAATTACTTGACATGGTCTATGTTTTGGGAGAATTCGACAGAAATTGTTTATTGGCAAAAAGAATTTATCATCAACGATATCCCGATAGACGCATCCCTGATCAAAAAAGTTTTGAAAAGTTACATGAAAGATTTACCGAAACAGGAAATGTTGCTTATAAAAAACCAATAATTGACAAACGTGCTACTGATAATGATAACCAATTATCTGTAATTTTGACAGCGATAGAAGATCCTCATGTAAGTCAAAAAAATATTGCCGAAGTAGTAGGTATAAGTAGAACATCCGTTAGAAGCATTTTAAAACAGCATCAATATCATCCTTTTAGAATACAATTGCATCAAGAGCTGAAAGACACCGATTTTGATAATAGAATGGTGTTTTGTAACTGGGCACAAACTAAACTGCAACAAAATCCATTTTTTTTTTTGATAGAGTGCTGTTTTCTGATGAATCTACATTCCACAAGAACGGATTCGTTAATACGCGAAGTGGCAGATGAATTAGATGAAAAGTTTCCAAATAGATGGATTGGTAGAAAAAAAAATGGCCAGCTCGATCACCTGACTTAACAAAACCCGATTATTTTTTGTGGGGTTATATTAAAAATCTAGTCTATCTTACGCCACCTACAACACCTGAAAATATGAAAGAAAGGATAGTGCAAGCTTTCCATTCCATTACACCTGATATGCTTAGAAACGTTTCTCGATCATTCGCCCAACGAATAAATGTATGCATTAGAGAAAATGGCAGACATTTTGAGCATCTTTTATTAAATGTAAATTTATGTTTTAGGATAAATTTCAAATAAATTTTATTATCGTAATTTTCTTCCTTTTGAATTTATTTTATAATGGCGACAGATAGGTATAGGAAAGTACATAGGGAAGTGGAAGGGTATGAAATTCTCCTTTAGTTGATGAATAGAAATACAGGGTAATACATTTGAAAAATTTTAAAAAAATTTCCTCGAAATTTTTGGAAAGTGAAATTAATTTGTGACCACCCTGTACAGAATAAAAAATTGAAACTTAGTCCAAAAAAATCTTTGGTCTATTGGCTTTATACAATCGT
The DNA here is from genome assembly GCA_927349885.1 of Psylliodes chrysocephalus. Classification (NCBI taxonomy): domain Eukaryota; kingdom Metazoa; phylum Arthropoda; class Insecta; order Coleoptera; family Chrysomelidae; genus Psylliodes; species Psylliodes chrysocephalus. The sequence continues at coordinate 26,128,594 of OV651814.1, read as the reverse complement.
AGTTTTTTAAATTCTAACATCAAATTCGAGAGAGCACTGCATATTTTAATAGGCGTCTGAAAATGTAATATTTTTTGGTAATTTTTTTTCTGCGAAAGGGGTGGGATGTTAGAAACAATATTTTGTGGGTAAGTACTAGTGACCATAGAGTACCTAAAATTGTGAAAAAAGTTGGGTCATTCCATTTAAAAAAAATTAAGTGATTTGCCTAATTTAGTATTGGGCCACCCTGTACACAAGAAAATAATTTTGGGATATTTGGTATTGGCCACCATTGACAGGTATACATCAAATAAATCGTTAAGATTTGCATAGTAGGAGTTATAGAACTACGACAGAGGTTTGGCCAACCCTGTATAGTGTATACTTAAGTTTGCTTCGTAACATTAAAAAGTTTTATTTTATTATAAATTTTAATGAAAATTCGAAGACGCTAAATCAAAAAACTATTTGATTTTGAACGGACCTTTACATTGCGAGCTTTAGTTTCTACGAACCAATCCATGTCGCCTTTTAATTAGGGTATGATATTTTTTACAATTTATACAAAAATAATTGGACTCTTTACTTCTTGTGACTGCCCATCTAAAAATAGTTGGATCCTTTACCCCAAAGTATGTCCACGTACGTATGTCACGTGGTTCACAGTGACAGAATATAGGTATCAGTACAGATGTATGAAAAAACTTTCCGTGTTTTAGAAAGTTTATAATATACCTTTCTAAAACACTGGCAGTTTATTACCTATATCTGTACCGGGATTTATATTCTGCTACTGTGAACCCCCAAAATTATGGTCACCAGCCGCCCCTGCACGTAATAATATTTGGCCCATGTCTACCTTAAGCCTATCTATTTTAAAACATTAATTTGGTCTGTTTAGTATTTTCGCCTGTGCTTACATATAAAAATATTTAGGCTTTTTACGCTTTAAGCCTGCCTGTGTAAAAATATTTGTACCCTTTACCGCAGTGGCGGTTCGTGGTACTACTTTTAAAAGTCACTTAAAATATAAAATTTATCAAAAACTACTGAACACTTTAAGTGATTAGTAGTATACCTTTAATGTAGCATACTCTTTATTTATACTAACCTAAGCACTTGTGTTCTACCATTTTTTGTCAATATTGTCGATGCTGTGTATAAGTAATAGTTTTGACACATTTATCTTCTAATTCGTTAAACCACTTGTCTAATTTGTTAAAACACATCCATTTGTTTTTATTATACACTTGCCTTGAATATCGTCTTGTGTACGAACCTTCTGAATTTTTGTCTGCCTGAGTAAGATTTAAACCGGGAGTAGGCAATTCCAAAAATTTATTATTGCATTTTTCATACATAAGTTTCTAAAAATTGGTTTTTAAAATAATTTGTACATTAGTACAACATTGGCTAAGATAATAAACCGACTCACTGCCTATACCTTATACACTGTTAACACAGAAACCAGGTGGAAATTTTCGTAGCCCTCTTGCATGTAAATATTCTGTATCTGAGACCTTCCTGAGCGAGCGACGTTGCCCAATCTGACCGTTCGAATACGTGACTTCAGGACACTACTACTTTTAGCATAGGCAGCCAGCCAGCAATATCAGCGAATGGAAAATAAATTGAACAGATAATGATTGAAAGAAGTAAAACAAAAAGAAAGGAAGATGTAAATAGACGCGGATAATGTAATCTATATATATTTTTAAAATCTTATCTTTATCTTAGTGGTAAAGCTTGCAAGCGCTTTCGACCTACAACGTCATCTTCAGGCATATTAAACGATTGAGTACAATCTACAATAATTTAACATTATATATCTACATACCAAGTCAACTGGATGTCTTACCACTATAGGAAATCCATAAACTTGATCAACAAAATGTAAAATTTATAAAAAAGTTATTAAAATATAAAAAGAGGTGCTGACCAAATCTATACTTTTTATAAAGCAAAACAACCTGCATGTAGTTATACATATTAGATTGTTTTCACATCGTCAAACAATTTTAATTGACTTCATTTATTTGCTATGTTGTATATAGGATGTGTCAAAATGTGAGGTTACGATTTTGTTAACTTCTTAAATGGAATAACCTGTATTAATTAATTGATGGAATGACATGTAGGGTATTCCATTTAGAAAAATTAACAAAATCGTTACCCCTCGTTTTGAAACACCCTATATACAACAGCAAATAAATGAAGTTTATTAAAATTTAAATAAAAATAATTTCTTAACCGTAGCAGAATTTTATATAAATAAAAATTTCCTTGGTTTATTCGGTCGTTTTTATTTTCTTCTACACATGTTTCGGAAAACTTTTCCATCTTCGGGTGCAGCTAAAATTTTTAAAATTTTTTAAATTATTTGTAATCGTCCCTGTGTTTTAAAAAATTTTGACGGCACCCGAAAATGGAAAAGTTTTCCGAAACATATGTAGTGCTAAACAACAGAAAATAAAAACGATCGAATAAACCAAGAACATTTTTATTTCTATTAAAATTGTTTGACGATGTGAAAACAATAAAATATAAAAATATATTAGTTTAGTCAGCCCCTCGTTTATGAAACCACCTTTATATTTAAGAATATTCATTAAATATGATCATACAACTTTTATATTATTTTTTTTTCCTCTTTCCAATAATAAAACAGCTATCGATCAGTTATGCGCTATTGGGACATCCTGTATGTTTTACTGGCTAACATGTTAGTATCGTTGAATAGGTAAATTTATAAGGAATTTTATGCCAAAATAATATATAGGGTGTTGCATTGGAACAAATTGATAAAATTGAACCTAAAATTAGCCATATTTAATACATGTTTCAAAACGTCTGTATAAAATAAATCATATCTATCACCTCGGAATTGGAATGATCTACAAGGATAAACCAAAAGTCCCCATTTTGTGACAAATTGCGTGAGAAATAATTAATAATCTTAAGTTTTATGAAATATAAATATAGGGTGTTAAAAAAGTTTTGATAAAGATTGTTTCCTTATCCCTTGATTCTACCCCAATGGTTTATCATAATTTATCGAAATAGAGTGTGTTAACTAATACTAACGATTAACTAACACATACATATTTTTAAGTTAAAGTCTTTACTGTAAGGGAAGATATTTAGAAAATTATGTATTTATGAAATTCACTTTATCACAATGTAGAATGAAAATTATAATTGGTTTTTCTTTATAATTAGTTGAAATCTACAAATACCCAATTACGGTACTTTATTCTGAAACACCCTGTATAAATAAATTAAAAATTAAAAACTTCATTATAATAACTCACTCTTTTTTCTGGAAATACACATATAAACTTTAGACGTTGCTTTTTGCATTGTTACCATAACACGCTGCGCATTCACCAATAATGTGAGAAGTGTTTATGAACTAGAAATAATTATCAAAGAATATACAAATCATAATCCTATAAAATTTCAACAGCTATTCACAGTTTATTAAACTATTTATCCCAAATTATTATTAACATATATAAAATAAATTTGTACGCCAATATTCCATTTCGGCTAGGTCCGCCGTAAAACTGTCAATTTCTGTGTATGAAGTGGAAAAACTGCGAAAAGCCTTTCCAACTTCTGCCCCTGCTATAAGAACGCATTCACATGATATCTTCTATTGGCAATTTGCTTTTGTGACGAAAAATGATGTAACGTCTTCGAGTTGTTTCTATAAGTGTCAAGGGCGGTTTAGAAAAAATGTGTTTTAATTTATATACGTACATATATGAGTAAAGTTTCTTCAACACTACTCTAGAATGTGTTTCTTTCCTGCTTGCTTTAGTGCTGGCTCTCTGTAGTTTTCACACGCAGTTGTGCCAAGGATATTGGAAGATGTTCGATGGCAAATGCTGTATAAAAGCATTATGATAAAAGAGAGTAGATCAGGTCTATTTCATCCTTAATATATATTTCTAGGAGGATTAATTTTTTTATGTCAAAATCCGAATCCTATACAAAAACCTGGCACACCTTGCGTAGATATGTGTGTACAAAGATGTGAATGTGATTCGAAAAATGGGTGGATTCGATCTTCACCTAAAGATACTTGAACGCAAAAATATGCTTGCCGATAGAAGGTATCTGCATGGAGTTCCAACGGAAGTTGTAATTAATATACAAAAAAAGAGTTTTTAAAGATGATCGGCTGGCTTTAGGCCTGGTGTAAGTTGAGGCGAGCAATGTTGTCGTTTTGCTCAGACCTAACTATTGTGAATGACGTTCAATAAACATATGGACAGAGATAAGGCAGATAAAGATAGAAAACGTTTATAAGAAGCCAATGCTTAACAACGACCAGCTAACATCTGACCCACTATGTGGCGCTTTAATCGATATCAAACAACGCAGCGGGAAATTTAAAAACCTAATAAAAAAGGTTGTATAAATAAATTTAAACAATGTAATTACGCTAAATTATTTATTAAAAAGAATACTATACTTACAGTCTATTATCGATTAATTATCGTAAATCTATTGATGACAAATATTTTTTAATTTTTGACAGTTATTTGTAACATTACATTTTTGTTCTACTTATCCAAACGAATGGCCAATGGTGTCTTATTTAAAAATATTGAGTGCAAACTCAATAATGGGAATTCAGATATTTTTATTTTTCTTCCTATATCAAATCTACTTTCTAACGTTTTGAAGCCATTTTCTTGTTTTAAAACAATAAATAATAAATAAATACCTACTTTGTGACAAATTTTGGTTAATATTTGTGTTACTTACATGACTAGATCTTACTTTGGTTAGTTAAAGAACGCCATATTGAAGTTGTTAAATATATTCATGTGGCATGTGTTACTAATGCAATACGTTCTCCGACTTATTGTAATATTACAAAATATAATTATTGTCCTCAAATTTCACACAAAAATAGCCATAACCATTTCACTTAGCCTATGTACAGGATAACACAATCATGAATTCAAAATTTAAAATTTAAATTCAGGATTCTTCGATATAAATAAAACAAACTAATAGTTACATTAAGAAACTGTCCACTGCTGTACACGTCTGCTGCTGTCTGTCTCATTGAAATCGTATTTATATGATTATTTAACTCTCTATACGATGTACGATTGCATCAGTGAAATCGTATGTAAAAATATGATGTTTAGTTTTTTAGTAGGTTTATTTAAATATCTGCAACAACTTCAGAACATAAAACAATAAAAATCAAAAACTACTTTCAAATATTCATAGACCATGGTCATTTTGTACCAACATACCTATCTCGGCATAAGAAAAGCTTGCATGCAAAATTTCAATCACTTTCAAGTGACAGTTATTGATTACTTATGTGTTATTTTAAAGTTTCATGTATTTTCTTTAGTTTTTTTTGTTGTAAACATTTTTGTAAATAGATAAATATATTGTCATGCCAATATTTTTTTTTATTTTATTATTACATTTAAGCTATATTATGCTATACATAAACCTATTGTACTTTTTCTTTGTTGAAATACCATTTTTTTACTCTACTTGTACAATCTCTTAAAAAAAAATATTTGGCAACACTGGTCTGTCTGCAAACGACATATATTTTTAGTTAACATCTGAGACGCATAGATGACGCCATCGTTGCTGCGGTCGTTGCGTTTCCTATCTTTATGTCCTTAATCTCTGCATATGGAGATTATTAGACACACTTTGATGAACAGTCTCAATATTATCAATTGAACTATCTAAACGTTCGGGTTCTGATGTTTTATAATATGCATATTTGATTAAATAAATGCATAAGAAAAGTTGAAATTTTACCTAACTTTAATACATTTTTCAGAACTTCAGACCTTAGATTAAACCTTGTGGAATCATATTATATTATTAATAATTATTTATCTAATGTTGGTTTGTTTTTTATTTTTAGACTGTGGACTTAATGAAATAGTAAACAAATGTGCATCAATGTGCGTAGGTGAACCCACATGTCGGATCCCGAATCCTACCCAAGCACCTGGAACCGCTTGCATAACGTTGTGTGTAAAAAGATGTGAATGTGACGCAAAAAATGGTTGGATTCGAGCTACTTCTAAGGGTCATTGCATTAAAAAAGATGCTTGCAAATCTGGTATGTCTTATTACATATTTAAATATATTTAGCAGATTCAGGAAACATTATGCCAGAACTTGAATATGGATCTCAAAAATTGTGGAGTATGATTAAAGATTTCCTACAAAAATGCTTAAATGTGTACAGAATGCAGAGGTCCCTAATAAATGTCAAATTAGGTAAAACACAAAACATTATGTACGAGAAAATGTTAATAATTTTCTAGTAATCGATGTCGATAATAATATGACGAGTATATTCCAGAATTCTAAAAATTCTGAGAATTTTTGAGTTTGTCCTAAATTGACCTTCAATGCACATAAAGGGGTATAGGTACACTGGTATTTTGTAAGATTTCTAAAGACATTTGGCACGTCTCTACAAACTCTCCTAATTTGGGACTCCATCAGTAAAAAGTTTTAAATAAGTAGATGATAATTTCTCCGATAGGTTCTTTTAGAGGATTTTCTAATTGTGTCCTTTTATAAGAGTACATATTTTTTTAGGTTAATGAAAAACTAGTCGGATGTATATTTAAATTATCATTGAATGATAACAAAATAAACTTTAATTAATTTTCGCAAGAGAATCGATGGGCATAGGTATATCGTGTTTACTAAAGTACTACGAGCTGTGACGTAATACTACTATGTTGAAATTCTAATGCAATAACTAAGATATTTCCTCGGATGTTACCTATTAGTCACCAATGTACCTAAATCATTTGATAAATGAATGAATTATTTTTTCAGTATGTCCAAAACATGAAGAGAAGGGATGTGCTCCATGTTTTCCTGATCCAACCTGCCAGAACAGGAAACCTAGCATCCCTGATGATTGGAGTTGCCCAAAGATATGTATTTTAACGTGTAGATGTAAAAAGGGATTAATCAGAGATACTTCAACTTCAAAGTGTGTACCAGTAGAACTGTGCCCAAAACCAAATTGTTAAAATTCTATTTTCGCTGTAAATATTATTTAGATATACTTTTTTAAATAATTGAATAATCATGTAATGTTTTACTCTTTTCTTAATTAAATTTTTATCTCTTGAGTTTGGTTTATTAACAATTTTAGCGAAAAAATGTACAATACAATATGTGAATCTATAAACATTCCAAAAATAGTTATATAAATGGATATATGAACTGGAATATTTTACAATTGAAATTAACTAGGTAATTACCTAATTATTTACGAAATAAAATAATAAAGTGATTAAATAACCATTATTTTCTAAAGCATTAAATGCTCTATAATAAAAATATTAATAATATATATTATCTACTTGAAAAGATTGATTCCAAATACCAAAATTTGTTATATCAAAGACACGACGTTTAAATACCCTGTACTTCGGAAACAAACCGTTTTTTACTTTCCTATCTGTAAACAGATAAGGGAGATAGGAATCATGTTTTTTTTCGACTTTCATGATTCTTTTCGTCCTCAAGTTTTCGACGGATTTTTACGTTTTAGAGTCCCCTGAATCTGTTTTGACTATTTTCGCGATGATGTGTGTGTGTGTGTGCGTGCGTGCGCGCGCGCGTGTGTGTGTGTGTGTGCGCGTGCGCGCGCGCGCGCGCGTGTGTGTGTGTGTGTGTGTGTGTGCGTGCTAGTGATGCCGCTAGACAAGACGAGACGAGAGAGTGGCCTCTCTCGTCTCGTCTCGTAGAGCGAGAGAAAACTGTTCTCTCGTCTCGACGAGAAGGCTCTTCTCTCGCTCGAGAGAGCCTTTCTCTCGTCTTGTCTCGTCTCGTTTCTCTCGTGATAAAACAATATCAAATTAAAATTTGAAAAAGACGAAACACGAAAACACGGTAAAATTTGTAAGACAAAAACAAATAATTTTTCAAATAATTTGCGCATTATTACCCAAATTTGGCAATAAGAAACATTTATGTCTCTCTAACTGTTCGTCTGTCACAGTCGTTTTACAATTGAAATTTAAAGTAATAAGTGACCCAGATTAGACGTTAACTAAAAACGAAAATACTTTGTCTTGCAAGTCAATTGGGGAGGGGGGGAAGAGGTTAAATTTTATAAGTTAAAATTTTTCTTATGCAATCCTGCGATGTCAAACGAAAGTATTTTGTAGTATATTTTCAAAATGCAAGAAGACATAAAACAAAAACGATGTGAAATTAGAGAAATATTATGATATTTTTGATATAATGAGATGCACTTTACTTGAGACGTAAAATAGAGGGCGTTACTATCTTTAAATTTTCTAATAGAAAGTAAAGTCATGTAATACCTCATTTGAAAGATATTTTGATTATATTTACGTCCAAGCAAACAGTTTTAATTTTTTTTTGTTTTAACAAAAATTACATTCTTGATAATCCTCGTGTGCCGCAATAATCCTAGAAATGTTAAATATTGTTAGAAGATAATTTTTTAATAAGCTTTATAAGAAATTATGAAAAATTTAATAAGTACGTCAAGTGGTTTTTAAATCACCTTTAATATTCTTAATTTATTTATTTTAGTAAATACAAGAAGCGTTTCCTTAGTAATAAACAATACTTGCTAATATGACAGTTATCAAGAATTTAACTTATTAGTAAAGGCCCAGAACATGTCTGTACAAGAACAAAGTACCAGCTACAAAAATTTTGTCATTTGTGCAGTGTTAAATCCTTCTAACAGTGAAAAATTACTTAAATTTATAAAAGATACTGACATTTAGACTGTACTAGCCAAAATGTTAATCACCCATTGTATACTATTGTATTGTAGCAGCATTTATAAGGAATTAAACCTCCGGTAATGATCCTTTGAGGTTGAAGCGGTAAATAAAAAAAAGCATTTACCCTGCTTTATGAATTTATTTAATGTAATTTCTGCAGCAACATAAAAACCTAAATCTGTTTACATGAACGTAAAAATATAGAAAATATCTTTCAAATGAGGTATCACATGACCCTACTGTCCATTAGAAAATTTAAAGCTAGTAACTCCCTCTATCTTACGTGTCTCAAGTAAAGTGCATCTTGTTATAACAAAAATATATTTCTTGAGTTTTACCTCGTTTTGGTTTTGTCTTTATCCTTTTTCATTTAGAAGTTAAAATAGAGGAGGGTACAATTTTCGTCCTTACTGTATATAATACATTCGTTTGTATTAACTTTGCTATGACAGTTTTTCAAAAAAACGCTTAAAATTTTTCAACTTATCTTCAAAAGTAACCTCAGAAAAGCAGAATGGATTAAATATAAGAAATAATTGTATACATTTTAAATAAATGAAATGATAAATATTTGTTCTTATAAATCACCATTTATAAAATCCTAATAACACAAGTATCATTTGTTACCATTTAATATATATAGAATAGGTGTGTTATAGTTAATTTCTTGACTATCTCGAAATTTATTATGTTAAAATTTTAAGTTACGATAAGCAATTGAAAATTTCAAATAAGCAAATTGTTTGAGAGGGCCCGAGAGAGCTCGAGAGAAACGAGAAATTCTCGTCGAGAGATGACACACTCTCGTCTCGAATCTCTCGTTTTGCGACATCACTAGTGCGTGCGTGCGTGTGTGCGTGCGTGCGCGCGCGCACATGTGTGTGTGTGTGTGTGTGTGTGTGCGTATATGTGTGTGTGTGTATGTGGGTATACGTGGGTGTACGTGGGTGTATATGTGCGTGCGTACTTGCGTGCGTGCCTGTGTGCGTGTGTGTGTGTGTATCCTCAGTAACTTATGAACGGATTCAAAGAAAAATACCAAATTTTAAACTTAAGCTCTATTCCGGACTGAGGTAAACTGATTATGTTTTGGGCAGAGTTACTTTATAGGGGGTCATTTTTATATTTTATGAAATATATATCTGTTATTTACGTTTGGAGAAGAAAATTCTTTGAATAAAAGTTACTTCTAATACAATTCTCTATAATTTTGGTTTTTACAAAATTTTCCTAAAATAATCCGTAATCGAGAAATTTGACAATATGTAAAAAATTCAAATTTTTATTAAAATTATTAAAACAAAAGTTGTTTGTGATATAATTTTCTATAATACTTGTTCCATACATAATTTCTCTAAAATGGACCTTATTCGAGATATTTGAGAGAAAGTGTAAATTTCGAAAACTCAAAAACGGATAAAGATAAAAACAATAAATTTTAAACTTAGGCTTTATTTCGGCCTAAGGTAAACTGCTTAGATTTTGGGGGGTACTTTATAGGGGATAATTTTTATATTTTATGGAATATATCTGTTATTTACGTATGACGAAGAAAATTGTTTTATAAAAGTTACTTATTAATTTCTCAATAATTTTCCTAAAATGATCCGTATTTACAAAAAGTAAAAAAATTAAATTTTTAGAAAATTGTTTAAATAAAAGTTGTTTGTTATATTATTTTCTATAATTCTTGTGTTTGACATAATTTTTGTAAAACGGACCGTATTCTAGATAATTGAGAAAATGTGTAAATTTTGAATTTTGAAGAAAACTCAAAAACGGATAAAGAGAAAAACATCAAATTTTAAAATTAACTTTTATTCTGGCCTGCGGTGGATTGATTAGATTTTTGGCAGAATCGGACAATCTAAGGGGGGGATTTATAAGGGGTCGTTTTTTTTATTTTATAGAATATATCTGTTATTTACATTTGGAGAAGAAAATTCTTTAAATAAAAGTTTTGATTTCTAAGAAAATTGTTAAACTAAAAGATGTTAGCGATATCGATCTCTATAATTGTTGTTTTATACATGATTTCTCTAAAATGGACCGTTATGAAAAAATTTAAATTTTTCAGTATTTTCGTTGGCATTGAAATGTCTAAAAAAAATTTCGAGTTAGATGTATGTGGAAAGTGTTTATATTTAGTTTATCTTGTAAACATTTACAAAGGTGCTACAATAAGTTGTATAAAATAATCGGAAAAAGCCTGTAATAACTAGATAGGGAAGTCATGTATTGGACACATCAGATTTTGTACATATTTTCGGAGCAAAAAGTATTTATTTTGATGTCCCCTACAAACCCTAAAAGTTTATTAAATGTAAAATTTTTAATTAATGCTATATATTTTCATGGTCCTGTTCCACAACAATTACAATTTTGTAGTTAATTAAAAAAATGAAAAGTAATTCCAACTCAAAATATTACCAAGTCGTAAAATGAAATAAATAAAGGTAAAACAACATCTAACATATAAAAAGATGTAAAATAGTCATTTCTCACGTTATTTTACAAAAATATACACACACAATTATTAATAAATGAGGTATGCACAGTTTTTCTATAGTTATCGTTTCCTTAACGATTGCTCGACGCTCTCATGTATTAGAAGATTTGTGTTCGGCGAGTATCGGCTAACACCGGCCGATATAAGAGAAGCACCTCTTGGTGACGTTGTCAACTACATTAAATCTGTAGGCTGGCTCACGAGCTAGGAGGTGCCTATCTTCTCAGGAGGATGCACAATGGGCCTAATGAGGCCTAAGTGCCATGGGGTAACCCATCCTCCACACGTTACAGATACAGATATTCCATTTTATTGAAAAAAAGTTGCATTCTTATTAAATTCAAATCCTACATTTCAAGAAAAATCTTTTAGAGAATTAAATCATATCTATGATGCCTAATAAATAATATGAAAAATATGAAAAACTAAACCTAGATGGTAAAATTTATTGGTAAGTTAATCAACTGAATTGACACTGTTCTTTAGCTCAATGAGGACACATATACTAAGCCACCCATTCTTTTAGGTATAAACCATAAAGTATATGTGCAAATCAACACCCTCCACACTTTACAGAGATGTCCAAATGTATCCAATTTTTATTATGTCACAAATTGGCGCCCAATGTTGAAAATTTAATCGTGCAATTGGCGAATATTACGGAAGTTCTTTGTCACTGGATTAAAATTAAACCGAATCTAACACCTTGGTGTAAAACTAACCCCAGTGCAATTAATCTTCGTTTCGATACTAATTTTAATACAATATTAAACACATATTAGACACATGTAGTGTTGGTTCAACATTTCAATTTATCTTTATTTTGATACTAATTTTTAATTAATTACAAGCAATTACACACTGTCTTGGCACCTTGTTCATCATAGAGCTAAGCTGACTGTCTTTTTACCTAAAAATATTCAGAAAGATTGGAGCTATGTAGTAGTGTCGTTTCTTTTTAATATTTTAAATTCATTTATTACATTGAATACAATTAATAGAATTTATTAAATTGTTATTAATGTTTAAAAATTGGATACACACGTAATAATTTTCACTTGACTAAACTAAAACTAACTCAATATTTCTGACGTCATTATTTTTTTTATTTAGTACACCATGTACTAGCGTCATCTGACAGGTCTTTTAGAACCATGCTCCGTTTAGAGCCCTATTTTTCAGAGAGTTTAAACACTTATAACAACTATCTTTTATCGGGCTCTAGGAATTTTTAATCTGATTGGTAATGCTCAGTTAAGCTATTTTTTCCCCTAAATTGCAGGTGAAATACTAATTTGCATTAATATATTTCAGTTTGTCGCCATCTTCTGCAATTGGAAGAAGAATTGCAACAGCTAATAGAAAGGACGTTTGTGTGCAGAATACGAATTTCCGCAATTTTAATTACAACCAAGAAAAATTGCAACCTGTAAAGTGCCCCTTATTGTATTAGTTCATACAGGGTGGAAACCACATGGAATAAAATGATTTTTGGTCCTATTTTGAAAAATTATAAAAAACGCTGGGACAACTTTTAAAATAAATTGTACGTTCACCGAATGAAAATATAAATATACAGAATGATTGACGTAAGTCTAGCACTGTCGGTACTCTTTTTTTCAATGGAACATCTTTTAAAATTTTATATTTTTAAAAGTTTTTGAATAAGCTGACTTCAACGAACTATAATATTGGTGACCTTTATAATTTTAAAATTATTTATCATATCCTTTATAAAATAAATACATAAAATACTTGATTTATTTGATTAAAACAAATGCTCGAAAAGACAATAACACAAAAGAGGCATTTGGTAAACAATAATATCTTAATACAAAAAAAAAATCAACTAAACAGAGAAAAAGGAAAAATAAATGATGGAAGAAAAAAATTAATGATGTTTGGACATAGATTGCAAAGCCATAAAGATCAATTGATCTATTGAGCAACAAATAAAACCAAAACTAGTCTAGAGTGCTAATAATCAGCTGAAGATGACTGGAATAAAACATTTAAGAAGTTTTGGGAAAAAATGAATTGAGAACAAAGAGAAACGACGACATAGATACAGAAAAGATGAAAAGACAAAAGTACTCATCGGAGTATTATTTAAAAACAAAAATAATGCAAATATACGAGTCTACAAATAATTTATTTAAATACTCCCTCACTTTAAAAAAACTGAAGCAGCCTAATCAAGTCCCTAGACAGCTACGCTAGTTCTGCCGCCACAAGAGGCCAGGAACACGACGCAACTAGGGACAAGAAAAGGCCGCGATCTCACACCTCTTCCAAGGTAACGCCCCGGAAGGGGAAAAAACCCAGATAGGACCATAAAGTTCTGTCTGGAATGCAGCTACGAGCCACCTGAAAGTAGCTATAATGGACAAGGATAACCCTTACGGTAAGATAACTCCTGCAGCAAAACCAAGCCACCCACATTCAGGTCTTGGTCGCACTCTGGTGAAATCATCAGAGTAACCTACGACGATGACCTGACGTTGGAATGGCTAAAAACCAAGGTACCACCTTAAAACATGGGAAGGAGCAACACTCGTAGTTGTAAGGATGGACGAGCTACCCAAGCTCACCGAAGCCTCTCTCTGGATCCCAGGGGAAGCGCAAACTGACCTTGACGAAAAATAGGTTGTGCTCAGGCGGCTTGAGGGGCAAAACACAAACTTGCATGTGGCAAAACGGTGCACCTTCCACCATGAAATCAAAAAAGACCCTAAGGGCTATCTCCGCACGGTCGGAATAGAACCTGATGTAGGATCTGGTGAGGCGAGACGTCACTTTTGGCAGGAGGCGCTGGATACGCTCCCACTACTTCAAGCGAACATGGACTCTTTCTCACCGAAATATATCTTTCATAAGCCATATAAAGTTATAATAGAACAAATAGAAGAGCCGGAAGTGGCAGGTACGATTCATATCTACACTGACGGTTCTAAAACAAAACAAGGCTCAGGATGTGGAATATACTCCAGATTCTTAAACCTAAACATAAAATGGGCTGTGAGTAATAGTGCCAGTGTAGTTTAAACAGAGCTAACGGGAATTTTCATAGCAGCAAAAAAAATATCCAGAAACAATATTACTGGAAGAAACATGCTCATCTATACAGATAGCAGACAAGCACTACTCACCCTGAACAGACCACGAATTTATTTAGGACCAGTACTAGAATGTCACGAAGCTTTGGCCGAAATATCCATCAACAACGTGGTCACCTTAAGATGGATTAAAGGTCACGCCACATTGAAAGGTAACCGTCTTGCTGATTCACTATCCAAGAAAGCAGCCGACCAAATACTTTTTGGACCTGGCCCTTCTATTAGCCTGACAAATTCGGCAGTGACAGACCTAATCAAAGAACATTCCCTTGTGAAATTCAAGAAAAGATGGGATGAAACAAGAAACTGTAGAGTTGCCAGAGAGCTCTTTAGTTATCCTGACAACACTGCAGCAAACAAATACTTGACTATGACTAGACAGAATCTGCGCCTAGTCACAGGCATTCTGACTGGTCATTGCCAAGTACAAAAGCATCTATATATCATGGGACTGTCAGAATCCGCACTCTGCAGAGCGTGCGAACAAGAAGATGAGATCATCGAACATATCCTTTATGATTGCTCGACGCTCTTATTTATTAGAAGATTTGTGTTCGGCGAGTATCGGCTAATACCAGCAGATATAAGAGAAGCACCTCTTGGTGACGTTGTCAACTACAATCAATCTGTAGATAATTAAATGATGCCTAATAAATAAAAAAATTATACAAAACTAAATTTAGATGGTAACATTTATTAGTAAGTTAATCAACTGGTTAATTGGCAACGTTCTTTAGCTCAATGGGGACACCTATACTAAGCCACCTATTCTACTAGGTTTAAACCATAAAGTATATGTGCAAATTAACACAGTAAGTTAACCAACTGGCGAATTAGCGCTGTTCGTTTCTTGATAGAAAATGAACGTGATCTACGTTTGAGTTAGACTTAGGTGAGATCTCAGTAAATAGTAGTAATTGTAATATACTTTGTATATTATTACATTACATTTAAAATATGAAAAATAAAAGTATTTAATTAAAATTTTATATGATTTTATTTGCCAATTTGCACCAAACTTTGCATCGAATCCTGGTTTACTTTAATTAACGTTATCACATTGTGGGTAAATAAATTATCAATTAATTAACTAGACGACCTTTACTACTACTAGAGGAAAAAGGCCAAATACAGTAAGTATAGAATTTAAAGTAAAACAAAATTGAAAGGTAAATAATAAGATTTCAGATTTAAACAAAAATCAATGTTTCTAAAACCATGATCCACGATTGTATCAGATTTTATTGGTTTCTGAATTTCACTTAAATACTTTTTTACTACTTACTCTAGAAAAATCTGTGTTTGACTAATTAACAATATTTAAAGCGTAATAATATTTTTAATATTTTCAAAATTTCACCCTGTATTATTCATATAGACCATAAATATTATAGTTCGTTGAAGTCAGCTTATCAGTGAACTTTCAAAAATATAAAATGATACAGGGTGTTGCATTAAAAAAAAGGATACTGACAGTGCTAGACTTACATGAATCGTCCTGTACATTTATATTTTCGTTTGGAGAAGTTTAAAAGTTGATGTGTTTCAGCCATTATTATAATTTCCTAAAATAAAGCCAAAAATAATTT
Source organism: Psylliodes chrysocephalus (assembly GCA_927349885.1). Classification (NCBI taxonomy): domain Eukaryota; kingdom Metazoa; phylum Arthropoda; class Insecta; order Coleoptera; family Chrysomelidae; genus Psylliodes; species Psylliodes chrysocephalus. The sequence goes on along the minus strand of OV651814.1, from coordinate 26,112,603 downwards.
TATTCCATTAATGGTTTCCACACTGTAGAAATTTTACTAAGTACCTAGTAACTAGAATATTTAAAATTCTACTATCATCTTTTTAAATACTTGTGCTCACCTCATTTATTATGCACACCTTTTTCCAGTTCGAATAAGGTACATGTACCCAAGCATCTGATTCACGTTCGTGGTCCACCGAGAGTCGGATATTTTAGGGGGGCCGGCGGGACGGGGCCCCAGAAGAGGTCACGCAGCCCGATGATTTGTCATGTCAGTGTCGTCGTGATGGATGCACTCGGCCCGATGCGTATTAGCATATTGAAAGGCTTTGATTCATGCCGTAGAATCCTGTTGTTTCGAAATAGCGATCGGCCACATGAAAAATCGCCATTATTGTTATCTTTATTGACGCTTCTTTTATTTAGTGATGCATTGGACAAAGGAAATTCGGTTGTTCTCGATACGAACTACCTGATATTCTACTGTATATAGAAGGCCGTTTAAAGCTGTTGGAATGAAAATACCAGTTAGGTTTATATTTTCTCACACAATTTAAACTTATGTCAGGTGCCAGTCACATTGAATTTAAATAATCTCGCATAGATTTGTTTATGATTATATTAATCAGGTCGATGTATATACAATGCTGTTATTAGCAGGGACGCGCAAACTATTTTCGGTGCCGTCGTGCCAAATAATAATAGTTGATTGTAGACATTTTTGAAGAAACCTATACTTTTTAGTTCTAATATCTATATTTATTTGTGACAAACAGAAAGTACACAGTAACAAAATAAAAACAGTTTTAAAGTTACAAAACATTCAAAATATTAAAAAAATAAAATAAAAAAATTAAATAGCGATTGTTTTGAAAAAGATAATAATCATGATTCCTGATAGTGAGGTCTTACAAAAATTGGACTTTTCTAGCCTAACTTTTTGCAAATTCATTAACAAGATTTTCCTTTTCAAGTTGCTTTAAAAATTCAGACTCTATAGAAATGATAGCAAGATTTTCTTATCTTTCTTGGTTCATTCTAGATCGTAAATAAGTTTTATTCAACTTTAATTTAGAGAATGACCTCTCGGCTGTAGCTACAGAAATTGGAAAGATTAATAATATTCGCAATGCAATCGTAATGTTTGGAAATAAGTGGGTTAGGAACTCTGGAAATCAAGAGAGCAGGTTGAGGATTATAGAATAAATGGTTTCTGTAGAGAAGAAAATATACATGGGGGCAGTGCAGTGTATCTACGAAACAGTGTGAAAGGGAAAATTCGAATAGATATTCAGGTATTTTCAGTGTGTAACGAAATAGAATCTGCAGCATGTGAAATAGAAGTTGAAAATGTAAATAGTTGTTTTATCAACATACAGACCTGCGGGTTCAAGGGTACAATTTTTTTTGGAAAGGTTTGAAATAATGATAAGAATATTAACTGAGGGAAATTGTAAAGTATTGATAGGGGAGATTTCAATGTAAATTTAAAAGAAGACTCAACTGATAGTTTCAGATTTATTACAATGATAAACTCATATGATATAACTCATACTGTTAATGAATATACTAGAGTAACATCAACATCTAGATCATGTATAGATAATATCCTAACGAATATTCAATATAAGCATTGTGGTTCTACACGCTTCCATCTCTGACCACTCCGCACAAATGCTGACATTTGAGATTAACAACCCAGGTAAAACTAATTATATTTTTAAAAGATTTGTTAATGAGGAAAATATAAATAAATTTATAGAAAGGTTGAAAGATGTTAACTGGGAATCAAGTGTGACATTAATAAGCAATGGGAGTCTTTTATACATTTTCAATATATGTTTCCCATTGAAAAAAGTCAAAAAGAAAACCTCTAACAAAAAATGTCAGTTTTGTCCTATGAATGACTCTGAGGTGGAAGAATGCAAAAGACGTTTAAATATTCTATTCACAATGAACAGAGTGGATAATAGGTTTTGGGATAGTTATAAAAAGGTAAAGAAAGAGTATAACAAGAAACTATTAACTAGAAAAAAGAAAGCATTTGGAAAACAAATATCTGACTCGGACAATACAGGCAAATGTGAGTAATATAAATGGCAAAAATAACCAACATACTATACAAATACCGGGGGAGGCGTCAACAGTAGCAAACAATTTTATGACTTTTCTCGAAAAGTCAATAATATATATAATCTCTGGCATAAGTAATAGTAATTATGTAAGTACAATATCTAGTAACTTAAAGTCTATATATGTAATACCAGTAACTGCAATGGAAATTGTAGAGATTGGGAAGAAACTCAAATATAAGATAAGTAGTGTTATAGATGAGGTACCAACAAAAATTATTAAAAAATACATTGAGTAAATTATGAATCCACTAGTATAATATATAATAAATAACTCTTTTCGATTTGGGGTGTTTCCTGATCAATTAAAAATAGCCTGCATAGTACCTGTTTTCAAAAAAGGTGACGTAAAAAAGGTGGAGAACTACGGACCAATTATTCTTTTAAATTCTTTCTCAAAAATTTTTGAAGCAGCAATGTGTAAAAGGGTATCAGAATTTGTTATGACCTGTAACTTATTAAGTAAAAATCAACACGGTTACCAGCATGGAAAATCTACTCAAACGGCAATTTTCGAGTTTGTTCAGCATGTTCTAGGTAATCTGGAGAATGGTAGGCTGGCTATGGGCCTATTTTTGGACTTGTCCACAGCCTACGATTGTCTAGATCATGGGATAGTGCTGGACAAGCTGGAGAGATATGGAATTAGGAGGCCTGCATTAGGGTGGTTCAAATCATATCTTAAGGATAGGAAACAGGTTGTCAAAATATATAAAAATAATGAGGAAGGTAGATCTGTAGAAATAACATCTAATATAGGAATACCTCAGGAAAGTATAGTAGGTCCATTGATTTTTATTATTTACATGAATGAACTAAACAGCGTTATGATTGCTAATGAGAACTGTGTGCTAACCAATTATGCAGATGACACAAATATCTTAATAAATGCATCTAATATGATGCAATTAACCCTAAATGCAGAGAGAGAGAGAGAGAGAGAGAGAGAGAGAGAGAGAGAGAGAGAGAAAAAAGAGAGAGAGAGAGAGGGATAACTAAAGCTAAAAAATGGTTTGAAATAAATAAATTAATACTCAATGAGGGCAAAACAAATGTGGTACTTTTTAAAACCAATTACAACAGAGATGAAATGACAATAAATATTCAACTAAACAACTGTATATTTAAGGTCTCAACTAGTACCAAGTTTTTGGGGCTATATATTGGTAGCTTTCAGTGCTGGGAATGCCATGTTAAGTTTGTATGTACAAAGCTGAGCCACATCTGTTACAGCATCAGAGTTGTAAAGACATATTTGGAATGGGATAGTTTTAAAATGGTATACTTTGCAAATTTTGAATCCAAAATTAGATATGGGATAATTTTCTATGGTGGGAGCAATTTAATTGAAAGGGTTTTTTTAGTGCAAAAAAGAGTAATGCGGATTATGCTCAGTTTGAATATGAGAGAGTCGTGTAGAGGTAAATTTAGAGAAAATAAAATCTTAACTGTGATAGGCATATACATCCAAGAATGCTTAATTTTTTTTTATTTAAAAATAGAGGTTTATTTTAAAATTTTGAACCAAGAAATGCTTATATATTGAGAAATATAAACTTAGTATATCCAATACATAGGCTGACAGCTACAGAACATGGAGCAGGGTACAGCTGTGTAAAGTTGTACAATAAACTGCCTGATGCAATAAAAAGATTAGCAAATGTTAAAGCATTTAAAAGGGAAGTACATTAATTGTTAATTAATTTAGAACCATATACAATTAATGAATATTACTCTATGTGATCATTAATATATTTTCCTATATAACACGCAAAATTTTGCAAGTTGAAACCAGTTTTAACCGCAACGAATGCACGCGGATTTTCTGGCTCCCACACGAAGAGAAGTAAAAAAATTTCGCGACTGGTCGTAGACCGGTGGTCGATATTGGTGGAAAATGCATTTTCACTACTGGTTTTCATAGATATTTTTTTTAGTTTTATGGTAATTTGTGTTGATAAGTTTCAAAAAATGGTTTTAATATTTTTAAAATTGAACGACCGTAGGCACATTTAAGGCCTTGGCGCTATCGTGCACTGCACGACCTTCCCCATATCGACGGCGCGTCTCTGGCTATTCGCTCAGTCCGTAGTCATGATAGGGAAAGCAAAAGCGGTACTAGCGCTAGACTGGGGTAGCGTTTTTAAAATAAACTAAAGGAAAATACTCAGAAAAAGAAATGCTTAACTTCAAATGATTAAGATATCGAATATGCTGATCAAAGTAATTAGTTACACCTTCTGGCTTAAACTAAACGCTTGAAGACAAAATAGGCTATTATTGGTTAGTTTTAAAATTTTATATATTAGTGCAAACCGTTTCTGAAACTGTAATCCATGGGACCCGATCACTGAAGGATTCCGTGAAACTTACATGCTCAAGAATGAAACAAAAAAAATAATAAAAATTAGATAAAATTCTTCATAAAATAAAAAAAATACTAATCTGTATATATAACTATTTGAAATAATTGTCATTTTTGTTGCAAATAGGTAATTTAGAATGTTGCATTCAAACCATACTATTGAAATAAACTAGGGGACATTAAAGAATGTTCCATTATTTATTAACCCTCCGATACCCGCCTGGCGTCTGACAGACGTCACTCTTATTAACAATGCACATAATTTTTTAAAATAGTGAGATGGTGATTTGTCCTTTCTTGTACCTTCTTTAATACGTGTACCAGATATGTGTAGTAGAAAAAAATCGCATGAACAAATACAAGTTAAAGCAATGCAATAATTCTATATGCCTCGAGCATGTAGAATATATGTATATGCCAGTCATGTAATTTCAAAAGATATCGCGTTTGGGGATTTGTTTTTTTTTTATTTTTGTTATATTATTCTAATTATGTTAAGAAGTTATCTGTATATTTAAATAATTTAATTTATTTTGTTCATATGTTTAAAAATGTAAATTATGTTATATTTATTACATATTTATTTTACTGCTGTAATAACGAAATTTTTGTTTGCGAATTTGAACTAAAACATTAAATTATATATTATTAGTATGTAAATTATTTAAATAAAACTTTTAGCATATATTTTCATTTTATTCTTATGACTTAATTGAATGGCGTCTCACAGACACCATGTGGGTACTCTTGTTTTGAAATTGAACGCGGGTGACCGAGGGTTAAAAATAATAAGGTACGTTTGTTTTTTTTTTTTTTTTTTTAATTTTTAATACCTATCTGAGTACTGCTTATTACGTTTCAATGTTCCTTTGGTCGTAAGTTATTATTGACTTCTACGTTTAACAATAAACGAAATATAAAATTTGAGAGATATTCTTTAATTTATATCGTTCGTTTAGCGTTTATTTTTGTCAAATACGGTAAATGGGAGCTAAAGTAAGGGTTCTGTGGCAGTGTTATTTGTGCAAGTTGAAGTAAAATGTGTCGTAACTTATTTAACCGTAAAATAATATCGATAGTGCCGACTCAAAATGTTTAGAATAATAACTGATTCTAGGTTTATTTGAAGTACAAACTTTTTAAAGCAAAATATACCCAAAATCGCCGTTTTAGTTATATTTTGTTGGCGTTGCCGCCACGCACGGAGCGAGTAGTTATCTCGAACATAGTAAAATCAAGTCGATTTGACTGTGTCTTTGAATTGTTATCCACATGCTGAAATCCCTGACACCCAAAAAAAGTTTGTATAGATCATAGAAGAGATCAACAACGCATTGCAAATGTTTGTTTTCGACGAACGGAGCTAGGTACTTTTTTTATATCTATAGCAGACTATGGTAGAAGAGTTAATTCTTATGGAACAATAACAATAAGGAAGGAATCTGACATGATTCCTCAGTCTCCGAGATACCAAGATTAATTAACGTTATCCTACAAATTGTACGTTTTGCGAAATACCTCGAAACTGGGAAGTATTTCAACAATTCCGTCATTTTGTTGTCGTATAAGAAATAATGAATGTTGTCGTTTTTTTGTTTTAATTTAATGTCTCTGAATTCAAATTGTGTATATTTGTCTTTCTGACTTAGTTAAATATCAAGTAAGATTATTAAATTATATCTAAAGGGAAAGAAAAAAAGTTAAGGTCAATTACCTATTTTATTTTACTGGAATATAGGTACAAGGCACGACTAGTTTTATTCAGACACTGACGGACATCATCAGGCCTAAAATATTTAATGAAGTTACACGTGTTTTGAGGTGTAGATGATAAGAAATATTTTATTATTTGATTATAAGGAGTGATACACAAAAATTTTTGTAAAGTAGTCCTTGTGGAGCGTATAATTCTTCTTTTTAAATGTTAGAATGGATTTAATTCATAGCCGCCCGTAGTTATCACAGATGACTTGTATCTCTATTTCTGTTGATTATGTCCTATTAAGTATTGATTGTGATAAATTTTGTATTTAAAGCACTAAAGTTATTTTTTGTATAAAGGTTTCTTGAGGTTTTACATTGTTTTTATATTGATCATTTTGATGTGGCACGTTGTTTTTATTATAATTTGCTGTATTTTGAGAGCTAGACATTTATCTTCAAAAAAATCGGATAATGTCCTTCGGGATAATTGAAGATACCTTTCAAATTTTCAAGATAAATAAAAACCTATGAAAAAATGGTAGAACATAAATCTATTACATTTCGAGAATTGATTATAGGTAGGTATATACAGTTTATTTTAAAATGCAGCAAGACAAAAATAAATAAGTAGAAGATGATATATCTCAATTTTTTATTTTTATTGTCCGGTGTGCCCATGTACCCCACAAAATGGGGTAAATGTAGACAGGCAATGAAATCAGATACTTATAAAATCAAATGGCTAAAAGAAGATATACCTTTAAGGGTTTGTTTTATTTCTAACAAAGTAAGAGCACACTTTGTTTTAAATTTGGTCTTTTTATTTATCAGTTAAAAAAAACTACAGAAAACTAAAACTATGATAATTTTTAATAACTGAGTACTTGGATATTAAAACTTTGCAACTTAAAAACATACATTTGCTAAATTTTGTGTACGCATTTTTTTTGCTATTTCTTCAATGGATGTACCTACTTTAATTCGCTTTTACTCTTCTATAAATACTTCCATTAGAAACGAGTTTACAGAAACAGTTTTAATTTTGATCTTTTTGGGGAATCCTGAACCCAGACAATTTATAATATTCATAGAGTCCATTAAAAATCATAGGTTAGGTCAACTCTACGGGAAAGTGTGGCCTTAGAGGACATCTAAATCTCTTAGGGATATATATGTCTGTTAACCCCCGCAAAACTGTTATTGTTTCCTTTACCAAGAGAAGAAAGCTCGACAAGCTTGGACAACCTACCTTGGCTGGGGAAACCATTCCTTTTGCGAAGAAGGTAAAATATCTGGGAATCACCCTAGATAAGAAACTCACCTGGAACCCCCAACTGGATAAAACCATCAACAAAGCCAGATTATCCCTCTGGACCCTAAGAAGGATATGCAGCAAAGCATAGGGGATCAGTCCTCAACTGACCTACTGGATTTACCAAACAGTGGTAAAACCCATGGTTACGTACGGCTCTGTCATCTGGTGGGACAAGGGACTTCAAGGGATGGCCAGAGCAAATCTGGCTGGAATACAGCGGCTTGCGTGCCTCGCCATAACTGGAGCAATATCAACCACAACTACGGGAGCCATGGAGACTATGCTGGACCTAACCCATCTCCACATTCTGCTGGAATGGGAGGCCAGGATGGTCTCCTACAGTCTCCTGAAGATGGGTAGTCAATGTTACGAAGAACTGCGATGGGACAAGACGGGGCTGATGAGTGAAATTATTAACCACCTCTTCCTCGGCATGGTCTCAAACTCGCTAGTTCCCCGACAGCACATAGAAAACCATACAGCGTCCTCATTTCAGAGAGAGACGCATGGAGCAGAGGGGAAAAACCCTCTCCCAGGCAGACTATGCGTTGTACACGGACGGCTCCAACACTGAAAAAGAAGTAGAAGCGGGAGTTTTCGGCCAGAGGCCTATATATCAGTAAACCTAGGCCCTCTGGCCACGATCTTAAAAGCAGAAATAATTGCTATAGAATTGGGAGCGAGAGAGTTGATCAATTTTCTCTTCGCAAACAGGACTATAAAGATCTTTTTAGATAGCCAGGTAGCCCTTAAGGCCCTGAGCTCCAATAGAGTTGACTCAAAGCTGGTTTGGAACTGTATAAATACCCTAGAATGCCTTGGTGCCCGAAACAAAGTTACTTTGATCTGTGTTCTGGGACACAGTGGTATGGAGAGCAACGAAAAAGCCGACGCATTTGCTAAAAGAGGAACCGAATCTGTGTTCATAGGACCAGAACCATTCCTGGGCATTGCAAAAAGCACTGACAAAGGAATTATCTTAAAATGGACGGAGGGTGCAACACTCACGAAGTAGAGAGATACCCCAGGGCTAACCCATTCGAAGGCGTTTATAACTAACCCTTCTATGAACGCCTCTGCTCAGATCTGAGAATGGACTAGGAAAGATCTACGCATATTCACTGGACTAATGACAGGACACTGATGCCGTCTGAGCAACCACATGAGAAGGATAGGTCTGCAACAAACATCGGACTGTCGATTCTGCAGCGTGGAAGACGAGCCTGGAGAGCACATTTTATGTATCTGCTCCTCTTAGAAGGTTCCAGATCATCGGATTTACCCGACTAGAGCCTACCGACTTTAGAGAAGTCTCACCCAATTCAACCATGACCTTTATCAAAAGGTGTGGCTTGTACGGTGAACTATGAGTTAGTCATGAGCCACAATAGACCTATCTAGGTTGCAGTTAAAGGCGATGAGATCATCCCACTCATTTTCAATCTAACCTAACCTAACCTAGGGATATAGAAGGGAACATTAGGCCTGGATATAGCTTTAGTCTCATTCGGATTTAAACAACACTGTAAGTCAGATATGATATGGAACACATGGAAACTTTCAAATACCAAAACATAATCTCAAATATGGGGCCGGTTAAATTTTTAAAAACATTATTTGACCCTTTGATACCTTTGGCTGCACCCTGCTTACTCTGTTTTTATTTTATTACTATTTTATTCTGATGATCTTTTCATTTTTGTTCTCTGCTTCTCTGTTTCTTTGTTTCTCCACGTATTTACTATTTTTAATATTTAAATAAAAATAGTATATACAACTGTTTTTGTTTAAGGTTTCCAATTTATATAAAATTTTTCTAATTTTCATTTCGAAATAGCAAATTCAATTTTTCCCTCCATGACATTCCTTCAGAAACTTGATTGTCGTCTAAAATTAATTTTATAGAAAGATAAACAAATAAAAACTAACGAGCTTTGCTCAAAGCAAATAATTTTGATATTAACAATTAAACAAGCATTTTAACTATTTAGTCATTTTCCAAATGTTTTTTTTTTTAATTAACCCCAGATTTGAAATAAGTAGTAGCAAAATTTTAAACTCTTATGATTAAATTCGTACATGCACTCTGTAGATATTGTTTTTGCATTTTTTCATTAATATATCGGGACAATCACAATTAAGAAGAGTAAATAAATTATAGATGGGAGGCGAAGTTACATATTTGAAATTTGGCATCACCGTAAAAAAGAAGAAGCGACGAAGACCTTGGTGCGACCGAGAAGAAAAAGACAATGCAGTCCTGTGGGAGCCATTAACAGGACGGATTCGTCCATAAATTCTTGTACACAACGGTCGAACACTCTGTTCTGCATCTGACGCGACCAATTAAAGTCAGTAAACACGGTGGATTACAATTGCAATCATTAAGGAGGCGGCCATTAGTTGCGAGATCAAATCGAGCCGGCGGTGGTCTCTCCATAAACCAAACCGTAGACCGTCATTTGTCCGCGCTACGTCAGGGACCGTTTCTCATTTTGGCAGGAGTTATGCGAGACGCGCACACCCTGTATAGCGGTCGAAATGGTGACAGTTATTGCGGCGGATGTACTTTGGTAATTCGATGTTAAACGGTTAAACGATTCTGTGAATTACTTAGTTTTCTAGTGTTTTTCCATAAAATAAATATCTGAACTCTTGGACAACATTTAACTTTTTTACTAAATTGGAAGTTATAATTTTTGTTAAACCATCGTGTAATATTAAATATAAGGATTTTGCAGCACTGAAGTATTTATAGGCATGTTAAAGCATTTTGAATCATTTTACAGCGTTTTAAAGCATTTTCTCAAAAATGTATGCAATATATACAAATAAATTGAGCTCTGTTGTTTAATAATCACTCATAATTAAATATATCTGTGGCTTGGTACAAGAAGTGCATATGTCACTATTTTGCGTTTTTGAGATAAATATGTCGAAGTACTAATAGAAATGTAAATTTTTAAGACGGCATAATGTCGAAGCCCTTAGAATTATCTAAATCCAATTTTACAAAATTATAAATGTCTATGTCATTTACTAACTACTTAAAACTTTCCTCAAGATATACCTAAGTAGACAAAAGTTATAAGAAGTGCCTATGTATAATTAAGGATTTATCTTTAAAATTTCCGGTACAGAAATTGCTCATGTCATGACATATGCACTTCTTTCATTAACTAAAAATAGCTTCTTACGTACATAGCCAAAATATATTTGCATTATAATTGTTATTAATTTAATCAGTCTATTGCAAGTTATCAAAGTTATTATGTTAGAAATTTTTGAAACATTTAAACTATAATAGATTATCAAGAGTGCTGGTTTGTAGTTTTGTTTTTGACAGTGATCAATAATTTAATGTTAATGTCAACTAAAAATTGCTTGTTTCAATAAAACAGAATAAAACAAAGAAGACTTCGTAGGTATGTAATTTTTACATTATTGTATGTATCGTCATACCTGTATTAATAAATTTTGTAGGTTTTTTTTAATGGCATCGGAAAAAAAATATCAGGATGTCAACATTTTTGATGACTTGTTTGTATCCGATAGTTCGGATGAACTTTATTCTTCTTATTCTGAGTTGTCGTCTTCTGAAAATGAAGAAATACCTGATATCCAACCTATTAACAGCAATGCAGGGCCAAGTACCGAAATTGAACCCATCAGCAATGCAGGATCAAGCTCCGAAATAGAAACGAGAAAGAGGAAAAGAAGTTCTATAACGTGGTGGTCTAGAAATGTGCGTCAAGAAGCCAGAGCTCAGAGCCTTGAGGAAGTTGAGAAGAAGACTGAAAGACTTCAGCAGGATAGAAGGCCAAGTAAGCGCAATTTCACGTTGCTTTATTTTTTATATAATGAGATGGCTAGGAAGAAAGGAGAGTCTACGAGGGATCGTATGTGTCCTAATGATAAACGAGGAAGACATGGTCATCGAACAAAAGTTAGCATCGACGCAATTGCTATTACAAAAAAGGATATTGGAAGTTTTCCATCTTACATTAGCCATTATTCGAGGTCGCATACAGACAAGAAATACTTGTCCCAAGATTTAAATATTGCTAAAATGTACAGGTTATACAAAGAAGAAGGCATATCCAGGAAAATACAACCACAGTTAGAGTCATTTTATAGAAACATATTTGTAGACAGCTTTAATCTGTCATTTCATCATCCATCTAATGATACATGTGTCAAGTGTGACAAATAAATATTGCAGATCAATAATACTTCTGATTTACAAGTAAGAAAAGTTTACGAAGACAATTACAGCCAACATTTAAGTATGGCCGAGGAAGCATACAAGAAGAAGAAAAAAGATAAAGCAGCAAGTTGCGACAATGACACTATTGTATTTTTGTCATTTGATTTAAAAAAATGCCAACCTACTCCTTTACTACAAAATAATATTTCTTTTTATAAAAGATCCTTGTGGACTTACAACCTAACTATTTACAGTTGTGTACATAAAAAGAAACACGCTATATGTTATATTTAGGATAAATCGTTGGGTGGTAGAGATGGACAAGAAATTGCATTTTGCTTGCGCCATTTTATTCTTTCGTTACCAAATAACATTACTGAAATTCATATGTTTAGCGACTGTTGTCCAGGGCAAACTACAAATATATATTTTGCGATGATGTTATGTCTTCTAATAGAAGATTTTGCCAAAACTGAAAGAAAAATTATAATAATTCATAAATATCTTGAACCCGGACATACACACTTAGAAGCAGATACTATACACGCTGCATTTGAAAAGGTAAAGAACAAAACTACAGCGAAAAGTGAATTACCCAGAGACTGAGCAAATTTAATTAGAATGGTCCCGAGAAATCTTCCCATAGAAGTAGTAGAATTAGAACAAAAAGATTTGCTAAATTTTGAAGAAATTTTAAAAGGTAACTACGTCCATCGCAAGATTAACACTAACAAGGAAGCAGTGAATTGGTTGCAAATAAGATGGATGCAGTACAAAACTGAATATCCCGCAAAAGTTTTGTACAATAATTCGTTCGACTACATCATTTGGGGTAGGAGGTTCATTAGCAAAAGAAAGCATTTTACAGCCATTACATTGTAGTCAAATCCCGCTTCCGAAAAAAATTAACAGATCTCAAAGCCCTAATGCCGCATGTATCAGAAACGAGCGAATATTTCTACAATGGTCTTATTGTTGAGCCAGGGTTGTCTAATGAATAATATTTGCCAGACGAACGTATATATGAAGATGATTAGTATACTTTAAGATTGTTATGTTATTTTCTGCAATAAAATTAAATATTTTCAATGTATTACCTATGTCAAAAATTTTATCAGAAAACTTATTTCAAGAAGTGTCCATCTCGTGTTTTTTTTTTGATGACAAAGATTACAAAATTGCTTGCAATTATTGCCTTTTATTTCGAATTTGAAACAGCTGAAACGTTTGTGCTAAAAGTTATTCAATACAGTTTTTCATCAAAAACTTTAAAAACGAATATCGCAATTGCACATAAACTGACATATGCACTTCTTGTACAAAGCCACAGATATATAGTTGGTAAAAGCATTAACTTCTTACCCACTTTTTATTATCTGTTCGAATTGGGGGTATGTATTGGATTGGTTTGCATTTTTTTTGCTACGATTTGATCATTTGTGAGCTCTCTCAGCTATTTGTTGGTTAACTCATTTTTGATTTTTGCTCTTTTCGTAGCTGTTGTGTAAGTATATTTAATTAGTTTTTTTTATCTTCGGTTCTCATTTTATGCCATTCCTTTCGAGATTCTCTCTGGGTTTGTATATAATGTATGGTTTTTCTTTGTATTAATGGTGAATTATTTCATGCAGCTTGTTACATATCAACCATATATAAATCTGTTTCTCTGTCCAAATCTTTCACAATTGGGACACTTCATTCAATTTTTTCACTAGGTTTAAGTTGAAATGTTTCACAGTCTGCATGTTTGCTCGTCAGTGTGGAATTAGTTTCTCTAGTGATAATCATTTTAGAGGTATGCGATATTAGTTTTTCAACATCTTCTTTCTTTATAAAATTTTCTGCAATATTTCTATAAATAAAAATATCCAGGAACTATGGTACCTATTTTATTTATATTGGTTGGCCAATATGTATTTCTTCCGGTGGAGTGCTACATACATTTCTGATCTGGTTCAGTTGGTTTCCTTTATTTGTAGTAGATATACTTCTATTTCTTCAGTTTAAATTTTTCCTCGCTTCTGGTGTGTTTTTCAATTAAAGTAAAGTAAAGTATCTCAACAATGATCAGAGTTTCTGTCTTTTTAAAAATTCAGCTAGATACTATCTTCAGTTACTTTTTTGGTCCGTTAATCAATAGACTGGCAAGTCTCCATCGCATAAAACGTAACATATAGTTGTGTATCTTATATTAATTATACGACAATAATTGGAAGAAAGTACTTTTTTAACTTCTCGGGGTATTTAAAGATAAAAAATTAAATAAACAGACTTCAAAGATTTTAGCAAAAAATTATCCAGTCCAGTCAACACAGCCAGTTTTCAAAATTATAATAACTGGAATCACAGTTTAAACCACTACAGTTGACTACCACAACGGTATATATTATGCGATTTAACCGAAATCGAAAAGGCAACCGCGAGAAAAAAGAAATTTTTTCATTAATTAGACTACAAAATATCTCCAAATTTCTTTATAAAAGTATATAATGACTATAAAACCAATTAATAAAGAAAAACAAGAATTAGTAACTATAAGAAAGAAGATTTGTAAAATAGGTTCACTAGGGTTGGTTGTGGCCTGTGGTTCCACCAAGGAATGGTCAGTAAATTATCATTTAAAACAAACCAAGATCATCCACGAACACTTATTGCTTAAATAACAAAAATTTTGAAGGAACTAAAAACACTTATCAGAATTTAAAGTGATATTACGTTAATTACTAATTTAATTTGAGGTATACCAATAAAAACTCCCAGGCCGGATATTTTGGTAAGTAATAGAGATATTTTAATTCTGTAAAAGCCAGTTCATAGAGCGCTAAGAGAGCTTCAGTTTTAGATATAAATTAATTTTAAATAGGTCAGTATGTAGATGGCGCTGCGCTCAATATATTTTTTTCGATAGGATGATCTTTCTTATTTAACGCATCTTGTAAAAAATGCATTTTTAAGCAGATTTTATTCTTTAAATTAATTCGATAAATCTAGCTGTTTTTAATATACAGAGTGGGTCACTCAAAACCGTTTCATCCTGTTGTTCAGCATAAATCATTGGATTTTAAGAAAATGCTACAATAGGTCGATTTTTATTCCAAATTAAAAATATTTTTACAATACAGACATCTGTCATGTGTCAACCCCCTCCCTTGCACTTCTCCAACACCTTAATTTTAAAAAGGTACCATGTATGGATTGAAAAGGGAATTTAATGGAAAATTCAGAAATATTTCTGTATATTGCGTTACTTAAATTTTATCGCCCTCTAACGGGATAAAAAACTACTACGTTTTATACAATGTGCAGTATATCATTAAAAAGGTAATTTTATAGGGAATTTAGAAATATGACTGCGATACTTTTATTTGTACCGCCCTCTATCATAATAAAAAACTGTACGTATTATAAAGTATGACATCTTATTTGAAAGCAAATTTAATTTATAATTCAATGCACCATATAACATTAATATAAATATCCTCCATATTGCACCTGCAATAGTTTAAAAATTATTCAAGCATTATTTTAAACATTATTGCTAACACTATTTTATTGCAAGTGCAATATGGAAATATTTATATTAATGATATGTGATGCATTGAATAAGCAATTAAATTAGCTTTCAAATGAAGTATCACACTTTATAATACATTACAGGTGTTTTATCCCGATAGAGGGCGCTAAAATTAAAAATATCGAAATATATTTCTGACTTCCCCATAAAATTACCTTTTCAATGATGTGCCGTATATGATACATTCCTTATTTAAAATTAAGGGGTTGGAGAAGTAGAAGGGAGGGGGTTGACACATGACAGATGTCTGTATTGTAAAAATGTGTTTAATTGGAAATAAAAATCGACTTGTTTAAGCATTTTCTAAAAATCCAATGATTAATGCTGAAAAACAGGATGAAACTATTTTGAGTGACCCACTCTGTATATCAAAAATGGCTAGATTTATCGAATTAGTTTATAGAACAAAATCTGCTTAAAAATGCACTTTGTACAAAATGCGTTATATAAGAAAGATCCTCCCATCGAAAAAAATATATTGAGCGAAGCGCCATGTACCTATTGACCTATTTAAAATTAATTTATATCTAAAACTGAAGCTCTCTTAGCGCTCTATGAACTGGCTTTTACAGAATTCAAATATCTCTATTATTTACCAAAATATCCAGCCTGGTAGTTTTTATTGGTACACCCTGTATAAATAAAGATAAAGGTAAAATCAATTCCTGCACAAAAACTGAATAAAGGTTCAGATTTACAGAAAGGAGCATGGAAAATGGTACGTATAACAATAAATTAATTAAACTAACCATAAATGTATCCAATCAATAATTCTTATATTAATTATTATTAGTTATAACAAATTAACAAAAATATACATATCTGTTGCAAATGCGTCACTCTGGATTGACATTTATTTCTCCGTTGTGTGCAATGTTTCATACATACAAAAAACGTTACATTTTTCCAGCCTATTTATTAGAGCAAGACGTGAACAAAGAAATGAAGAAACTTATCATTCTCAAGTTTCAACATTCTCAATTCCGACATGAATTATGACTTAATTTGCATATAAAAATCATGTTAATTTTATTTGAATTTCTCATAATTTTAATGTTAGCTCTGCTGCCCTTAGTTGACCATACCATGCAATTTACATGTTTTATGGTCTATAAGATAAGCGCGCTGGTCTGGTCCATAATTAAAATCACAGGTTAATTTCTGGAATAATCTACCCTATAATTACTGCATGAAGAAAACAAACACCCTCGTTTTCGGTTAGATTTATGGCCATTATTAAACGTGAATAATCATTTCTCAAAACTGCATTGTTGTTAGTTGGATCGTAGCCTCCTGAAATTGATATTTCTCGGAATTGAAGAATATTTAATTAATAAACGGTTTTATGTCTGGCTGTATTATTATTTCTGAGATTGTCCTTGTAAATAATACGAAAGCTAGTTGATAAGTCTCTCTTTAGGTGAAACATCTGCACCATTGAATAACAAATCCTCTTTTTATGAAAGGATCCCACAGTTTCCTTATAACAAAAGAATTTTCGGTCAAATGTTCTGAATTTTATATATGATGAAGTTTTTCTACTCCTAATTAAAAGCATCTATGGGCACAAATATCTTCTATGATTAGTTTTCGAGATAGAACTTGAGAATATTAAAATTTACGGTTTAACATTAAGATATTATTGACTACCAAAATACAAAACCAACCCTTTTGGAAAACAACTATACAGGGTTAATAATTTTTTAAATTAAAGTATGAAAACCTATTATCAAAAAAAAGATTCGAAGCTTAAAATATTGATGGTCAATAATATATTTACATAAGATTATATAAATATATGAAAACAATACTTTATAATAATTATGATCTTAAAAATACTCCTAGGAATTACCAAGACCAACCACAAACCCCAAAGGTGAAAACAAATAGTTTCCGTGATTCGAACCCAGACATCTTTCTTCTCTACATAAATGCCGTTACCTCTAAACCAAAACATTATGATCATTATAAAAAATATACGTATACGGAGTGAGCCCAAAATTTATTTCATGTAGATTACAATGGGTGCTATGATTGAACGTTTACGTTATCCGTAACTTACATGTTAGGCCGAATTTTAAAAGTAACGAGGCAAGTTCGGATGATGGAAAACTGTTAAATTAGAAGATAACAGGCGGAAAATAACAGTAACGTGTTGGAAAAAGTTTTCCATCATACGAACTTGCCTCATTACTGTTAAAACTCGGCCTAACATGTACGTTACGGATAACGTAAACGTTCAATCATAGCACCCAATGTATCCTAAACAAGTATATAACATCAACAAAAAATAATATATTCTTTGGACATCAAATATAGGGAAAATTATAAAAGAGTTGCCTATAAGGTAAATAAAATAAATCTATTCAAATTAGCATTCCCGCGTCATCTATCGATAGAAAATTGAGTACCGGTTGGCGGGCAATCTCAGATGTTATAATTTGTCATTACATAATGTACCGAAAATTGTTTTTAAAGTGCTTTTATAATAATTTTTCACCATCTTACTTAGTGAATATTCTTCAAGCTGTATGTATTTTCTTTTTTGTAGTAATAGTAATATAGTAATTGTAATATACTCTTAAAAATATTTTCCCATAATTTCGACCTAGAATTATTGTTGCAAAAGTGTGGTTAGAAAAATAGAGCTATACGAGTGGCGTTCGGTTTGGCCAGGGGCTGGAACGGTACAGGAGCATAGGTTTTTAGCATTGATCTGGCAACCTAGGGATACGACATGCGTAATCGGAAAGTGGCACCGGTCCGCCATTACTGTGAGTGCAAATTGTCAAATTTTATAGGTTATATTTTAGTGTCATTTGTGTTAATAAATTTGAATTTAATTTGTATTTGAGCAAATTTTGAGTGTTACAAACTTATAAAGTTTATAATGCCTTGTTGTGTTATATGTTCCTGGTCTAGCGGTAGTCGTTTTTGTAAAAAATCGACTGGAATAACGTTTCTTAGGTTAGTATCAAAATTATAAATATTATACAGGACAGTATTATGACATGTTTGTATAAAATGTGTAAAAGTATGCTTTTAAAAATGCAAAAAAATATCATCTATCAACTTTTGGGCCTACCTGTATTGGAATAATACTTTTTCATATGAAATAATATTTATAGATTTCCAGAAAATCCTGAACAACGTAGCGCGTGGATATTTTGTCAACAGGCATAATTGGGAACCTTCTAAATTCAGCTGTATATGTTCCAAGCATTTTCTTGAAAAGTACATTAATTGTACGCCATGTCGTTTATCAAATTTATAGGCATTTTATTTTCTTATTTCTATTTAAATATAACCTACATTTGCTGCTTCCACCAGTTTTATTTATATTAGTTCTAGAGCATGTTTTGTGTATGCATGAGTATTGTTTGTTTTATTATAATTAATTTAGAACAATATTAATAGATCTTTTTAATTGCCTATAATGTGTTTCAGATATCACTCATAGATATGAATAAGAAAATATTAAAACTTTATTCTTTGTACACTTTTATTTAATCACAGCACACATTATTTGCATTTACAATATTTGCTTGACTTTTATATGCCCCATTCTGTTTTGTTCACCTTTTCTAGTGGCTTTTTCTGTTAAAGTTTGGTCATTATTCTAATGAATTATTCAACCATTTAATCAACAATGAGGTTTTACTTATTTTACAGTAAGTTACTTATCTTTAATATTCAAGTTTTAGAATTTGAACTTGGCTTAGGCCATTTTCATCAATTTTGTTCTTAGAGCTTTTGAAAAACACTTGGGAAGTACTCTCACAAATTTATTTCTTATTTTGCCTAGCGAAGAAATTGTGTATTATGAAATATTCTGGTTTTTACCTTAGTTGTTAAGAAAAGCGCTTACAGCATATGATACTTTTCCTAACTCGACAAACATTTATTACCTAGATCTTGGCCTCCCTTTATCACCAATCACCAGCCTACAATTTCAACTCTTACTTTTACTGTGACTTTAACTATGATTGAGACTTTAACTTTATCTTCACATTCTTTGTCTGACTTTCAATCATACATGCATGATTATTGTGCATAGACCAATTAAATTGGACAGACACTCTTGTGGTGATGTTGTTACTATGGTAGGCCTTTACATAAGTTAGACATAATCTCTGCAGATGGTGAGAAGCCCAGCTCAAACCAACCACCATATTATCCTCACTGGATCTACAAGAGTACCAAGACCAAGTAAAATTAATCCACATTTTGATTTCCTGAATAGTGCATGTACCTACACAGAGATTGTTTATTAGCCATTTTTCTCGAGCCTTGCATTAAGTTTCGTATCGGATTATCGAACTTTTAGTGTATGAACATTTGTTCTTAATTTCGAGGAAGAGCTGTTAATTAAAGTAAGGTTAGATTACTTGACATTTGCGACCTTGTACTTTCCGATTTAAAGATAGAAACAGAAAGCATTGGGCTACGTATAGAGTAAGTGTTTTGTGCTACGTATGTGCCCTATTGAAAAAGTGTTACGACTGATCCAATAAATCGAATTCGCTTTATTTTTGTCGCTTATGTAAACCAAAAATATGCTATTTATTTTTTCTGTGAATGATTTTAACGCTATAGGATTATTTCCACCATTGTGTTAAAGTTTAAATAAACTAATTGAAGATTAAAATGGTGGAATCGGCCCCAAGTTAGTTATATCATGGTCATTGATTAGTTGCAATTTTGCAAATAATATATTCTCCAGCACTTAATAGTCACACTTGAGTGATAATTAAATCAGTTATATTTTATTTCTTTCATTTACTTTATTCAGCACCTCTCGGCTGAAAACCGGGTATATTTAACTCTTTAGACCCCCTTCTTTTGTAACCTTGGCCTTCCACCACCTTTTAAGTCAATGTGTAAGTTTTTATCTATAATAAAGGAAATTCATTTTTTATAGTTCAAATAATGATACTTAACCAGAAATAGTACAATAAAAACTTGTAAATCCGGTTCTGCTCTTCCGCCATTTTAGTGAGTGCAAAAGCCACGCCTACCGGTTCCAATTTTGTATATCAAAAATAATTACATATGACGTATCCTTACGTTGCCAGATTAATGGTTTTTAGGGTGCTTTTAAATGACATTTAAGCATGTTAAACTGTCACTAATCGGACTAAACCGAACGCTAAAAGGGTCGTTTGAAGTTAAAAGTGTTAAAGGAGTTAAAGGAACTTGGCAGACCGAACGCAATGACGCTGTTGATTATACTGAACCGATTTCCGTTTTATGGAACTGGTTCAATTTATGATACTTATTTTAGATGATATCCAAGTGGGGCAAGTATGGACTTTGGGTAGAAGCTGACATGGCTCTGGCTATCAGAGCATACAAAGAAGGCGAAGTAGTTTAAACGAATGTATTCGAAGTCACAATATCAATAAATTGAGCCATCTCAGGCATTTGAGAGGCACTAACCAACCAGTCAAAAAAAAATGTGAAAAAAGTAGAAACCAAGTGTGTTTTAGTCCGAAACTGAAAATTATTCAGAAAGTGCTAGAGATTAGAACTCTTTGTAGTTTATTGCAGGGGTAGTCTATTTATAATTTAGAATCATATAGTCTAAAAATTGTCCTAATATGGCAGTATCTCACTATGGTCTACAATTTTTGTCAACGGTTGTTCCTTGAAATTATTCAGAAACTATTAGGATATAAAACTCTTCAGGACTCCATGTAGGTGGAATCTAATTCTCATTTTAAAGCAATATGTGTTCTAGAACTCATAATATAACAGCATTATTTCAGAACGGACAGAGCTATAATTAAAATTTCAGGAGGGCCAGAGCTATAATTAAAATAATTTAGCTATACAGACGAACAAAACTCTAAAACTATTCTTAAACTATCGACTTACCGTCGTTTTGTTTGTTTTTAGTTTATGTTATTTATTATACTGAGATGCTAACTTTCGGCCGTTGGCATTTAATTTTTTAAACTGCAGTTTTCGGTAAAAAATTCGACAAGATCTAATAATTGGGTCCATGAGATAATCATCAATCTCTTCATTTATGTATTTGTAGCGATAATTCTTTGCCACGTTGTCCGATTTCTACCATTCTTTTTTTTTATAATGGGGATTCCTGAGGGAGCCATATAAAGTTATAATAGAATAAATGGAAGAGCCGAAAGTGGCAGGTACGATTTATATCTACACCCCTGGATCTAAAACAAAACAAGGTGCAGGATGTGGAATATACTCCAGATTTTTAAACCTAAACATAAAATGGGCTGTGAGCATTAGTGCCAGTCTAGTTCAAACAAAGCTAACGGGGATTCTCATAGCAGCAAAAAAAAATAACCAGAAACAATATCACTAGATGGAACATGCTCATCTATACAGATACCAGACAAGCTCTAGTCACCCTGAATAAACCACGAATTTACTCAGGGTTAGTACTAAAATGTCACGAAGCTTTGGCCGAAGTATCCATCAACAATGTGGTCACCGTAAGATGGATCAAAAGTCACGCCACATCGAAAGGTCTTGCTGATTCACCTACCAAGAAAGCAGCCAACCAATTACTTTTTGGACCTGGCCCTTCCATTTGCCTGACAAAATTGGTAGTGAGAGACTCAATCAAAGAACATTTTCTTGTGAAATTCAAGGAAATATGGGATGAAACAAGAAACTGCAGAGTTGCCAGGGAACTCTTAAGTTATCCTGACAACAATGCAGCAAACAAATATTTGACTAGACAGAATCTGCGCCTAGTCACAGGCATTCTGATTGGTCATTGCCAAGTACGAAAGCATCTCCATATTATGGGGCTGTCAGAATCTGCACTCTGTAGAGGGTGCGAACAAGAATATGATACTATCGAACATATCCTTTACGATTGCTTGACGCTTTCATTTATTAGAAGATTTGTGTTCGGCCGATATAAGAGAAGAACCTCTTGACGACGTTGTCAACTACATTAAATCTGCTAAGAGATGCCTATCATCTCAGGAGGATGCTCAATGGACCTAATAAGGCATAAGTGCCGTGACGGTAACCTACTCTCCACACGTTACAGATACAGATGCAGGCCCAAGGGATGATTACATATACAATTGGTCAGGGTCTGATGAAATATGAGAAAATAAAAAATCTAAATTTTTTAAAATTACTTTTATTTAAACAAAGGGTATTTGTGTATACACAAAACCAAGTTGGCATCACTGACATACCAAATAATTTTTAACTAATCATTATTACGGTTTATCAACCTTTCTTATACACAGAGTGATAATTAATTAAAGTTCAATAAAGTATTATTTTGTGATTTGTACAATTTAACCATGTACGTTTTTGTATTTATTGTTATTTAATATAAAGCATAACTTCATTTTTAATTTTAGTCTTTAATTATTGTACTTATCAGATTAAAAATACTTATTTTGTTTTGGCATTTTGAAGAAATTAAACTTGTGAATATGTGCTCCTCCAACTAATAATAAAGCGGTATAAGTAAATATTAATATCTCATCCATACTTCGGATTAAATGAATCGCCTTTATAAAATATTTGAAATTCCTTTCCATTGGTCATTGAAATTGCAGAGGTTTATAGTAGAGGTCAATTCCCATTAGTTAGCGAAAAGCAAATACCCAAACCGAAATTTATGGCAATAACTAAATAATCTGAACGTCGTTAAGATATTTTAAAACGTATGTCTATCCGACGAAATAAATCACAAGTTGTACGTTTCCTATAAAACGTTAACATCATAATTTATTAGATAGCCGTCGGCTAATTATACATGATGATGGCCGGGGCTCGTTTTGTTGAAATATGAAATAACTCGCTTTATCTCCACAACGAGTTTCTCCTTTGTTATTAGCGGAGATTCTGTTGATTCTTGGACAAAAGCGAGATCTTCCGTCTGGACAGGCATTTCAAATATATGTGCAATTTACAAGGAATAAAGTTACATTCTTGTTATGGCAAGAGCACACGGACATAGGTAGTTGGTATCACACTTTTACAGGGTAGTCAACGAAAGAATCAGGAAGGATCATGTAAGTACTTATGCGAACTGAAACATCGTTAAATTGCATGATTTTTTATGTTACACTACGAGAGTCCCCATGGGCTCAATGCTATTCCAGGACTAGATTTAGAAATACAGGTTAAAGGTTAAAAATTCCGACTTCTTTATAATTGACACAAACTATGTTTTATATAATTTTTGAAGACACTGACTAATACATATATTGATATGGACAATATTGAAGTTAAATTTGCACAATGTTGAGATTTTGGATTATATTGTAATGTTGTATTATTTGAAGGGAAGCTAAATAATTCATAATTACAGGGTGATCTCAGTTGAGCATCCAATATGATAAAAACAACAAATCCCAAACAACTGCCAAAAAATGGGAATTAGCTACATTACTTATTTAATAAAAATCTCACGTTTTGAATATGGGTGTTTAAGAAAGTTTTAGTAAGATACACATAACCTTATAGAGGGTCATTTAATATTTTATCTGGCAATTAAAAACTTTCATAAACATATTTTCTTTATAAATGTTTTTTGTAGCATTGTATTTTTTTGACTCCCAAGATTTGTTCACAAAAAAATACGTATGCTCTGAGGACTCATAGGTTAAGTAAGGTTGAAAATGAGAAGTAGGATGATTTATACCACTAATTTTAACCTATGAGATCCATCTCCTTCCACTGCGATATAGATAGATCTATTGTGGCTCATAACTAATTTATAGTTCACCGTACAAGCTACGCCTTTTGATGAAGGCCATAGTCGAATTGGGTGAGACTTGTTTATAAGTAAAGGTACGAGTAAATGAAGAAGATAGAATAGTCCAGAAATGTCTCGAAATGTAATTGCTTTTCAAAGAAAAATCCGGATTGTTCAAGAATGTTCAAAAATGTTAAGGTAAGCTATATAAGTCGACGACCTGACGTCAGAGTTCAGTTTTATGATAGACGTTATACATTAAAGTTATCACTTGATAGTTATTATAAAAGTTATGTTTAAATAAATTGAGATACCAAAAACCTGCGTAACAAGATAAAAGTTCATGGTAAATACTAGATCCACTGAGTACGAAAAAGATATGAATAGTTCAGGCCCACCAGCATGGTTTTTGAAGATGGAAGAGGAAAAGGAAAGACGTAGGAAGGAAGAAGAGAATGAAAAGGAAAGGCGCCGTAAGGAGGAAGAGAAGGAAAAGGAAAGGCGTAGGAAGGAAGAAGAGGAGGAAAAGGAAAGGCCTTCCCTCGAGAAGAAGGACAATTCATTTTAGACTGCGACGCATGCCAACACGGCGAGGGCGCCGTGCTATCCCAAGAACAAAAGGGGGAAGAGAAAGTAATTGCGTATTTTAGTAAGACCTTAAGAAAAGCTGAGAAGAATTATTGCGTCACAAGAAAATAATTTTAGCTATTGTCAAAGACCTTGAACACTTTCATACTTACCTTTTTACCTTTTTAACAGAAGTTTTATTATTAGAAGTGACTATAGCGCCTTGCAGTGGCTGATGAATTTAAAAAAAAACCTAAAAGACAAGTTGCTACATGGATAGAAAAACTGCATTAAAGGGGACATCTCCATAGCAACAAAGGCATTTTTTTCATGTGTTTATAACGACAATGCTGGTACTGTAAAAGGCTTGAAGAACGAAAGGAGCTGGTTAAAGAAGTTAGTCTTTAGGCGGCCACTTTCAAGCCAGATGATAACGAAGACAAAATCACCGTTGAAAGCCTAAGAAAGACTCGAAAGAAAGACAATGACTTGAAGGTTGTCCGAGAATGGCTCAAAATTTAAGTAAGACCTACATGGCAAGAGATAGCCAAATATAGTAGAACCATTAAAGGGTACTAAACTTAGTAAGATTCCCTGTGTCTTCACGATGGTCTATTGCACCGGAAGTCGGAGAGCCCCGATGAAGTACATGTAGTCCGTCAAGTGATACTGCCGAAATCCCAAGTCAAAAGTGTGTTGAAGGAGCTTCATAGCAGTCATTTAGAAGGACACTTTGGTTCTAAGAGGACACTTGCACGAGTTCGGGAAATATTTTATTGGGTCAATTGCCGACGGGATGTAGAAGATTGGTGTAAGGAATATGACCTTTGTAATGGCAGAAAAGGGCCCAGAATAAGAAGTCGAGGTAAAATGGCATAGTACCTTTCCGGAGAGCCTTTCAAACGAATCGCCATAGATATCCTCGGACCACTTCCCTTAACAGAAAGAGGAATCAAATACTTGATGGTTGTTATGGACTATTTTTCAAAGTGGCTCTTGTCAGGGGGCGACGACAGTAGCGGTAGCATTTATGACGAACGTCATTGAGAGACATAGAGTCCCCCTGGAATTACATTCTGACCAAGGACGAAATTTTGAATCCGAATAATGGCAAGAATTGATGAATCTGTTAGGCATCAGGAAAACACGCACTATGCCTCTCCACCCACAGTCTGAAGGAATGGTAGAAAGATACAATATAACGATATACCAGAATCTTTAAATGTTCGTCTCTGATAATCAAAAGAACTGGGACACTTTAATTCTTCTATTTCTGCTAGCCTACCGAAGTTCTAAACATGACACGACCAGTTATACTTCATCCATGATGATTACTGGAAGGGAGATGAAACTTCCCCATGATCTTCTTTTTGGAAGACAACCTTCTGGTGAAGAAGAGGGCCGTACACCTCCCACGTATAAACAGAACTTAAGAAAAAAATTAGCGAAAGTATACGAATTCGCTCGGCAACGTTTAAAAGAGGCGATCCAGTATAGCTGTACAATCCCGAAGAGGACTTTGTCCGAAACTGCAACGGAACTGGGAAGACCTCTAAACCGTCCTTAAGAAAATCAACGACCTGATCTACCGCATTCGGTTGTCAGCGGGAAGTAAACCCAACGTAGTTCACATTAAAAAGTTAGCGCCATACCGTGGTAAAGATCCTCCCCATTGGCTCCAACCAGGTCCCAGTAATCAAGTTATTCGGGCCGAATAACTAAAGAGGAGGGAGCAATGTTACGCAGCACCCTGCAGCGTGCTGCGGTCGTCATAAGTAAAGGAACGAGTAAATGAAGAAGATAGAATAGTCCAGAAAAATCCCGAAATGTCATTCCTTGTCAAAGAAAAATCCGAATTATTCGAGAACTAGTTATTACCTAGTCTAAGTTCGAGAAGATTCTAGATGGTTGAGGCAAGATATATAAGTTGACGACCTGACGTCAGAGTTCAGTTTTATGATAGACGTTATACATTAATGTTATCAGTTGATATTTTTTGTAAAAAATGTGTTAAAATAAATTGAGATACAAAAAATCTGCGTAACAGTAGGTAGGCTCAGTCGGGAGAATGCGAAAATCTGTAACCTGGTTCTTTTCAAAGCGGAGCAGGTACATACCATATTATTTTTTGTGAATAAACCTAATGAAGTAATAATAATTGCAAACACACAAAAATTTGTCTATAGATATCTTTATAAAAAAAATAAAAGGCTTCTGCGTAGGCTCTAAAAAGTTATTACCAAATTATTAAGATACTTTTATTGAATACATTTACACTCACCTGGTTAAGATCAAAACCATTCCAAAATGTAACTTATATAATTTTGAAAATTACTTAGAATATGAAAATTCGCATTGAAAATAATGGACTATTTCTTTTCAACACTAAAACAGTCAGCTATGGAACGAACTGAATATAAACCAAGAAGGCTATCAAACTTAAGCAATTTAAGGGCTAGACCAAAATTAAATGTGGTCAATATTAACTTCAAAACTAAACAATTTGCTTGGTCACACTAATGGCGGGTTGTTCAAAGAATGCTGTAAACTCTGCTAACATGATTTTAATTTTTAGCTGGTTATATTCAAAGTAAAAATGTCATTTTTTAAACTATGTATAACCGATAAATATACAACAGGGTTTACAGTTTAAATTAAGATTACATTTTAACTGCCTGTTGTACAACCTGTCCTAATAAACATTTTATTTGGTCTACATCGATGATTGGCTGCATATTGTCACATTTCGTACCTATAAATTTACATTTTTCAAAATTTTAATCATTTATTTAAACACCCTGTACATATAAGTTTATTTAATTATGTCGTGAATTTGTTTTAAGTTGCAATTAAGTAGAAGGTTGATTATTTAATAAATATTAAATATTAGTTGAACAACAATTAGCTTTGGAAAAGTTATAGAGGCTTTTTCCACAGGGCAGGAGTCTTCTTATAGGAGTCCCTCCTCGAAGAGGAGTTTATAGTCTTTTTTGTATCTTAAATATGGCGATTTAAATAGTTAACCAAGGGTTGTGACATCTACCCTAGATATTAGAGTTGGTAAGTTAATTTTTTTGTAAAAATATTGGTTATAGTTTTGCTCTTTATTTGTATGTTGGTTTGCGATCTATTTGGTATAGTAGTTTTAAATATTTGTTTTGAGGAAACATTCTGTTTTCTTTATTCTTTTACATAAGTACTTTAGGTCTGATATTAAGAGTAGTACCCTTATACAGTTAAGAGCTACGGAGCAAAGTTAAAATAATCTAGTGCTTAAACTATTTAGATTCTTATTGTTTAACATAATTATTATCATAGTCTCGTAATTATTATAGAATCGTGACATTTTTATTAAAAGAACATGTAAAACTTGTCAATATCATCATTATTATTATTATTATTATTTTTAGTAATTCCCACAACTTTAAATGTACCAATCTTTAAACTGATTCAGATATACTCAAGAAGTGGTCCTAAATTTGGTAAACCAGAATTATAAGAGGTAAAAGGCAGATAACTTGTTTTTTGTAATTTAAAGTTAATTTATTGTAAGCTAACCAATTTTAGATTTTTGGAAAATCATTCTCAATTTTTAGCTTTAAACTTTGCCACGATGAAGATTTTGTGAAATAGCAGTGTAATCCGCGAAACTAATAATTTCACCACAAGTGTCAAGAGACAGCATATTGTTTATATACAGAGTGACTAAAATTGGACTTAGTACAGTACCCTGTGGTACACCAAAAGTTATATTTTTAGTTTCAACTTGCTATTCACGGCCGGATAGATAACTTCGAAGAATATCAGTTTTCACTCTAATTCCGTAATCTTGAAGTTTTTCCAGTAATCTTACATGTGCGGCAGTATCAAAGGATTTCAAGAGGTCATCAATTTCTTAATCGCTTCTTCTAGATAAATGTTCAAAAGTTTGTTTTGGTCTAAATAAGTTTGTGATTTTGTTATACATATAACTTTTTAAATTTTTGTATTTTTCCTTGACCTGCTTTTATTTGTTGTTCGATTACTTCACATTTTTGCTAAAGTCACAACTCATTTTTTTTACCCGCAATTTTTAAGCTATTGCATAGTTTTTTTCGCGGGCTTTGAGCGCGGCGACCGAATCAAGAAATTCCGTAACACCGTAACGAAAAAAAAACACCCCCCACTGCCGGCACAACAATATTAACTTCTCATTTATTCAATAAAAGAAAATCGAAAAATCGAAAAATCGAAAAATCGAAAAATCGAAAAATCGAAAAATCGAAAAATCGAAAAATCGAAAAATCGAAAAATCGAAAAATCGAAAAATCGAAAAATCGAAAAATCGAAAAATCGAAAAATCAAAAATTCGAAAAATCGAAAAATCGAAAAATCGAAAAATCGAAAAATCGAAAAATCGAAAAATCGAAAAATCGAAAAATCGAAAAATCGAAAAATCGAAAAATCGAAAAATCGAAAAATCGAAAAATCGAAAAATCGAAAAATCGAAAAATCGAAAAATCAAAAAATCGAAAAGTCGAAAAATCGAAAAATCGAAAAATCGAAAAATCGAAAAATCGAAAAAACGAAAAATCGAAAAATCGAAAAATCAAAAAATCGAAAAACCGAAAAATCGAAAAAAAAAATCCGTAACGAAAATAAATCTAACACTCCCCACTCCGACCGGCACAGCAATGCGGCGTTGAAAGCCGTAAATCGTCTAATGTCGTTTTAGTTCGGCAGACTTCGGCACGGTGTTTGAGTGCGTGCGACTAGACGTATGCGTGTAGACTAGCTGCTAACTGCTCATAACTGATTCTAGACACAATTTCGGAAAAATTAAATTTGAAAATGAATAATGATCCACAAGAATCCACAACAAAATATGGGACCAACATTGACGCGGTATTTTCCAGATATTTAGAGTCTCAAACTTATGTTTCTTATTTCAGTTACCATAAATCTATAGTTTCAATGATAAACATTCCTGAATAACCTACATGTATTGTAAGATAATAAAAATATTTTAAACAATATTAACTTCGCATTTATTCAATAAAAGAAAAAAAATGTTTTCTTATCGGTCACCACGCTCAAAAAGTGTAAATTGAATTAATCAAAGAAAAAAAATAATTCATAAATAAAATAAATAAATAATTATAATTGCATAAGTTAATAAAAAATGCTATGCAATAGCTTTACCGCGGCAGTCCCCAAGTACCACATGTTTTTTTTTTCATTTATTTTTTTAAGTTTAACGTTTTATAATGAATTAACCAGACGATTTTGGTTAGTCCATAGTCCATAGTCCCAGCCTTTTGGCGACACCCTGTATAAATGGTTACCTACTCGTTTTAATACAGAAATCCATTTTTTGTATTCAAACAAAAACGATACTAATACATTTTGTTTTGAACATCACCATTTTATAAAGTATATACTACCCGCATGATCAATTACCTATAACAAGCTGCTTACCATTAAAGCAACCATGTTTGAGCATGACAAAGAAACCATTCGACTGGCAAATGTCATAAATAATAATTAATTAAAATACTTAAAAGCCAATCAATTCAGGGTGAGTTCCTTTTTGGATTGAGAGGGGCGTAACGCACATGAAAGATTAACGAAGCGATTAAAATTTTAATCAACGTTTTTTATTCAGAACTTGTTGAGCAATCAACGGTAGCAAAGTCAGTTTAAGATAATTTTATAGGTTTTAATAAGATACAAGACATCTTTACCATGCTAAATTGATATTGCATAAAATTTCCCTGATGGATACGAAGGAAATTATTTTTTTAATTATTTCTTTGTACTAATAAATTTTTTTGGATCGACAACTAGCGACGTTCCGGAAGGAGTGAAATATCTATTCAGGGGCGGACCCCTTGGAGTGACGCGGGAAATAAATTAAAACGGCGCCGCGCCGGTCCATGAGCGCCAGCAGAGGAGTAAGGGAAAGGGGGGGGCAAAGGGGGCAGTTGCCTCACCTGGAAATTTCCAAGTTCTCAAAAAAATTATACAATAGCAACTTCTGTCAAACAATTATTGGGGCATAAGTTTAACTGATAATATATATTGTATCGAGTGTTCATGGCCAATACTAGATAAGTCGGCAAAAATAGAAAAATGACATTTATATAGGTATCGCCAAACATGTTTTAGTGCTCTTTTTGTTAATATACTTCGTTTTGTGAAATTTCGTATCTAAGTATTGTTAACTGGTATTCCGAAAAATCGATATATAATTTTTTTCGAAACTCTTTATTAATCAATGAAGCGAAAATTTGATAATTTGATATCATATTGTTTTTATTACAGTAAATCTATAGCAAATGTCAATTTAGAAAAAAAAAGCAATCCGTTTAATCGTTATAAGTAATATATACTATAAACTGACGCAGGCAAACCATCAAAAGCATTTAATTGTAATTAATAGAACAAAAAAAAAACACTTAAACGTCAATATCTTCACAACTAAATTTTATTACTTATCGGGTTTTCGCTCTGGACCTTCGATATATTTTTTAGTATCAGGTAAAACTATTGCCATCTTCTTTGATAGACGAAAAACTCTAAATATAATTTTTTATGAATCAAATCACAACTGGCGAAAGACTAAAAAAGAGTCTCAGGAATGGTGGAACAACTGTCCAAGATTGAGACAGGCCAAATAGTTCATCAAGGAACCATCGACTAAATTCACGAAAGACCGATTGGATCAAAAACGTCAATTTGTTTTTCTTAGAGGACACTGTCGTCTAGAGGTGTGTACATGTCGAAGATGCCTTGATGACTGATGACTAATGAGTGATGATAGATTCATTGGTGTACATGCCGAAGATATCTTCCTCGTTGAGTGATGGTAGATGCTTCAAGCAATGTTGCCAGGTGTACGATAATGATCGTTTTATACAATAATTTTGGTGTTCTGTACAATGCACGATAAAACCAAAATGTACGATAATTCTACCACACAACTGTGTTAAATTGTATGCTTTCTTCATAAAATGCATTGACCTTTTTGTTCCGTAACCGCAACTACTAAATTGAATGGAAACTGAAATCATTCAACATATAACAAGGAAGAGTGGCATCAGAAACTGAGCGAGAAAGGCAACATTAGGGAAAGAGCTTAGAGTAACCCTACTGTCTTTGTATATGTTTGGTGCCTAGACAGTTTCGAAGTCAATTGCCACCGATGTAGCTCAGTTCGTTTATGGACGTAATCTTAGCGAGGTAAAGAAAGATAATGCACTGGCCTAGTGTAGGTCATAATATTTTTAATAATATATTTGTGTTTTCAAAAAGCATCGTAATGAGCGACTCCTTTTTACTTTCTGATTTTTATGAAAATTGTTGAATTTAAAGTTGTTTGCGATATCGATCTCTATAATTTTTGTTTGTACATGTGTGTATGTGTGTGTATGTGTGCGTGCGTGCGTGTGTGCGTGTGTGCGTGTGTGTGTGTGTGTTTCTGTATCCACCATAACTCATGAACCGATAAATAGAAAAACATCTTATTTTAAACTTAAGCTTTATTCTAGCATCCAATGAACTAATTAGATTTTGGGCAGAGTCGGAACAGCTGGGGGGTACTTTATAGGTGGTCATTTTTATATTTTATGAAATATATTTGTTATTTACATTTGGAGAAGAAAATTCTTTAAATATAAGTTACTTCTAATATTATTATCTATAATTTTTATTTTTTACAAAATTTTCCTAGAATGGTCCGTATTCGAGAAATTTGACAAAAAGTAAAAAAAATAATTTTTTATAAAAATTGTTTAAATAAAAGTTGTTTGTTATATAATTCTCTATAATTTTTGTTCCATACATAATTTCTCTAAAATGGACCGTATTCGAGATATTTAAGAAAATGTGTAAATTTCGAATTTTGAAGAAAACTCAAAAACGGATAAAGAAAAAAACAATAAAGTTTTATTTTGGCCTGACGTGAAATGATTAGATTTTGGACAAAGTCGGAACATCTGGGGGGGGGGGGGGTACTTTATGGGAGGCCGTTTTTATATTTTATGGAATATATCTGTTATTTATGTTTGGAGAAAAAAATTCAAATAAAAGTTATTTATAAATATTATTATAAATATTATTATCTACAATTTTTGCCCTATGTCAAAATTTCCTAAAATGGTCCGTATTCGAGAAATTTGACAAAATGTGCAAAATTCTGATTTTTATGAAAATTGTTGAACTAAAAGTTGTTTGCGATATCGATCTCTATAATTTTTGTTTTTACATGATTTTTTTAAAATGGACCGTAATGGAAAAATTCTAAGAAAAGTGCCAATTTAAATTTTTCAGTATTTTCGTTTTCAATGAATATCTATAGAAAAATGTTTCGAGGTAGATGTGGATGTGGAAAATGTAAATATTTAGTTTATCCTCTAAACATTTATAGAGGTGCTGCTAGATAGGAAAGTCATGTGTTGGACACATCAGATTTTTTCAATTACATTCTGACCTAACAGTGATTTTTGGAAGCATCTTCAAATAGAAGACGATTTTTTATTCCATTTTGGATGACCTTCTATAATAATTGACTTATTATTGTTTAATACTAAACGTTTTGATCTATAACGTGTGCTACCGCTATCGGCACCGTCGCACCAGAAATAATTTGGAGACCTAGTCACGTTTAAGATTTCCAGATGCCTGCAAATATAGGGAGAAGGCTCATGAGTGTCATCAATATAGCAGGAGAAGCAACATTGTGCAGAGGAAACATCAATTCCCGTCATGTGCCAGTGTGAAAGCCTGGCTAGATTAAAATTTCTAACATTAGGGAAGAAAAGCCAGAAGCATGGAACTACATACGGGAACCTTTGTCAAAGTTACTACGTCTTATAAAAGAGACAAAGCTAGACAACTTACTCAAAAAGATCTGAAAAGATCGCGCTGGATAAGATCAAATAATGACCAACTTCTTTCAAATCCAATCGTAACTAATATTGAGCTGTAAAATACTGTAATATTTTAATATTTGTAGGTCAATAAAAAAACTATCAATCTCTGTCGGATTTTTTAGAACTATGCCTTAGTTTTTGGAAAGTTGAAACACCATTTCTGTGATTCATTGTGGTCACGGGGCAACCTTTAATAAACTAATTTTAAGTTATGCATTTTAAGGAATGGTGAAGCTAACTGCAATGAATATCGTAAACAAAAATGTTAAATGTTTTCAAAGAATTTACTTTAATATTTAAATATATTCGTTACCTACAGTTCAAAAAATCAAATAGAGGATTAATAAGTGAAATGTCACATAACACTAAATAATTCTGTTTGACCAAACAAAAAATTGTCACACTTCGTTGGTCATGGGAACTCATCGTCTGTAGGTATTAACCAGAACACACAAGTCGAAGTAATGTACATAATTCAAGCAATCGTTTAAAGCTTCAACACTTCGTCCTGTTACAATTAAATGTACTAATTACCGAAGAGTTATGCGGTAACTTGTTCTATTAATTAATGACTTTTTTGCTTCATTTGTTGACCATATCCTTGGACGGACTTGTATATTGGACAAAAAACGATTGCTGAATAAAAACACAGTAAACATTACACCGGCGTAGGAATGTAGGTATGCATTTTTTTGACGAAAACTTGAAAAACCGCGTCGTTTTGATGCTTTCGGTTGCAGTGCCGTAGAATAATTTTTATAAAAATATAAATTTTATATACAGAAAAATTTTTACTAATTATTAGCAAACTTTTACTTACTACAAATAAAAAGCTGTATAATACATGGTACAAGTAAAATTTTTACTTATAGTAGGTTAACCAAGAGTTCTGAAATTATTTAATTAATTTTCAGGCGACCTATTATTAGTGAACTATTTACTTACGGTTAGCGATTTTAGTTTCAGTGATTATTAATTGTGTATGTACAATCAGTTATGAATATTACAGCTATATTTAAATGACATGCATGTCACCAAATTGAGTTAATGTTATTTCAATTTACGAGATACATAGGTATCTCAACTGCTTCTGATGCATTTTTGCTTATGTAGTTTTTGGTCTCTTAAATATGTTAGAAGAGAATATTGAGAGATATTATAGAATGCAACCGTCTTCTACTTCACAGAATTAATCTTGTTCTAGATTACCAACCTGCTCGTTAATAAACTTTTAACACGTTTTTAATGTTTTTTGGAATTTTAAATCTTAATAATCTCCAAAATGATAATAATATGTGTAAAGTGACCATTTGTCCCCATTTAGGCGGGACAGTGCCGATTTTAAATCACTTGTCCCTATTTTACATGTGTCCCGGTTTTGTCCCGCTTTTGTCCTATGAAAAAAAAAGAAGCCGCCTAAAAATACAATCTTCATGGTGACGTCATAACGCACTATACTAAATATTTTTTTGCTGTTCGATGAAGAAGTAAACAACCTGAAAATAAAATTCTTTGGAAAATCTCCATGTTGTCGATTTGTCCCGCTTTCTACATTCAAAATATTGTCACTTAGGATATGTGCCACAAATATTTTCTAAAATTATTATTAGCATAACTTTTTTTTCTGAATTTAGGCCCTTTTATAGATGTCTTATATATTGAATAACCTGTTCTATAACTTCTGGAGCAATGTCGATGGAACAACTTGAATTTTCTGATCCAGTATGTGCAAATTATTATAATTTATAAATCTCTTTTATAGTTTATTTGAAATAAATGAAATTTTTATGACTCCGGAGATAAACCCCAATATAACATCATAAATCGATGACGAAGAATTTCTAAAATAAAATGTATAGCATTATTTATTCCAAAATAAAATCTTTTTTTCCTAAAATTTTTAAAAATAACAATTTATTTCAATTCTTGTTCTAGATTTTCTACTCATTTTAATCAACAAAAATTAGGTAAGTATGTTATCTCTACAAGTAGAAAATATTTACAATTGAAGATCAATTTAAGTAGCCCTCAACTTTTTTAGAAAGCATTAAAATTTCTAATCGGCAGAAAGTGTTATGCAGATTGTAATTATTTTAGTTAACATTTACATTTCTGTTTGTATAGTCCTGCGATATTGATCAAGTGAATTTGTGTTATAAAAATGGCACAAATGTCCAATTATATTCCTTTGAAATTAAAGTGCAATTTAACCGTGCATAAGAAAACTTAGTGTTAAGTGTACATGACACTCTTGTACATAATCATTTCAATATTACTGTCCGAAGTGTAGATTCTAAGTTTCAAATATGACCGGAGTTGGACAGGCAACCACTTATAAACTTTTGAAGCAACGAAGTATTAAAGTGGCACCTAAATTGTCAATTGGGAGAAAACCCATTCAAACAGACGATACTAAGGTATGAAACAACTAATCCAAAGAAAAGTACATTCGTTTTATTCACAAATAAAGATATCTACTTTGGATAAACCTTTAGTAGACATTAATGGAGAAGAAATTTTGCCAAACGTTAAAAGAGACAAATTGTTGAAAAATTTGACTTCGTTTGGGAGAGGAACAAAAGAAAATTTGGGATCATAGAGCATGATGAAATTATTTGTTAGAGGAGGCAATATTTAAGGGAAATTAGAAAATTGAGAAGAAAAAAAAATTTTTATTTGGATGAAACATGGACAAATGAAGGACAGTTTGTGAAAAGTTTGGCAAGATAAACAAGTTACAAATGCTCATCAGGCATTTATAGAAGGTTGATCTTTTGGCTTAAAATTTCCAAATGGTAAAAGTCAGCGATTAATTAGCAGTTATATTGGAGGAAATAAAAGATTTGGTGATAGAGGCTTGTTAGAATTTGTTTCAAATTCTACGAAAGACTACCATGAAGAAATGACTGCTGATGTTTTTGAGGAATAGTTTAGTCAAATGATAGATTTATTACTGACCAATTCTGTAAGAGTAATGAACAATGCCAGTTACCATTCAAGATTAAAGGAACATAACACTAAATGAAAAAGCAAGAACTCTCCGATTGGCTAATAATCAAATAAATAGTGGCAGAAGAGGAATTACTCAAAGAGATATTGCAGTTATATAAACAACATTTATTAAAATTTAAGAAGTATAATGTAGATGAAATAGCGAAAGAACATGGAGTTAAAGTGTTGCTGTTACCACCTTATCACTGTTACTTTAACCTCATTGAACTAATCTGGGGTCAAATGAAGGGATATGTCGCGAGAAACAATGCAACATTTAAATTTTAAGATGTTCGTCAACTATTATGTGACTCCATATCAAAAATTTCACCGGACAATTGCCAAAACGTTATAAGACTTTTCATAGCAGAGGAAGAGAAATTCTGGAAACTTGATGTGTTAATATAGGAAACAATAGAACCAATTATTATTTCTGTGGGAAGTGAGGAAACGACGAAATGGGGGAGGGAACTTTTTATAAAAGTCTTTGTTCGTTGAAGTTAGGAACATGAAAATTTGAATTGCAACTACTGAGCATAAATAAATAATCACGTGTTTCAGGGTTTTTGAATTTTCACATTTTAAGGGGGGCAAACGGGGGGTAAAAGTTTATATGAGAGTATCGATTTATTGTTCTGTTTAAAATTAGAAACATGAACATTGGAATTACAGCTACTGAGCATAAATAAATAATGACGTGTTGTAGGGTTTTTGTATTTTTACATTTTAAGGGGGGAAAACAGGGGGTGAAAGTTTGTATGGATGTATCGATTTTTTTGTTCTTTTTGAAATTAGAAATAGGAAAATTGGAATTGCAGCTAATGAGTACAAATTAATAATGACATGTTTTAGGGTTTTTGGATTTTCACATTTTAAGGGGGGAAACGGTGAAAGTTCATTTGGAAATATCGAATTTTTGTAAAGGTAAGAACTTGAAAATAGGTTTTCATCATAAATAAATAATGAAGTGTTTCAGGGTTTTTGCATTTTAACATTTTAAGGGGGTGAAATGGGGGGTGTAAATTTATTTAATATTATGTATATATTTTCTTGTTATTTTTAAAAGATACAAGAAACTCTTTGGAGTAGTTCATATGTTCATAAAATGTTTTCTTTTCAGAAAGCACTAAGATTTATTTTACTTTGTCAAAGAGGATACATTATATAGCATTATTCTTTTTTATTTAATCTTTAAGTTTAAAATGTATGAATAATATGTATTAGATATTACATAACATTATTATAACTTACTTGTATTTCAACTTACTTCAAGACAGACCAAGTTAGGCATTTAATAAAATAGGAATTACTTCCAGCTTTAAATTCGTCTTTTCCGGCGGAATTTATAACAAAATCATAATTTATATAATGTTTACAATATATTTTAGTGAATTTGTTAATTTTATCAACTTCAACCATTCCTAATTTCAAAAAATCTATTTCAGCGATTTAACCTTATTTTGAGAGTGAAAGTAATTTAATATTTACAAAATGAATGAACCAATGCCTGAAGACAAGAAGCAGGTGAGACAACTATGTGTCATGCATTTTTCTTATACGCATATTTGTAAAAATTATATATTAAATATTCGAAAGTTTACCTTTGTTCTGCAAGATAAATAAACAAATAAAGAAATAAAAAAATTTTAAAGTAGTTTTATTACATAATAAGATAAATTATCAAATATTTGTTGGTAATAAATCTATTAAATAATATCAAAAGTATTTAAATTAGGATCCCATTCAGCCTCTTTACGGGTTATGGCCAAACAAAAAATAGTATAAATCGCAACCTATGATAGATCAAAAGCATTTTTACCTTTTCTAGGACCTTCTCAGTTGCGCAAATATTGTAATGGGCATGATACAATAAGGCAGCCATGTTGTGGCAAATCACTTGGCTTATGGGACATGTGCTAGGTACTGCTTTAAAATCCATTTAAAAAGTTACCCTGTTAAATAAATTGGGTTGAGATTTCTCAAATCACGGCACTGCAACAGAAGGCATTATAACGACTAACGACGCGGTTTTCATAAAAAAAATTATACCTTCATGTGCCTTCATATCAACTATATCATGTTTTCACGTTCCATAGTGTTGCTAACATATTTAAAATTGACCAATCAAACATTTTTTTATGCAAAAATTTATTGGTATTTAAATGCGTACAAAAACAATTTCAACACTATTTAAATCCACCTTATTCATTCAAATAAACAGAAGTCGGGGATTGGTAGGACGAGAGCTTATCATAATATGCATAATGTGATAAGAATAACCAATAAATACCGAAAGACACACCTCTCCAACCTCCACAGTGAGCAGAATGGTAGCCGTGAACTTGAAGGCGGGTCAATGAATTCTTTAATTAGAACTCGTTATATAGTTGAGAGCCAGGAATTGACGTAAAATATGTATGTATATGTTTTGAAATTAACACTTTATTATTATTCATAGGCTATTCAAAAAAATGATGAACGTATGTAAAGGTAGAAAAAGACATAACTACTTTGATAACTACATGAAATATCGAATAGATGGATCATGTCTGACTATTTTAAAATCCATTATTATTAATAATACTTTGCATAATCGGGTAGGTACTCCAAGGATCAGTTTGAGGTCAATCTTTTTTTGAAGTACCTATGTTAAAAACCCTCGAGCGTCATTTTGAATTAATATGGTGACATTATTTTCATTCTAAAATGAATATAGGTCAGTATAGGTATTTCATTTAGTGTGATTTAAACTCCTATTTTTAGTGAGGATTAAATATTACACAGCTGATTACCGCTACCCAATGATGCCCTATGTAAGAGAGGTAATAGTCCTAAAAGTGTTTTTGTAGGTTATAAATGGCTGTCGTCTCCCTGAGACTGATAATCAGGTATTTTGCAGAGCATTATTTTACATTTATTATTAACAATATTGCCAAAACTAGATTCACATTCGTAGTCGTTTCTTTCTGCCACCAAAGAGCAATTGTTAACATGTACTTATTCCAGATACTTTACTGCTGTCTGCTCTTTCGTACGCTCCTCTATTTTACTGCCACTTTAAAAACATAAAAATGAGAATCAACATTAATAAATTTATGTTAAAAAAATAAAAACGTTGAGAGAGATAAAACAAAATGAAGTCAGCAGTTTATAATTAAGTTCTTTTAAAACAAACCAGTTGTGTTACCATTATATTTTATATTGTTCTCAATACGTTCTTAAGAACTTTGACATGTACTAAAATTATTTTTAAATTACTACAGAAAATATTTATAGTATTTTCTCTTTTATTCTTAAAGCCTAGGTGTTAGGCTAGGTTGAAAATGAGTGGGCTGATCTCATCGTCTTCCACTGCGACCTAGATGGATCTATTGTGACTTATGTCTAACTTATAGTTTACCATAGAAGAAACACAATGAGTTAACCCTGGGATACTTCTCCAGTTCGTGAGTGTTGCATCCTTTGTCGATTTTGAGCTAATTCCTATGACAGTGCTGATCTTTGCAATGCCCAGAAATGGTTATGGTCCTATGAACTCAGAATTAGTTGCCTTTTTAGCGAGCGCGGCAGCTTTTTCATCTACATCGCTGTGTCCCGGAACTCAGATCACAGTAACATTGTTCCGGACTCCGAGATACTTTAGGGTATTTATACAATTCCATACTAGCTTTGAGTCACTTCGATTAAAGCTTAGTACCTTGATAGCTACCTGGCCATCCAAAAAGGTCTCTATACTCTTCTTATCGAAGAAAAAATAATCAATACTCTCGCTCTTAATTCTGCATCAATCATTTCTACTTGGAAGATCGTGGCCAGAGGGCCCAGGTTTATTGATATAATACCTTTTGTTTCCTGGCCAAAAAATCCCACTCGTACATATTTTTCAGTTTTGAGGCCGTCCGTGTACAGCGCATAGTCCGCATATAAGAGAGATTTATTCATCCTGCTCCTCTCCTCTGTAAAAGGAGGACGCTGTGTAAATTTTCTATATGCAAGCAGGGAACTAGCGAGTCTAAGACCATGCCGAAGAGGTGGTGATTATTAATTTCACTCATCAGCGCTGTCTTTTCCTATCGCAGTTTTTTATTGCATTGACTATCCACCTTCAGGAGTATATAAGAGACACCCCTTTGCCTCCCTTTCCAGAAAACTTTAGAGAGGTGTTAGATTCAGCATGGCTTCCATAGCTCCTTCCCCACCAGACGACGAAGCCGTAAGTAACCATAGGTTTTATCAGGGTTTGGTAAATCCAGTAGATCCGTTGAGGACTGATCTTCCATGCTTTGCCGCATAACATTCTCAGAGTCCAGAGGGATAATCTGGATTTGTAGATGGTTTTTTCAATTGGAGGTTACATCTTTTCTTATCTAGAATTATCCCCAGATTTTGCACCACCTCTCCAAAAGGAATGGTTTCTCCGATCAAGGCAGGTTTGTCTTGGTAAAGGGGACGATTACAGTTTTCCGGGGGTTAACAGACATCTGCTCTCTCTCGCACCATCTGTTGATCGTATTTAGGACTTGTTGAAGGATGTCAGAGATCACTGCTTTATACTTCCCCTAATTATGATAACCAAATAATTTGCATAGCCTTGTAAATGATGTTCTGGTTTTTAAGCATACTTTTGGTCCAATTACAGGTTAGTTTGTCGATTCCTCTTATCTTAATAGAAGCAAACAGAGACTGATACAGCATTATATTGAAAGCGCTTTCTATATCTGTTTTAGTAAATGGCTGATTTTGTCTATTAGATTGTGCATGCTCCTATGATTTGCCTGCTTGGTAAGCATATTGGGAGGAGGTTAATGAATTCGTTCCAAGGCTTTCTTCTCTAATATGTTTATTTAGAATTATCTTTAGTGTTTTCAAAAGAAAG
Source organism: Psylliodes chrysocephalus (assembly GCA_927349885.1). Classification (NCBI taxonomy): domain Eukaryota; kingdom Metazoa; phylum Arthropoda; class Insecta; order Coleoptera; family Chrysomelidae; genus Psylliodes; species Psylliodes chrysocephalus. The sequence goes on along the minus strand of OV651814.1, from coordinate 26,071,269 downwards.
GATGTTAAGCAGCCCTAAATCTGTCATCAGTCCTCAAAATTTGTATTTTTAGCTTAAATAAAGAAGTATTCTAGCTAACTGGCATGGCTAGAAAAATCTAAAGTATATATTTTGTATTTGGTGGTGCGCAAGAGATTTATTTATTTAATAGCAGAAACAAATTAAAAAGTTTTTAGCCGATGAAATCGCCAGTCCTACTTCAATGGGGCCTGGTAGATCCTCTTTAGCTCTTAGATATATCCCTAAAAAATGGAAAAAGATATAAAAATTCTCTTCACATCCAAACTTGAAAGGATGGATTGCACCGTTCCAAAAATATACCAGCCCATTATGATGACATTGGAAAGACTATGTAAAAGATACATAAGGGATGAGGTTATTACAACACCACTACACCTAAATCAACATGCATACACCTCTGGTAGATCAATTAATTTAACCCTTCACCTAGTTGTTGGATGGATATGATAAGACCCCTGTTACAAGACCACCTTCCATAAGATAGTACACTCATTAACTAACAGTAATGTTCCACAGATGGTTAGTAAATAAATTTATAACATGCTCTCAAAGCGAGCACTAAACATAAGTGTAGAAGATGTGAATATAGAAAGCCTGGTTGCGAGGGGGTGTCTATAGAGTGAAATACACCTCTACAGTGAAACATGGTCTAACAGTCTCTACACAATATGTAAATGACCTGGTTATTCTGAAAAAAGAAGAGTAGCTCACAAAATTATAAAACAGTTGTGCAAGTCTATGAATCGCAAGAAGACAGAAAGGATTCACAAGAAAAATAATGATCATAGAACTAAAACCTGCAGAGTTGCTAAACACAAAACTAAGCTTTGCTAGAATGATGAAGTACCTAGGTTTCGTCTCACCTTTGACAACAAGTTAACATGAAACTCACACCTAGAAAAAGAGTTAAAACAGCTCACTTTTTAGAAATAATTATTGTATGTATATTTACATAGGTATCTTTGATTCTTCCAAACAGACATGAACAATGACAGGATACAAATTTTTATTAACTACTACTATTTTTTTATTGTATTTGTTTATAAACTGATTAATAATGTGGGATCTTTAATTAAGTTATCCCATTATAAATAATTGAGATGGTATAATAAATGTAAATGTTATATTAGACGTTAGAAATGAAACGTCATGTCGTTTATATAAAAATACCAAAATCGGAATAAAAATAAATATCTGATTCCTAGAAACGAGGTGATGAGCTTAATCTTTTATCTTTAGGACTGCTATATAATAAAAGGTTATCAAAGAGTGCAAATATAATGAAGTTATGTCCAGTGCGTGCAAGTCACTCACTACACATTATTATTATTATTATTTATAGAAAAGAGCGAGGATTTGCTTGTTAACTTTCCACACACATCATCCTCATAGAAAAACGAAGAATGCTGTAGTAGGTGTTAGTCTTATGCAACGTCGTCCACTATTCGTTCTTATTAAATCCTAGACGATTTTATCGAGCAAGAAATGTTCCTAAACATATTTTTTTTGCATAAACGCTACGGACCGTGGAATTCCCTTAACACAATTAAAACGGTTTGCTGGTTCGATGGTATCTCGAGGCGCTTATTAAATTCCAAAATGTAAATTGTTATTAAGTCATTACGGAAATTAATTATGAACGATTGTGGTGGCAGTTAAACGGAATGATCCCAGTAGGTGGTAGGACGCCTACTCGGATGCAAGCTTATTCCCCATTCAGCTGCTCGTCAGTTTTTACGGTTTTCACAGTTCGCCGTCAATGTTTGTTTGATATGAGATGATTCCCGCTTCCTTTTTGTATGAGAAAAATTATACCTTTGTTTCGGTTTATCGGCTTTATTAGCATGTACGTTATTAATGGATACGAAGGAGATGCTTAAAAAATACAAAAATTGATACTAGTTAACCAGTTTTGTTAAGTTTGATCCCAGTATAGGTATCAATCAGTACTGGCACCACATACTTTGATTGTCTACTGGCACTCTGAGACGGCACGTTTGATCTTTAGAAGTAGAAATTTTAGTTGACACTTGACGTTTTTCAGGATTTGAAAAGTTTTCTTTAAACATACTTGGTTATACCTGCTTAGTTGAATTTTTGTTTTGCTGCTTTTCAAATTCATGTGTATGAGCGAGATGTGAAATACCTTTTTAGAGACAACGGTTGAGTAACTCAGGGCAGTCTTCGCAAATGTAAAAAGGACAGAACCGCTTTAAAATTTTTATATGTATGTGATTGAGTGTCAAAAATGTTTGATTTTCAAAACTGAAATATTACTTTTTAGTAGTAAAAACTTTAATTACTTTTAGTTCAAATATAACGTTAGTTTGTCCAGGGAACTATATACAATACACAATGTTAGAGTAACAAAATAGGGGGTTTGCTTTATTTCTTAAGAATTACTCTAATCTAAAACGTTTCTAGTATATTGTAGAATTTTATTCTATAAGTTATTTAGGTATTGCAGAATCTATAGAAAAGTATACAATTATAAATATAAAAATTTATAATGGAGACATATTTAGTGAAATTTTTTTTACAAATAGGTATATACTCAATGATTTGTTTTTGTGAATGAGTTCAAGTATAGCAGAGGAAAATCGTTACATTTTTTTATGAATTAATTTAAATTTATTTAAAAATATGAACTATGTAAAAATATCAAAGTTATGTATAGGGCTGCCACCTGTCCTTTTTTGAAAAGGACAGTCCTTTTTTCAAGCAAAATATCCTTGCGAATTTTTAAAGTTTAAAATGTTCTTTTTTACAGCATATGTCCTGTTTTACTCTTTGATATCTTTGAAAGGGACCTGGCTTGTACAAAAATATACAAGCTAAGCTTTTTTTTTAGAAGCTCGGTAGAAGGACGAGGACCTTTTTGACTTTTTTTACCTTTTTTGACTTTTTTTATTTTTTTTGCCTTTTTTGACTTTTTTTGACTTTTTTTTACTTTTTTTGACTTTTTTTGACTTTTTTTGACTTTTTTTGACTTTTTTTTACTTTTATTTGACTTTTTTTTTTCTTTTTTGACTTTTTTATGACTTTTTTATGACTTTTTTATGACTTTTTTGATTTTTTTTTACTTTTTTGACTTTTTTATGACTTTTTTGATTTTTTTTTTACTTTTTTGACTTTTTTTTTTTGACTTTTTTTTTTTGACTTTTTTTTTTTACTTTTTTGACTTTTTTGACTTTTTTTTGACTTTTTTTTGACTTTTTTTGACTTTTTTTTACTCTTTTGACTTTTTTGACTTTTTTTGACTTTTTTTTGACTTTTTTTGACTTTATTTTGACTTTTTTTGACTTTTTTTTACTTTTTTACATTTTTTACTTTTTTTTACTTTTTTAACGTTGTTTTGTTACATACTAGAAGTTCAGTAAAATGATGAGGACCATTTGTATACCGGATCCTCCCCTATCAGATCATAGTCCTTTATTTACTTTTCAAAAAGGTGGCAACCCTAGTTATGTGTATTGGCCATTTACTACACACATCAAACTCATAGACACAATAAATATCACTATTTGACATTCTTATTAAACTCGCTAATTTAAAATTGACTATAAACTACAAGACTACACACAAGAAATTTAAAAACAATAACAAAAGAAACCTTTATATCTTGTGAGCATAATTTAGTATTCCTCATTTTTTTAAGCTAACATTAAATATATCTGGACCTCGCTAAGAAACTCATTGGTAACAGCCATCATCTTGTTAAAAGAGATATCTGTGGCTTGGTACAAGAAATGTATATGTCAGTTTATGTGCAATTGAGATATTCGTTTTTAATGTTTTTGATGAAAAACTGTATTAAATAACTTTTAGCACAAACGTTTCAGCTGTTTCAAATTGGAGATATAAGGCAATAATTGCAAGCAATTTTATAACCTTTGTCATCAAAAAAAAAAAAAAAAAACACGACATGGACACTTCTTTAAATAACTTTTCTGATAAAATTCTTAACATAGGCAATACAACATATTGAAAATATTTCATTTTATTGCAGAAAATAACATAGGAATCTTAAAGTATACCAATCATCTTCATATGTACGTTCGTCTGGCAAATATTCTTCATTAGACAACCCTGGCTCAGCAATAAGACCATTATAGAAATATTGGCTCGTTTCTGATACATGTGGCATTAGGGCTTTGAGATCTGTTAATTTTTTTGGAACCGGGATTTGACTACGATGTAATGACTGTAAAATGCTTTCTTTTGCTAATGAATCTCCTACCCCAAATGATGTAGTTGCACGTGTATTTCTTCTTGTAGTCCTAGACAAATCTAATATCTTGAAATCCACAGTTAAGTCAAACGAATTATTGTACAAAACTTTTGCGGGATATTCAGTTGTGTACTGCATCCATCTTATTTGCAACCAATTCACTGCTTCCTTGTTAGTGTTAATCTTGCGATGGACGTAGTTACCTTTTAAAATTTCTTCAAAATTTAGCAAATCTTTTTGTTCTAATTCTACTACTTCTATGGGAAGATTTCTAAGGATCATTCTAATTAAATTTGCTCAGTCTGTGGGTAATTCAATTTTCGCTGTAGTTTTGTTCTTACCTATTCAAATGCAGCGTGTATAGTATCTGCGTGTATGTGTGTATGTCCGAGTTCAAGATATTTATGAATTATTATAATTTTTCTTCCAGTTTTAGCAAAATCTTTTATTAGAAGACATAACATTAGCGCAAAATATATATTTTTAGCTTGCTCTGGACAACAGTCCCTAAACAAATGAATTTCAGTAATGTTATTTGGTAACGAAAGGATAAAATGACGCAAGCAAGATGCAATTTCTTGTCCACCTCTACCACCCAACGATTCATCCCAAATATAACATATAGCGTGTTTCTTTTTATGTACACAACTGTAAATAGTTAGGTTGTAAGTCCACAAGGATCTTTTATAAAACTAAATATTATTTTGTAGTAAAGGAGTGTAGGTAGGCATTTTTGTAAATCGAATGACAAAAATACAATAGTGTCATTGACGCAACTTGCTGCTTTATCGTGTTTCTTCTTCTTGTATGCTTTCTCGGTCATACTTAAATGTTGGCTGTTATTGTCTTCGTAAACTTTTCTGTCTTGTAAATCAGAAGTGTTATTGATCTGCAATGTATATTTGTCACACTTGGCACATGTATCACTAGAAGGATGATGAAGTGACAGATTAAAACTTTTTACAAATATCTTTCTATAAAATGACTCTAACTGTGGTTGTATTTTCCTGGATATGCCTTCTTCTTTGTATAACCTGTACATTTAAGCAATATTTAAATCTTGGGACAAGTATTTCTTGTCTGTATGCGACCTCGAATAATGGCTAATGTAAGATGGAAAACTTCCAATATGCTTTTTTATAATAGCAATTGCGTCGATGCTAACTTTTGTTTGATGACCATGTCTTCCTCGTTTATCATTAGGACACATACGATCCCTCGTAGACTCTCTTTTCTTCCTAGCCATCTCATTATATAAAAAATAAAGCAACGTGAAATTGCGCTTACTTGGCCTTCTATCCTGCTGTCTTTCAGTCTTCTTCTCAACTTCCTCAAGGCTCTGAGCTCTGGCTTCTTGACGCACATTTCTAGACCACGTCTTAGAACTTCTTTTCCTCTTTCTCGTTTCTATTTCGGCGCTTGATCCTGCATTGCTGATGGGTTCAATTTCGGTACTTGGCTCTGCATTGCTGTTAATAGGTTGGATATCAGGTATTTCTTCATTTTCAGAAGGCGATAACTCAGAATAAGAAGAATAATAATAAACAAGTCATCAAAAATGTTGACATCCTGATAATTTTTCTCCGATGCCATTAACAAAAAAAACTATAAAATTTATTAATACAGGTATGACGATACATACAATAATGTAAAAATTACACACCTACGAAGTCTTCTTTGTTTTATTCTGTTTTATTGAAACAAGCAATTTTTAGTTGACATTAACATTAAATTATTAATCACTGTCAAAAAAACAAAACTTCAAACCAGCACTCTTGATAATCTATTATAGTTTCAATGTTTCAAAAATTTCTAACATAATAACTTTGATAACTTGCAATAGACTGATTAAATTAATAACAATTATAATGCAAATATATTGTGACTATGTACGTAAGAAGCTATTTTTAGTTCATGAAAGAAGTGCATATGTCATGACATGAGCAATTTGTGTACCGGAAATTTTAAAGATAAATCCTTAATTATACATAGGCACTTCTTATAACTTATGTCTACTTAGGTATATCTTGAGGAAAGTTTTAAGTAGTTAGTAAATGACATAGACATTTATAATTTTGTAAAATTGGATTTAGATAATTCTAGGGGCTTCGACATTATGCCGTCTTAAAAATTTACATTTCTATTAGTACTTTGACATATTTATCTCAAAAACGCAAAATAGTGACATATGCACTTCTTGTACCAAGCCACAGATATACTACTTGCAATTCTTAGATTAACCTTTGCCACATTAAAATTTATATATTCAATCAAATCACAGTATTTAAAATATAGTACAAAATACATTACAACCTGTTGGTCTTTTCTTTGTAAAACAGATTTAATCTTAAAACTTCGAGCATAGTTAAATGAGATTTTTTAAGAGTAAGAGTTGTTTTTTATTACATAAAGGTATCGTAAAAATATTTTTTGTACTTTTTCAATATGATCAATATGTGTGGCTTTCAAGGGCATCCATATTTGTAAAACATACTCAAGATGGGGTTTTACTAAGGCATTATATAATTTGATTTTGTTGGTAATCCTAAAATTTTTTCTATTTCTGATTTAAAACCCAAAGCTTTTATTGCTTTTTAGTTATGTGTAAGAAATGATGATTGAACTTCAAATTAGACTGAAAAACAACTTCCAAATCCTTTACGTCATATTCACGATTTAATGTGTCATCACAGGTCTTGCGTCTAATGTAAAAAATTAAGAGGCTACGGATCCTAACAACTTATTTTTTATTTTAAAAGTGTTGATTTTTTATTTACAACTATAATAAGAACCTTTTAAAAAGATTAAGAACAATAGAACATATTTCAACGAATTGCTATAGGTACACATATTTTTGATACCTGATTATCAATAAACCATAGATATTTTTAGTTTTCAGAAATATGTTTTTATTTGGAAAGGTTTTGCGTTTATTCTGGTATATAATAGACAAATAACAAAAAGGAAAGTAACTGTGAGCACTTCAGTACCACTATAAATATACTCTAGGAAAAGTAGTAGATGCGAACATAAACTTTTCATTGAAACTACTCCGCGAAAACTACGGGTTTGGGCAAGGATCTAGCTATAACAAATAAGGCTTAATTTTATGATTCTTCTGTTGCCTATTTATTTAAAATCCCAATATGACCTAAAATTTCGTGTTTATTTGTTTCAAAAAGTAAACGGAGTTTTTGTGTTAGGTTTTTTGAGTATTATAAAGTGGTGTTGGTGGTGGATTTATTTAATTTTTTTTAGCGTTAGGGTCTAAAAAGAATATAGCTCGGAGCTCAGAATTTTAAATTGCTATTATTTTTAAATATTACTTCTTCAAATAAAATTTTTAACTTATACAGGCCAAACATTTTTTATCCTTAAAATACTATATTTTTATTAGTAAAGTAAAAATGGATGATATACCGGGTGTTCAAATTAAAGTGTTACAGCTATATACCGCCTTTTATAAAACACAACGTTTCAGACGAAAGTTTTATAGTTTTGGCTAAAATCGTTCTTATAGCTAACCATAATATGGCCAACTTTTTTGTCGCCCAGCAAAATTTTCAAGTAGCTGTTACTTGAAAAGTAAAAGTCTAATAGAAAAAATATTTTTATCAAAAGTTTCTTATTTTTTTATGTACTTTAAGAATATGTAAAAAAATGTGATTCCCATTTAAAAAAACAAAGTCCACCTCGATATGGCCATATTATGGTCAGCTATTAAAAAAAAAAATTTAGCCAAAATGTTTCCCCCAAAAAACTATAAAACTTTTGTCTTAAACTTTTTTTTCCAAAATGCATATTTTCGGCGGTATTTAACTGTAACACTTTAATTTGAACACCCGGTATATGGATACTAAGTCTCTATTTATTTTTCTAAAAATTTACAGTCTTTATAACAAAATAATTTTTTTATTTCTAAATAGAATAAAAAAAATATTTCTTCTTTTTTTGCTATCTGGCTTCACTTCTGTATTGAATCCGTTTGCTCTGCACCTGCACCTTCCTGTTTTTAATCAGTTACAAATTTTGTTTTTTATTTAATATACCTTATTCAAAAGTAGTTATTGCCCAGAGCTGGGCACGAGTACTGAATAAAATACTCGTAAATTGTACGAGTACGAGTACTCGAAAATTGTATTTATAAGTATTTTATTCGTAAGTACTTTTATAGAGATAGTTTACGGATACGAGTAGTAATCGTGATAATACGAGTAAAGAGTACGAGTAGTTTCAAAAAATTAACCTAATAATTAAATGAACTATAAGAAAAACAAAGAAACACCACTATAATTTTTAAATACAGATAGTCTTTATTTACTTAAACAAAAACAAAAACCTATTCTAAAATAAATAAAACGAATTAGAATATAAATTAGAATATAAATAAAACAAACATGGTCAACTTGACAGTAAACAATTAAATACACTTTTTTAAAACTGGTAATGTTTAACTTTGTAAAAACTCATCTTTTTGTTTTCCTACTTTATCGTTATCGTGTTAAACCAAATCAATATTATTTCGAATACACCTTCACACGCTGAAACATAAAGATGGGGTTTCTGTTATTTTACAAATTTTTAGGCTGTTTGTAATTGTCCCAATGTATTTAAAAAAAAAATTTTTTGACTGCACCCGAAGATGGAAACAAAGTTTTTCGAAACATATGTAGTACTGTACATACTAGAAAATAAAATTAATGACCGAATAAACCAAGGAAATTTTTATTTATATAACATTCTCCTACGATCAGGAAATTATCCTTATTCAAATTAACGAAGATTGTGTATGGAGACTATAGACGTTTAATATTTAACCGTTCTCGTAGGAAACACATTCTAATGACTACCAAACACCAAAAATAATAAAACGTAAAACGCCCAATTGAACGAATTGCTTTTCCCAATATTTCAAACCCTAATCAGAGACCGTAGCCCGAACGCAACCGAGGCCGTTTCGTGTCGTGATTCGTGATACTGGCGAACGATAGTAGCAACTGGCGGTTAACATGCGACGATCAAAAAATATCGACTACTCGTAAAATAATACTCGTATTTTACAAGTACATTCTATGAGTAGATTTAAATTTACTTGTAAGTACGAGTAATAAGTACTTCAAATAAAAAATACTTATAAGTAAAAATTACGAGTAGTTATTCTACTCGTAATTGAAATACGAGTACAAGTATTCGAGTACTTGCCCAGCTCTGTTATTGCCATGTTAACTCAAAAATATATCCAAATTACTTCTTACAAAACTTCATCTTTTCTTTTCCAGGTCCCGGACAACATACTTTCCTAGTAAAAATCCTAATTACATCCTTCTATTAGGCATTTTTTTCACTAAAATTACATCCTTCTATTGATCATTTTTTTTTTCACTGACTGTTAATTTTGATTATCAGAAACTTCACCAAACCGACATTGTGCAATTTTGACAAACAAAAATTTCATACCGTCACAAATTTTCTATATACCGTGATTTGATGGCCATGGCGTAAGATCTTATTTCTTGAACAATTTTAAGTCGAAAGCGCCTTATACACTTTTGTCCAAAACTCAATAATTAAAGAGAAATGGGCAATATTAAATTTAACAGTAAATTAATCTGGTAGGCCATGTAATTTGTTATGATGACATTGTTTATTCTTTGACGCTGTAATTTTAAGATTAATTTGATATGTCATATTGTTGTGTGACATTCTTTATTCATGGGCATTTAAGATTCCTTTTATTATCATTGAAATGGATTTTAAAGATCGCTTCTCGGTGAATATTTGGTATGGTGTTTTTAATAACCTCCTTATTGGGCCATTCATATTTTAAGAAAGTTTAACATCCAAGCATTATTTACATTTTTATAAAGTAAGTATCCAGGTTTATTGGAGAATATTACTTTTTAGAATGGAGTTGACATATTGTTTCAGCAAGATAGCTCATTAGCTCATTTTGTTATAAATGTGAGAGAATATCTAGATAACGTCTGCTAACCGGTGAATTGACAGAGGAGGACCAGTTTTCTAGCTGCCGAGGTCACCAGACTTAAAACCTTTTGACTACTGTCTTTAAGGACACATAAAAAGTTTAGTGTATTCAAATAAACCACAAACCACAGTTAGGCTAATTCAAAATGCTGCAGCTGCATCCATCTGTATCTGAAACGTGTGGAGGGTGGGTTACCCCACATCATTTAGGCGTTGCTAGGTCCATTATGCGTCCCCCTAAGTACCCTCTAGCTCGTGAGCTAGCCCACAGATTTAATTTACTTGACAACGTCGCCAAGAGGTGCTTCTCTTATATCGGCCGATGTTAGCCAATAGGGACCGGGCGCAAATCTTCTAATAAATAAGAGCGTCTGGCAATCGAAGAGAATATGCTCGATGGTCTCATCTTCTTGTTTACCCCCCCTACAGAGTGCGGATTCTGACAGCCCCATGATATAAAGATTCTGTCTAGTTATGATCAAGTATTTGTTTGCTGTAGTTTTTTCAGGATAACTTAGAAGCTCTTTGGTAGTTTCTTATTTTATCTCTTTTTTCCTTGAATTTTACAGATGAATGTTCTTTAATTATGTCAGTCACTGCCGATATTGTTAGTCCAAAAGGGGCCAGGTCCAAAAAGTAAATGGTTGGCTATTTTCTTAGCTAGTGAATCAGCGAGACGGCTACCTTTCGATATGGCGTGACCTTTGATCCATCTTAAGGTGACTACATTGTTGATGCATACTTTGGCAAAAGCTTCATGCTATTCTAGTACTAACCCTGAGTAAATTCGTGGTCTGTTCAGGGAGAGCAGTATTTGTCTGCTGTCTGTATATATTCCACATCCTGAGCCTTGTTTTGTTTTAGCACCGTCGGTGTAAATATGAATCGTACCAACCATTTCCAGATCTTATATTTGTTCTAAAGAATGGTAGAACTTGGATAACGTGTTAAAAAATTAGCGCTGAACATACATAAAAAAATATTCAGACGAATTGAGAACCTCCTGCTTTTTTTGAAATCGATAAAAAATTGAGTTCGATCTGCTACAGCAAGATTCTTATGGGTTTTGGCAGTAGCTCTGTTTTATTTCTATGTTGTTCATCTTTTATGTAATTTTGGTATTAAACTCGCTAGCTATGATTCGTCTAATTACTTTGGTCAATCAATCGCTTAACACGTGGGTTCGATAAGGTTGTAAATGCACGGTTTTAGCTCATCGCATTAGTCGCTTACAAGATTTATTTACAGAGGGGAGTTTTCAGTTGGAATCTTTTGTTATTTCAGCCAGTTCTGTATTGATTATGGTATATTATTAGAGCAACTTTTTTCATAAGGGATATATTTAGATTTGGTTACAATTGCAAGCCACGTAGCCTCCCTCATCTCAATATTTTCAGTTCCATTGTGGATATCCTAGGATAATTGGTCAGCGTAGTTTGGTTCTTTCTAGTAGGATTTATAAACTAGGAAATGGCTGTCCAATGTAGCTAATGGCTCTGGATTTATCTTCTACAAGTAAAGGTAATTTCTATCTTCATAGACCTTTGCAGTAGCACAATACGTGTACTTTAGTTTGCTCCACTTCCTGGTAGAAGTCGCACAAGATCTTTACTGACTGACCAATATTATGCATATATCTATGAATATTTTGTAGATAGAACCAGTACTATAATATTTTTTCTATTTTGGCTCAGTAGTTATTCGGTGAGTTTTGATAAATGTTCTTTTAAGAACTCTCATCAGTTGTCTCTGTCCTGGTAAATCACGCCACCATTTCTTAGATTTTGTTAACATTTACTTATTTATGAATTTTTTAAGGGCTGTTCTTGTGACACCAAAGAAGGGTTCTGGGCCAAAAACAGCATCTGAGAATCCTTTTCTGGCTAGTAAATTATCCTCTTCATAGTCCTTATTTCCTTTGTGGTCAGGTACCCTGACTGAGATTAGTTAGGTTAATTTCCAGAACAAACACTGGTCCATTAAATAAAAGTGCACTTCTGAACAAAATGTAAAAATTAAATGGAAATATAAGAATTAGAATTTATCAATTCTTAAAATTATATCACACATAATTAATTTTTTTTATTCTACCTGCAAACTTAATTTTTCCCCTAGTTGGGCACACCTGTACCTGTTTATCCGTTAATCTCTAAATTATATTTTAAATTTAAATATTTATTAAAAAAAAAAACGTCTTTTTTATTATTGCATCAAAATAATTGCCGAAACGTATAACATCTGTAAGGGGCGGATTACTTTCTCAAATAGGTACTCTTCTTTTTTTAACATTCTGTCATCATTTAAATGTTTAATTTGGTTAACCAGACTATCAGTTGGTCATACTTGCCCTCCAGAAAACAGAAATGAAGAAGCACCAGCTGTTTCACGCTAAATTTTCTCTTTACAAATACGAAATAACCGTCTTTTGGCTACTTTAAACAGGGCTGGAATGAATTGCTTTGTATTCTTTTCATAAAAAAAATTAGTTAATTAGAAAATAAATACTCTAATAATCAAAAAATTAGATTGAATTTTGTTAAATAATTTATTATAATTTTTAAAATAAAAAGAATTTCGTCTCTTTGCTTTGGTAGTATATAAATGGTTATTATGCCTTATGGTATAGTCATGAATTATCAGATTAAAGTTTACAAACTTAAAAATATTATGGAGCTAACTTATGTAATATTGCATATATCTTATAAAAACCATTGTTAAATAACCTCTTATAAACTGAAATTCATTGTAGAGAAATGAAAATACATGGAAACTGTTCCTTAAAATGAGTTGAACAAGGTATAATAGGAACATGCATATATCGTAGCTTATATAAATGAGCCTGATGTATGTAGTGGATTTAGAAGTCGAAGTCTTTGTTATGTACAAGTTCCTAATAAACTTTATTCATCTTATTGTAAGGTATACTATATTCATAGTAAAAATTCTGGTATCGCAAATCTACTACCTTTTAAAATAATTTATATTCTAATAGCACGATTTTGAAGCTTCTCTGTAACTAGGCAGTTTGATATTAATTATAAAAAAGAACAGTAATTAAAATATAACTTTAGTCTGGACTGACAAGTTTGTAGAATTTGTAGCAAAAAATGGAGTTTGTTTGTTATTAATAAAACAAAGATAATCACTAAATAATAAACAGTTTTCTAACTGAAATCCAAGGTACTTAATGCAGTCAGATCAATATTGTTGAATATATTATATTCGCTGGTCATTACCATAGCATTAGTTTTTATCACATTTTATTTAAATTTATTTCTAAAAAAAATTGTTTGGAAATATTGGTAAAGAAATATTTTTTTGTATATTTTCTGTATATTTTCTTTTCATTTTCTGTACATTTTCTGTACATTTTTTGTACATTTTCTGTACATTTTCTGTACATTTTCTGTACATTTTCTGTACATTTTCTGTACATTTTCTGTACATTTTCTGTACATTTTCTGTACATTTTCTGTACATTTTCTGTACATTTTCTGTACATTTTCTGTACATTTTCTGTCCATTTTCTGTATATTTTCTGTACATTTTCTGTACATTTTCTGTACATTTTCTGTACATTTTCTGTACATTTTCTGTACATTTTCTGTACATTTTCTGTATATTTTGTTTGTATTTTAATAATGTGGAAAGATCATTAAGAAATAATAAAAACAGCAACGGTCTCAAATTAGACCCTTGATGGACACCTGATGTAGGACAATACATTCTAGAATAGAAACCGTTGTAAGCAACACATTATCCCCTGTTATATATGTTTTTAGTAATGTAGTGAGAGAAGCACTAAAACCAATTTTTTTTAACTTATCTATTAAATAATAATATTAAATAGAATTTTAAAATATTTGCACTGTTATAGTTTCTTATTTGATAATTTCCATAAGTATTGGTCCTCTATCTACAGCTAGTTAGAATATGGCCAAAAATGTTATTTTTAAGCTTCCAGATCTGGAATTTCTCTCGGCTTTGCGATGACCATGCACCCAATTTGCATCGGGCATTACAAAATACAGAGCCGTCGTCGTTCATTCCCGAGTTATGGCTAGTCGGTATTCTCATGACGTTCGTGTGTTTGTTTAGGCCATAATCACCGAAGCAGACGCTGTAATTACCCGAAGCCCCAATTAAAATAATGGAGAGATGCCAAGAACCATTAACATTTCATCGAGAACAAGGGCCGGTCTGGCCAGATTGCGAGGTATTATTTGGCTTCTATGAGTATAATGAAATATTATAACGATTGAACGAGAAAAATTACAATTGGAGTGACATTTAAACATTTTGGGTCGGTACTTTAGCTACTTCCACAGAATAACATTCATTACTTGTCATTTTCAGTGTAAATAAAGTTCATTACCTCGAAATAATACTGCAACAAAAAAGGAAACAAATAATTCATTTATAATATCGATATAATAATAATTAAAATTTACATACTACTGCAAAAAATTAAAGATGTTGTTCATTTACGTCTAAACAGAAACCAAATCTCCGCAATATAGCAAAACGTTATCAAATAAAAGCTTAGCGGGTAGATGATTATTCTTTAGAGCTGCAAAGAGAATAAATATTCCTACCCAGTAGTGCTCTCAATTCAGTCAGTGTTGTGTTTGAAACTGTTGCAGTTTTAATCTTGCATTTCTCTCGTAATTTCACACTTTTCACATTTTTTCGGTTAGTGTAACTTCCAGAGGTGGAAACTGCCTAAAATTAAACATTTACGAGTATATCTGAGGGACCATTTGTGAGAAATTAACCTAACAAACTATATCTATGTACAATAAAACAATATTTGGGAATTGCTCCTAATCGCGGAAAAGCTCCTAACGCACACCGAACATCACAAAACTACCATTTAAAACGAACGCACCTCGTTCAGTGAATCGCGTCTTTAGATCAGAACGCGAGATCTAAAATGAAATTACCATTATCTGACTTTTGGAACAAAACTTGAATTACACTATTGCAACGACACTGACATTTATCGTGTTTCGTCCACGTTAAAAATAACCTATTGAAAGATTGGCAGGTTTGACAGTCATATAACTTTAACACTTTATTGGGGGCGTCCATTAATTACGTGAGGTATTTTTGAGGATTTTTTGACTCCCCCTCCCCCCTGACGAGATTTGGTAAGATTTTCCTTAACTCCCTCCCCCCTTCCCTAATCTCACGTGAGATTTTTCAAAATTCGTGTTTTGGGTGTAAATGTGTTGGATTATTAAAAAAAAAAAAAAAACAAAAACACAATATGTTCCATTACTTTTATTTAAGACTAGCAAAGACTAGTGTTTGAGAGTGTTGCAATTATTTAAAATCACATTAATAAAATTAAATGATAAATACTTAAATGGAAATTAATAAAAAATAATTAAACATAATTATAAGATTTTTCCATATTTTATTCTAGAAATACTTTTACTATAATTTAACTTTACTTTCACGCAATTTTACACCGTTTTCTACTAGAAAAAAAATTACGTGAGATTTACGATTTCTGTTTGTATAATTGCTTTGTACCTATCAATTGGGAGTAATTTCTTGTAGATGATAATCTGGAAATACAATAAGCTGTATTATGACTATGACTCTAAAACCAATGAATAATTCAAATTTTTCTAATTGAAACACTTACCATTGCAAAAAACACTAATTTAGTTTGATTTATTTTTATTTTCCACTTTTTTGTCTATCGATTAATTACTGTTGCAGGTTTCCTAGAGTTTTTCTGAGGTCTCTGTATTAGTTCCGCCAACTGCCAATATTGCAGTGCCATCCGCTATTTTAACACATTATTGTTAAGGGATATCGCTGGTGTATAATAAGTAAAGAACCTTGTGGGACGCCTTATTTAATTTCTTTTATTTCAGAGTATGCCTCCTCTTGCTTCACTCTGAACATTCTTCGCGTTAGATATGAAGATTTTCGACAATATTGTCTAGGAAATATGTTTTCCAGTTTTTGTATCAGGCCAGCGCCAGCATACCAAACCTTGTCAAATGCTTGGGCTACGTCATGAAAAATATAGCTGAGCTTATTCAGTTTTCGTCGTAAGCTTTTTCCATGATATCGGCCATCCTGTGTAATTGATCTATTGTCGAGTGTTTGTTTCTAAAACAAAATTTTATTTTCAATTATAGGTTTAAGTCATTTTAGTAGTAGTTTTTTAAACAACTTAGATAACAATGATATAGGTATATATGATGACTCTTAATTTGGAGGTTTTCCTGGCTTAGGAATTAGGGTAACTTCAGCCATCTGGTATATATTTAAGTCGAAATGCTGCATTTTTGAGGTATGTATATCAATTTAATGAAAACCTTCCGTGGTAGTTTCTTTAATATTTCTCCAGTAATAAGGTCATATCTTGGGGCTTTCTGTGGGTTGATGTTTGCCTGAATTTATTTCGCAACTTCATTAGAAGTAACTAGCCAAATTTAAAGTTGTTCCATATTATGGATCGTCTCGTTAGGAGTATCTTAATTCGAATCTAATTGGAACGTCTTTTGTAGGTGGTCAGCGTAAGACATAAATCATAAATATGGCTTATTAAATCCTTTAACAAAAATGCAAAGAAGTGCAACTTCATTAAATTTGAATATTTCAATAACTTTAGAAAACTGCAATAAATGGACTCTCTAAAATATTTTAAATGTTTTAATTCATTTCTGATGATTTTTGTTAATATTAGATATTCTATAATAAAAAATTTAATCATTACTTAATGTGATTTGGGTTTTTAAATTAATATATATTCTAAATGATTTTTGTATAGTTTTATTAAAATTGGGATTTCTCGTATATTGTTCAATAAATAACATTGTCATTTGTCTGAAAATAGGGATCCCATTTATATTTTAAAATATTATCTTAAGATTCCTAAAAGTTTTTCGTGATTGTTGTCTTAACCTCTGACCGATTAATCCGGGACAAATCGTGTAAAGCAGATTGTTATGTGGGAACGGAGCTGTTCCAATAATATTATGACGAAGATCGCAAATTGCTACCTACCTGTCGGATTTTCTCCTTTCATGACATGACATCACATCGTAAAATGTTGTACGAGTACGTTGCCGGTTAATCAGCTACTTTAAATGCGAATTAATAATTTATTATTGTCGGTAATATTATTCTCTCGATTGAAATGAACGTTTATCTGAAAAAGGGACATTTACAGTTAGAAATATTTTCATAATCGATCAGTTATGGAAACTGTCTATTCTATTATTCAATGTCTAGTGAAATGTTTTATTACAGGTTTATAAATAAAGAAGAAATATAAAAAATAGAATAAAACTTAAAAATCGGTACCACATGGTAAATCAAACCTAATATAGTAGTTTAACAATTTGTTTTTAATTCAATCATTCAAAATAAACATTCTTTGCTGCTGTAAATCCCTGTTGCCTCTTGGTTGATCTAATAGCAAAACAATTAGATGCTAACTTCTTGTTTAAACCATCTACAAGCATTTAAATATCAAATATAAGTCTTAATATTTAAACCCAAAAATGTAGCAGGCTATTTGTCCACTATATTAGGTAAACCATTTCTTCACCTGCAGGCCAATCTGTAATAAAGTAATCTATTGAATATTCTGCAATTTTATCGTGTCGTCGTTTCGTGAAAAGTATGTAGAAGTTGAATTTTATTCGAACCGCAAGCCAAGTAATTGTCCTCTTGGTCTGATGCTGTCTATTCGACTTTTAAATAGTTGCAGTACGAGACTTTTGAAAATATACTATATACTAATTTATTTATAAGTAGTTCAAAATTGTTTAAAATGATAAGAATCATAACTTATTACTAACATTGTATTTGACACTTTTGGCAGTAGATCCCGCGTTCTTTTTAAAAATCGTTGTCACTATTAAAACTTTACATTCTGTAAATTTTAAATAGAATAGGTAAACTTTATAAAAGTTAGAAGATATATCAATTCAAGTATAATGCTTCAACACAGAATCTATGTACTTAAATTGTTGTGGTTGCTACAATTTCGTATGTCTCATAAACTACATTTTCACTTGTAAACATACTAAATAATGTCTTATTAAATATTCTATAAATAGATCTCCTTGTTCGTATCGAATATTGTGTCAAAAAGAAGTAAAGTATTCGTATTCTCTTATTTCTATCTATTTTCCTGGAAAACATTGTAAAATTTGATACCTATTATGTTGTTTTTATTGGTGGCGGCTCGTGCATAAGTGCTGTAGAGCTGTAGAACTGCTAAAAAAATGCAAGTCCAAAAATGTAAACAAAAAAGCCGGTCTCTTACCATTCAGCTGTACGAATGACACTTAACAGTTAAACAGTATGGCAATATTTTCAAAAAATAAATGTGTATGTTCGGCCTTTTCATAATTTTATTTCCGTTATTTATTAAGAAATTTAAATAAATGCTTTTAAAAATTACTTATATTTAATAGTAGTTGATGTTTCGACTATTTGTGAGAGCATGACGGACCAAAATGGTCTCAAATTTTTTAAAAAACAGTATTTAATCCAAAGATAAATGACCATTTAAATGTTCGAACAATATCCTGAGCAATTCCAATTTTATTGCTTGGGAAGCTTTGGAATTTATGCCATTTAGAATTTTTTACGTGTTTGACGCTCAGAATAAACACTAACTTATTTTGTGGTTTGACGTTATAGGTTGTTGAAAGTGCGACAGTATCATTGTGACAGTTTCTAACGTAATTTTTTGTTTATTATTGAAAATGGGTCGCAGTAAAGTAACTTCAAAAAAATAGGAATTCTATCATAAACAAGTATGCCTCAGGTGTAAAAAGGCGAAAATTGCTCAGGATTTGCAATAAGCTAAGTCTACGGTATGGTTCATCATAATTACTTACGGTAAAATTGGTCACACGGGAGTAAAGGGTAAAAGTTCTGGTCGACCTAGATTAAGAAGAAAGTTGGTTCGAAGTTGCAAAAATAAAAGAAGTTGAACTTTGAGAGAAATTACTTCTGAATGGAGTGAGGATAGTGGAATCACATTTGGCCGTGAAACATGCAGAAAGTGGATCCACAAGAGTGGTCTCAGCTTTTACAAGGTAATTTGGGCTCATCTTAAGTTTTTTAAATTTTAAAATATTTATAGAAAATAATTGAGGAGTAACTTTTCAAAACGCATTATATCCATAAAATGTCCAGAAAACGAATATTTTATATAATGCGTTTCGATATGAACTTACTTCATATTTTGCACTTAAATTATGTAGAGATATTACGATATTTGATTCATTCTGACTTTACAGAAGTATAACTAATATAAGTGAAAATAAATCCGAAACAGAAAAAAAGAGAATTTTATCCTCGGGTGAATCTTGCTCCTGATGAAGATTTCCTACACTTTCAACAGGATGGAATACTTCCTCATTATGTACGCCCAGTAAGAGAGTGGTTGAATAATCATTATCCGGAGCAGTGGATTGGTAGCAGAGGACCAATAAAATGGTCACCTAGGTCACCAGATCTGACACCGGTGGATTTTTTCCTATGGGGTCTCTTGAAATGCATTGTATTTAAAACCCAACCAGACTCAATTGAACAACTGCAACAAAGAATAATTTTAAATGAATGTAGATCTATTTCATCTGATATTCTTTAACACGTCCGAGAACAGATTAACAACACAATGAAAACCATTTTGAACAATTTACATACATTAACATACTTTTTTAAAAAGTTACATTATTTAAATGTAGATATTAAATATATTCTACACATTTGTGAGGTTAGGTACTTTATTTTGATAAAAAATAATTATGCAATTTATCTAGAATTACAAAAAAGGTAAAATAAATAGGGGTTGCGATTTAAATTTTTAGGGGTAGGTGTCCTGGGAGTCAGGGGGTTGAAAGTAATACAACAAATGCATTTGATATGTAAATTGACTTGTTTCGCCAAATTTTCATAATATCATTGATAGAGACAATAATTAATGCTGTTCGTTTTCAAATTGACACCTTGTATACGTAGATCGACACAATCAATCGTGGCACTGTGATTGTTCAAAAATAGTAATCCTTTTTGACAATTGGAACACTAACCGCACAAAAATCGGAATTGCACTACTGATCTTCGCGGAAGCACGTTTCTCAGAGAATGTTAATGATCTACTGACTAGCATTGCGGGAAAACACATACTTATGTTTATTAGATATTTTAAATTTGATTAGAAAATAATATAATATATTATTTTCCAATAACAATGTACTTTTTAGAAATTTAGGTAAGATGTACGTAGTGTGTAAAATATTAATAAGATGCAATGCAAGCAGGGTCACCGAGAGCCAGGTAGAGCCACAGGACAATTTTCCAGGTAGAGCTCCGGGACAACTTCTATTTTACGGGTACGGATGCCAATCGTAAAACACTTGTGTCGACGTAAGAGTTACTCTACAGGTGTGATTACAAAAATTTTTTTTTGCGGATTCGATTAATGAATGGTGTTGTTAAAGCACATAGTGTAACGTTGCGGAGCTACAACTCAGGTAAGAATTGGAACGACGTTACTAGGCTATATGACAGTTAAAGGGCAAGTCTATCCCGGTAAAGATTAGTACGTCTAGATGACGTCCAAACAAGCACCAGCGTTTATAGAAGATCTGTTACCAAGTCACTCATGGAAATGAAGGTGTTTAGTTCTTCATTTACGGCACATGAATAATAATGTCAATGTAACTTAATGTGAAATAAAGAATTATTCTTGTTAGTCTTGAAAAAGAATATTTTATTAATTTCTAATAAATTGAACCAGTCAAATCTAAAAGAGCTCTATAGACGATTGGGCTTCAAGACGGCCATCGGCCACATATTTCCTAAAACATGCCAAAAATCGCTGGTATTTTTAAGAATTTTTTAATTATAAATTTTCAATAGAATTGACAAATATTATGAAAGTTAGGAGAAATATCTAATCATGTATAAATACCCACTTCAGCACAAAATGTATGTATTTAAATTGTTGCAGTTGCTATCTTTTGGTATATCTAATGCTTATAGAAGTACTAAATAACCAATTTAACAGTCCATGATTAAATCTCCTTGTTCGTATCGACAGTTGTGTCAAAAGCAAATAATTTCTTCCCATTCTCTTATTACAATATATGCCTTATTATTCTATCTGTTTTCCAGATAAACATTGTAAAATTCGATACCCATTAAATCATCATACCGAAAAGATAACAGTATTTACGATGGATTAGATAAATTGCCAAGTGTTAATCCAAAAATGTAATGACCGCTTATTATTGCATTACGACCTCAGTATATTTTATTCCGATTTTATCAAGATCGCCAGCCTATTATTAACTGGATTTATGTAAGAACGCGAATGTACGCATTTTTATATATGATGTTTGATGTTGATATTCTTGGTAATTATTTTTAAATATACATAATTACGGAGTAACTGTTGTTCCTTATCAAAAAATTGCTAGTTAGCGTACTCGATCCGCTGAACATTATTGGAGCAATAAGAGACCCGAAACTGCACTGGCGTATACCATGGGGGTATTTATTTATATTGACAATTCTAAAGGGCAATATCATTTTTTTTTTTTTGGAATCCTACTATACTAAAGTGCCAATGTATGTCTGTCCGTGCCACGATCTAGGGACAGAGAAAGCCAGAACTTTATCGGACTCACATATAAGCTAGGGACACTTAAAGAAGCAAAATGACACCAAAATCATGGTACCTACTTTTATGGTTGACGAAATATAGAATTCGGAATATAGTATTGAAGCAAATGCTAGATCCAACAGCCCCAAATAGATGAACCCCGCCAAGAAGAATTTTCAGAACACTATTTAGATAAAAATTATGAGATATTTAATGACATATAATTATATACATTTTTTCAAACTTCTTAAACTTTTAACTTGCGAAAATTTACTATTCAAATGATACAACTTTTGAAATCTCAAAATTTGAAGCGACGAAGACGCTCGGTCCCGCGGTTCTCTAGTCATAATATGCAAATAACGTAGCATCGAAAAGACCCTAAATCTCCTCGAAAACGATGTCAATATTTAAAATTTTTAAACAGTAGTTTTTGTTGCTGCTTTTATATGTTCCAACTTTCTTTAGTAATTTAATCACAATATAATAAAACAGAATTTAATGAAAAATTTGTTAAATAACCGAAAAGTCGTGCCGATCTCTGTGTATTAAAATTGTATGTGTAGACCAAAAGTTAAATCGACAGTTTTCCGAATATGTAGTGTTTAAAAATCTAATTTTTGGCCAAATTAAAAATTAAGGTCTAACTTAGGTCACCTTACTATTGAAAATTAATAAATTTATTATTTTCAATAAAAACCAATCATGTAAAATAACATCCTTTTATTTCATCTCAAAGGTGCCGTCTAGAATTATTTTAACCTCGATGTCAAACAAATAATAAAAAAAAAATATAATACGACCTAAGTTCAACCTTTACTTGGAATTTGGTACACTCAGAATATTTAAATATTGTATATTTTTCAAAACGTGTAGATTTGAAATTTATAAGTCACTTTTTTGAAAAAACATGTCAAAACGAATTTGGACCAAAAATGGCGTCTAATTTAACTCTAAATAAACCCCGAAAAATCAATAATTACTTCATGTAATGTAATAAAGATGGTGCTCCGATCGATAATATTTTGACTAGTATTTGATTATTTCCGTTTATATTAAGTGTTTACGAGGGATATACGAGATGATAATACTGCCTCTGATACTGTTTATATGATACAATTGGAAACGACCTTTTTTCATCGGCACTCTTTTTTCTGACCTTTTGACACGCGCCTATTTGTTATATGATGTATGATTATCGGTTATTTATCAACTAAAAGTATAGGAAATTAGTACATTGTGAATGATAATATCATTTTAATGCTATTTTTGAAACTAGTTCAAAAGTTGCATTTAACGATACTCAATGTTTCATTTTACCGTCAGTTTTAGTTTGACATATCCGTCATTTTATGTTTACAAAGCTCAGTTTCTATTCGAAAGTAAGAGAAACAGTCAAAATAAAATGCAAAAAACACTTTTTATCAATTTCGGTTATGTCAACTGAAAGCGACAATTGCTGAAGACGTAACAAATAAATTAGGTCGAGAAATAAAAAAATCTATACTATAAGTAACATACCATATATTATACCTGTTAAAATAAATCAAAAATAAGAGAACATATCGTTGACGTATATACTTTTCCATCTGTCTTTAGTGATTACCAATTGCAAATTACGTATGAACATGCTTCTGCGCAAAAAAAACCATTATTTCAAGTACTTGTATCATTAAAGTCCATTAAATTATAATTTTTATAAATTTGCTAATCTTTGCACTTTAAGTTTCATTATATGGGGTATCCAGACATTTTAATCCTCGTCCTCTTCTATTTAAAATTATCTCAGGTGCCATATATTCCGAGTAAAATTTTTCTAATTTTTTAACCATATTTTAAAAAAAAATGGGTTGAAAATGAATTTTTTCAACAAATATTGGATTTTCATCTCCAGTATATACTACAAAGTAGCACAATTTTCTTTGAGCTATACCTAGCTGTCCTTGAATCTAAAAGTATATAAAATCATTATTAGAAAATCAAACATAAAAATCTGATGTGTCCAACACATGACTTTCCTATCTAGTTATTATAGGCATTTTCCGGTTATTTTGTACAACCTATTGCAGCATCTCTATAAATGTTTAGAGGATAAACTAAATATATACATTTTACACATACATCTACCTCGAAACATTTTTCTATAGATATTCATTGAAAACGAAAATACAGAAAAATTTAAATTTAGCACTTTTCCATTACGGACCATTTTAGAAAAATCATGTATAAACAAAAATTATAGAAATTTTCATAAAAATCAGAATTTTGCACATTTTGTCAAATTTCTCGAATACGGACCATTTCAGGAAATTTTGACATAAAACAAAAATTATAGATAATAATATTAGAAGTAACTTTTATTTGAACAATTTTCTTCTCCAAACATAAATAACAGATATATTCCATAAAATATAAAAACGGCCTCCCATAAAGTACCCCCCCAGATGTTCCAACTTTGTCCAAAATCTAATCATTTCACGTCAGGCCGAAATAAACCTTAAGTTTAAAATTTAATGTTTTTTCCTTTATCCGTTTTTGAGTTTTCTTCAAATTTCGAAATTTACACATTTTCTCAAATATCTCGAATACGGTCCATTTTAGAGCAATTATGTATAGGACAAAAATTATAGAGAATTATATTATAAACAACTTTTATTTAAACAATTTTTATAAAAAATTATGTTTTTTACATTTTGTCAAATTTCTCGAATACGGACCATTTTAGGAAAATTTTGCATTAAACAAAAATTATAGATAATTATATTAGAAGTAACTTTTATTTGAAGAATTTTCTTCTCCAAACGTAAATAACAGATATATTCCATAAAATATAAAAATGACCACCTATAAAGTACCCCCCCAGATGTTCCGACACTGCCCAAAATCTAATCAGCTCATTGGACGCTGAAACAAAGCTTAAGTTTAAAATTTGGTGTTTTTCTGTGTATCGGTTCATGAGTTATGCGTTATACAGACACACACACACAGACACACAGACACACAGACACACACACACACAGACACACAGACACACAGACACACACACACACACACACACACACACACACACACACACACACACACACACACACACACACACACACACACACACACACACACAGACATCATCGCGAAAATAGTCAAAACGGATTCAGGGAACCTCAAAACGTAAAAATCCGTCGAAAACTCGAGGTCGAAAAAAATCATGATTCCTATACTTTCCTTATATCTGTATACAGATAGGAAAGTAAAAAGAATATTAATATTGTAGTATCATTTCTAGCACATTTCTTAAAAATCATGATTTATTTTAACATATTGAAATTTTTCACCTGGTAAAAGTAGTTATGGTTTTCTTTTAAATGAATGTCACCATCTTCTATTTTTAAGCATGGAAATGGGTTTGAATATTAGGTAATGTGCGCCAATAATGTCAAATTATGACAATTCGCAGAAAACGTCAACTTTTTATTTAGATTTTAATGTGCAAAAACCTACCTACTTTGGATATTGATCGTAAAAAAAATATATTCAGAATAATGAAACATTATTATTAAATAACAAGTTTTTTTATTGTCAAATTTAATACGTAATATTATTTTTTAATTGCAAATATCTGAATGTTAAAATTATAGCGTTTAATTTTTTTATTCAATGACGAACTCGAGAGTGATAGAAAAAAATACTACCTACCTTTAATGCAGGAAGTCGATGTCAATTTATCCAAAAATAAAACTGATTAAAATGTACAATGAAACTCACTAGGACACTTGGCACAAATAAATCAGTTTTCTATTAAAGAAAATAACACTTATTAAAAACAAACAGCACAATAAAACACTTCAGAAACGTGTGATGTAATTTTGAAAACTAAATACCCGTAAGCTTGTTTGTAAATTTATAGACTCTTAACTCCTTCCCCCAGCCTTCATTAAGTATATTAAAAGTCGTGACGTCATATTGGCACAGATATACGGTAATGTGTTATTGACAATCAGGGAAATGTTTCTAGGAAATAACTACCTACCTAAGATAAGATAAATGAATGTTAAATACCTACTCATAATATCTATTGTAGGGTTTTTGTACTTTAATAGGATAAATATTTATGCGGGCCTGGAAATTCCAGGAAATGACCGTCAAAATTACCCAAAAACATTGGGTTAGTACCAACATCAGATAACAGATAACTTCGGTATTTAACCAATTAATCACAATTAATATTCCTGAACATTCAAATGACAAAAACTTCCATCTTTAACCAATGAGAATATAGTTTTCATTCGATACTTCAAAATCACAATTTATTAATTAGGTAGAATAGTTTTAAAATATATTGCGAATTGCGACACGTCAAGCGTCTCACTCCGACTCAATGTGACGCAATTATTGTGGCAATATATTTTGAAACGACGCTATATTCGTGACTTGAAATTATAAACATCCCTCGTATTGCTACCCGTATATAAACCAAATTATTTGTTTTAGGAAATATTTATATTTAATGTGAGGTTTTTGTTGTTGCTATCTGCATAATACCTACCTACATTCTTTACTTTGGTCCAGGAAACAAAGTCGATTTTCGTTAAAAATAAAATGTAATAGGTAGGTAATACTTTATGAATAAAAGTATTGAAATAAAGTATGCTCATACTCCAAAATGAGTCCTAGAGTTAACATTTTTATAATATTATAAATGGCATATGAAACGATTGGACCGTTTCCACAATCGCGAAATATTTTTTTTTATTTGGTAAAATCCCGGCAATTATTGAAAAATAGATTTTATGTACAGGACTATTATTATGATCCTTTGAACTCAGTCTACTAAAAACCGGTTTATAATACAATATAATACAATATCCCCTAATAGCTAGTCGGTCGATATTTATAGTTACTTAAAGATTTCTGTAATAGTTTGCACTAATTCAATCTCTAGTCGGTAGGTAACAGCACCTCCTTGATTGAATCTAAATTGACATAATTTTGTTCAGAAATTCCTAGGAGACGCTGTCCTTAAGAAATACAAACTGTAATCGCAATCAAATAAAATAACAAATTTATACTATGCATTAAATTACTAATAAAATTAGCTTCTAAATAAAGTGGACCACTTTATAGTATGTAAGAATTTTTAAAATCCAAAATAAAGCATATTGATGAATTCACCAGTATATTACCTTTTAACTTATGTGCCACTTGATCCACTTTTCCATTTAGGATTCTAAGGGTAACATCTAGCCTTTCCCTAGGATTAAACTACGAGGGATAAAAATATTATTTAAGCGTAAAATTGACTTGACTATCCGATTTTTTATATTATTTACTGGAAGTTTTCAACTGAGCACGCTGTATATAGTGATATGATAAACCCTTTAAACAGACGCTTCTGAGTAGGAAATATTCTTTTTCGGGCCGGGTTCTTTGAATATCACCTACAAATTTATAATTTTACTTAAGATTCTAGATATTAATTTTATATAAGTTCTTGTTCTCTATCTCTTTCATTTCTTTTATTATCTATACAGTGCGTCCATAAAGTAACGCATAAATTCATTATTGGCTAAATGAACAATAAAATAAGGAATTCCCAAAACAGGTCGATTTTTGATTTCAATTTACTATTGTTTCAAATCATAATCTAATATACAGGGTGAACCACTTTCGTGTAATGACGTCATCACCATTTTTTTCAAATGGAACCCCCCCCCTTTTTTTTCAATTTCCAAATTGCCTTTGCTGAGCTGATTCCAAAAATGTATAATATGTTGCTTCAAATTGGTACAGGGTGGGCAAAAATGCAAAAAAAAATATGAAAATTGTTTATGGAAAGTAATACGTTACTGAATGTAATAAACAAATTAAATGGAATTATGTAGTTATGCAATTAATGTGATACACTTCCAAAAACAAACAAACGAACGAAAATTTACAATAAATGTTCAAATTGTTCTCCATTGACCGTTAGACAATGACTGAACCGGGCATTACTTTCGTCTCTAACATTCTGTAGCATAGCGGGTGTTATGCTCTGTATTTCTTGTCTGATTCGGTCTTGTAGTTGAGGGATATTTCCAGGTCTGTTGAAGTAGACTTTAGATTTTAAATAACCCCATAAAAAGAAGTCTAATGGGTTCAGATCAGGTGATCTAGCAGGCCATTCCACTGGTCCCCTTCTTCCTATCCACCTTTGTGGAAAAGTTGTGTTTAAAAAATTGCGCACAGCTACTGCGTAATGTGGCGGTGCGCCATCCTGTTGAAACCAGATTCTGCGGTCTACAGTACTGGGTATTTGAATATCAGGAAAAAGCTGGATCAGATAAGGAATTAATGTATTTTGTAGGAAATCCAGATATAATGCTCCTGTTAAGTTTTCATCGAAAAAATATGGACCAATAATTGTATTTCTCACAATACCAGCCCATACGTTAGTTTTTTGTGGTCTTTGCGTATGGTACTCTTGCATCCAGTGTGGATTTTCATCAGACCAATAACGGGTGTTTTGCCGGTTAACATGACCGTTCAAATAAAACGTTGCCTCGTCCGAAAATAAAACGTTATCAATGAAATTGTTATTTTGGTTCATCATATACTTGCAGAATTCAGTTCTTCGGTCAAAGTCGTCTTCAGCCAATTCATGGATGAGACGTACTTTATAAGGATGGTATTTTACCTTTTTGAAAATGTTTGATACTGAAGACTTTCCAATACCAAAATCCCTAGATAATCCTCGCACTGTACAGCGTGGATTTTCTACAGCCGACAAAATTATGTCTTGTTGAATATTTTCATCAATTTTTGGTCTACCTTGCCTTGCTGCATCCCTCACATGTCCTAATTCTCTGTATTTTCGCTCTATTCTACTTACCGTAGATTGTGAAATAGGTTCACGATCTGGGTGCATTTCATGGAATAATCGGCATACCTCTTGTTGAGTCCGCATCTTATCGCCAATACCAATCATCATTAATATTTCAATCCTGTCACTTTCGGTTAAAGGCATTTTGTAAAAAAAGTTCACGAACGTACCTTCTCTACAGCGTTAACAATACGAAACTGTGCTTCAATGTTTTTGACAGTGTTGTCAAATAAAAAAAACTGGTATGTCAAATAAAAAAAACTGGTAAAAGATAATGCCAAACAAAAAGATTTTTATAGTCCAGGGGCTTGGATCACTAATAAAAGCTGTAAGATACAATTATTAAGAATAATGCTGTATGTTCTTGATAGTTTATCAAAGTAGTTGTAATAACAATACGTAATTTCATTTAATGTGTTTATTACGTTTATTCGTTATTTTCATTACTTTGTAAGTAAATTTTTGCATTTTTGCCCACCCTGTACCAATTTGAAGCAACATATTATACATTTTTGGAATCAGCTCAGCAAAGGCAATTTGGAAATTGAAAAAAAAGGGGGGGTTCCATTTGAAAAAAATGGTGATGACGTCATTACACGAAAGTGGTTCACCCTGTATATTAGATTATGATTTGAAACAATAGTAAATTGAAATCAAAAATCGACCTGTTTTGGGAATTCCTAATTTTATTGTTCATTTAGCCAATAATGAATTTATGCGTTACTTTATGGACGCACTGTATAAAAAGAGGCATAGGCAAAATATTTAAGTACCATTTTCTCTTCTGTTTGTGAACCGGTTTTCTTTTTTTTTATTTTTGTTCAGTAGTTATTGACGAGTTATTAATAAAAAAAAATTGGAAATATTTTTTTCCCAACCTTTGATATATGAAGTCCATTGATCCACAATAATTATGAAATGATTGACTAATAAAAATAGCCTATGGCGGATATAAGAACTCTTTAATTTCGAATCGACATGGACAATATTACATGGACGGATAGAGGATCGCAAAAACAAAAATAGTTCTTGCCGCTCCAATCCCCCCTCTCTTTCTCTGCCCCGCCTAAATGGTAAGGGATATTAAACAAATTAAAGCTAAGCTCAAATAAAGTACAATTTAAAAATGCACCACGTTCACGAGGTCACAACTGTAATGAGAATCATAAAGATGGAGGAAACGGGAAATTACAGTGACAATTGACAATATGACTTTGCCAGAATATTTTTAAGTTTATTACTAGATTGGTATAAATAATTGTACCAGATTTTATAAAAATGTTCTAGAATCGGTTTTCTCTCTGGTTGCCTTAGGAATATTATCAATTGTTTAGGATTTATTAGGTCTTTACGGTACTTTTACCAGTTTAACTCATATTAATTACATTGGACGATAGCGGACAATGTACTGAATTTCGTTTCTAGCGTACCTGTTATTTTTAGGATGTACTAGATCCAGTACAATTGTACTAGATTAGCAAAACTCATTGCCATTTGAGATTCAAGGACATTGGAATTAGGTTAAAAAGAGACAGGCAACAAAATCTTGAATGATTAATGCTAGAAAACAGAACGTTACTAATTAGCCATATAAAAACATAAGGCACCGTAATTTTATCAAAAAAATTTACAAACTGCAGCTCGAACAAACTTAATATAATATACGTGTTTTCAGTTGAAGCCGATTTCCAATTAGTTTCTTTGTAATTCAACACTTAAGTATTAAATTATGACAAATTCTATGTGACGTCTATTCTGTGCCATCAATGAGGCGTTAAATACACGTTACTGATTAGGATATTGTATTTCGGATAAATTAATACTAAAAAATTACGTCATAATGACGAGTCTGTATTGACGTCTAATTAACGTTGCAAAAACGACGTCAAAGAAACTTCATTAATTCAGATAGTGACGTTTCTGACGGTAAATTCCACAAAATCATGTCATAATGACGGCACCTTGCTGCTTGGGATACAGTTAATATTCATCCTTTGCTGTAAAAAAGTTTCGATGCCGCCACTGGTGAAGCATACGAGAGCGAGATTTGATGGATTGATTTCTTTTACTGTTATAACTGACGGGAACTTTTAATAAAGAATGAACATTGTTGATGAGGGAGGGCATAACTGTAGTTCAGGTTAAATCATGCATTTTGCGCAACTGCATCATTTAATATAGGTACACATGCAGTGATCTTGATTATTTGCTTTACGAGATAGAAATAATGCCAAACAAATACATTGCATTATTTGTAGTCAATAACCAAGTTTACTAATGGCATTTAAAGAGAAGTATCAAGTGGATAGTTTTCTGCTAAGACGATATTAAGATATATAGATACAGATATAGAAATCAGTAATTGATGTTCGTTAAATCTTAGAATTTATATTATTATTGAAGTCGTTTCATTTCAAATAAATAATGTTGAATGGTAAGTTGAAGAAGATCATATTGCATTACTAATGTTGTGTGCTGACTTAAGATCTCTGAATTATAAACTTGGGATTCTGTAATCAGGATTTTGGATTCTGCATTCTGGACTCTACATTCTGGACTCAGGATCTCTAAATTTAAATGCTCAGATGCACTTTGAAAGTAATCCAACTTTCATAGCCATATTATAATTTTAATTTTTTTTTGTCCATTTATTTTATATATTTTCACTTAATCTTTTTTTAATAATATACACTGCTCATCTACTTTAAAATAGGTCAACGTGTTGAATTTTATAGTTTTTTTTATAAAAAACTTTTTTATACTTTCAAAATTGCAGTTTCAATTTTTATCATAATGCCAATTATAAATCGTTGACCAATTATTAATTTTAAAACTTCCAACAGTAACGAATCGTTTTAAAATTGTATGTGCATGTATATAGTATGATTTAAATGTCCAACAAATCATACTACACATGCGCATACAATTGCAGAACGGTTATTAACTGGTTTTGCAATAAAATTATGTAAGTATATCAATACCATATCAATTTTATTACTAAATAAATACAGGTACAACTAGTTTCGGCTACACAACGCCATCTTCAGGCTTGTAATACATAAATCTTTTAATTATAATACTGCCATGCTTCGCTTAAAAGTGGTATCTCCAATTTTATACTAAATTGCGTTATAGTGCTTAATGCATACAACACATCATTTTAAATATTTATTTGTTATAGCTAAAAAGTGGTAAATGTCTTTTAAAATAAAAATATCTGCCCTTAAAAATAGTCACATTGCAATTATTAAAAATGTTGAAAGTGGTCTTTAACTTTACACTTCATTTTCTCCGTTTTATTCTTTTGGCAGATACCACTTTTAAGCAAAGGACGGCAGAATAGGGAAATTACAAGAACTGTTTGGTAACTTACGAATAAAATAAAAAGTTGAAAGTACGTATACATTTCATATCAGAATCATTATATTCACCCATTTTTACTTTCCTATCTGTATACAGATATAAGGAAAGTATAGGAATCATGATTTTTTTCGACCTCGAGTTTTCGACGGATTTTTACGTTTTGAGGTCCCCTGAATCCGTTTTGACTATTTTCGCGATGATGTCTGTGTGTGTGTCTGTGTGTGTGTCTGTGTGTGTGTGTGTGTGTGTGTGTGTGTGTGTGTGTGTGTGTGTCTGTATAACGCATAACTCATGAACCGATACACAGAAAAACACAAAATTTTAAACTTAAGCTTTGTTTCAGCGTCCAATGAGCTGATTAGATTTTGGGCAGTGTCGGAACATCTGGGGGGGTACTTTATAGGTGGTCATTTTTATATTTTATAGAATATATCTGTTATTTACGTTTGGAGAAGAAAATTCTTCAAATAAAAGTTACTTCTAATATAATTATCTATAATTTTTGTTTTATGCAAAATTTTCCTAAAATGGTCCGTATTCGAGAAATTTGACAAAATGTAAAAAACATAATTTTTTATAAAAATTGTTCAAATAAAAGTTGTTTATAATATAATTCTCTATAATTTTTGTCCTATACATAATTTCTCTAAAATGGACCGTATTCGAGATATTTGAGAAAATGTGTAAATTTCGAAATTTGAAGAAAACTCAAAAACGGATAAAGGAAAAAACATTAAATTTTAAACTTAAGGTTTATTTCGGCCTGACGTGAAATGATTAGATTTTGGACAAAGTTGGAACATCTGGGGGGGTACTTTATGGGAGGCCGTTTTTATATTTTATGGAATATATCTGTTATTTATGTTTGGAGAAGAAAATTGTTCAAATAAAAGTTACTTCTAATATTATTATCTATAATTTTTGTTTTATGTCAAAATTTCCTGAAATGGTCCGTATTCGAGAAATTTGACAAAATGTGCAAAATTCTGATTTTTATGAAAATTGTTGAACTAAAAGTTGTTTGCGATATCGATTTCTATAATTTTTGTTTATACATGATTTTTCTAAAATGGTCCGTAATGGAAAAGTGCTAAATTTAAATTTTTCTGTATTTTCGTTTTCAATGAATATCTATAGAAAAATGTTTCGAGGTAGATGTATGTGTAAAATGTATATATTTAGTTTATCCTCTAAACATTTATACAGATGCTGCAATAGGTTGTACAAAATAACCGGAAAATGCCTATAATAACTAGATAGGAAAGTCATGTGTTGGACACATCAGATTTTTTAATTTAAGTTTAATTCAATAAACGCCGCTTATCATTATTCAGGCAAATTTAAAATAAATAATAATACGTCGCGTAAAAATGTCAATCATGAAATTCATGGCTATCTACGATGTGGGCGTGATATTTACAGCCATTGGCCAGAATAAATATTATGTCACTTCAGAATGAAATACATATAAAATACATAGGAGGCAAGTTAGGAGAGATAATGTTTTAATATAATAATAATATAATAATAATAATAATAATAATAATAATAATAATAATAATAATAATAATAATAATAATAATAATAATAATAATAATAATAATAATAATAATAATAATAATAATAACAGTGGACTACAACCGACCTGATATCGTCATTATCGGGAAAGAAAATAAAGAAGCATTTATTATAGACATTGCTTGCCCACTGAGCCATAACGTTCTGAAAACAGAATTAGAAAAAACTACAAAATATGAATATCTTGCCATAGAAATAAAACATGTTTGGGGCATGAAGAGGGTACAAATAATCCCAATAGTAGTTTCCGTTACAGGAATTGTCTCCGTTAACCTTTCTAAACAACTAGAAAAACTAAATATACCTCCCATTATACCACATCTACAAAAAGCAGCCATCCTACAGACCTGCCATATAGTGAGGAAATTTTTGGGCGTGTTGGAATAAGATGAATTTCTTCTTTAACTATGCCTATTGCAACCGGCAAATAGCTGAGAAAAATCAAAATAATAATAATAATAATAATAATAATAATAATAATAATAATAATAATAATAATAATAATAATAATAATAATAATAATAATAATAATAATAATAATAATAATAATAATAATAATAATAATAATAATAATAATAATAATAATAATAATAATAATAATAATAATAATAATAATAATAATAATAATAATAATAATAATAATAATAATAATAATAATAATAATAATAATAATAATAATAATAATAATAATAATAATAATAATAATAATAATAATAATAATAATAATAATAATAATAATAATAATAATAATAATAATAATAATAATAATAATAATAATAATAATAATAATAATAATAATAATAATAATAATAATAATAATAATAATAATAATAATAATAATAATAATAATAATAATAATAATAATAATAATAATAATAATAATAATAATAATAATAATAATAATAATAATAATAATAATAATAATAATAATAATAATAATAATAATAATAATAATAATAATAATAATAATAATAATAATAATAATAATAATAATAATAATAATAATAATAATAATAATAATAATAATAATAATAATAATAATAATAATAATAATAATAATAATAATAATAATAATAATAATAATAATAATAATAATAATAATAATAATAATAATAATAATAATAATAATAATAATAATAATAATAATAATAATAATAATAATAATAATAATAATAATAATAATAATAATAATAATAATAATAATAATAATAATAATAATAATATATAGGGGGGTGGGTTGGCTCAGTGGTTAGAGTCATGACTTTGAGATCGGAAGGTCTCTGTTTCTAATCCCACCGTTGGCCGGGATTTTTTCATTTAATTTAATTATTTGAAATTAATTCTGATGCCTTGGTAGGATTCCCCACTCGACCATTCACTGTTGGGTTCTAATTAACAGTGCTGTTCCTAAAGTGGCGCTGGGAAACAGTACCAAAGCCTACACAGAACACGAGGCTAATGGCCGTAGTAGTCGACGCCGATGACACCATATTAAAAAAAAAAAAAAAATAATAATAATAATAATAATAATAATAATAATAATAATAATAATAATAATAATAATAATAATAATAATAATAATAATAATAATAATAATAATAATAATACTCTCCCTAATTCACCCCCTTACGAGTGAATTTTAACCCCAAAAGCTGAGCTTGTCCGGGGAAAGGGACGGCTATTATTATTATTTGCCGTGGCGCTCCGGGGCGACTTAAAGATGATTGATGGTGCCATTTGACTTACAGGTGAGGAAAACCCGGAAAACCTCACCCACCATCATTCTGTTGTTCTTTCTGTTGTTATAATTATTTTCGGCAGAACTACTTTCAGTGGTGGCCGTGAAGAAAATTTATTTAAGCTATCCATGTACTGTGAATGTACGTGGATAATCCGAAATCGCAGAACGTCCAGGGAGTTGAAGGTGGAAACGATTCACTATCTCTAATGTTTGAGAGGCCAGTCCCTCGAAACTTAGGAAATAAGTAAGGGGTGGGACCGGTTGGATGAGAAGTGGGAAATATGGTTGAAAAAACTCCGAGCAAGTAGATACAAATACAAACTCCAAGAAAATGAGCGAACCCTGGTGGAGCGGAGACCACGAGTTGGTTATCAAACAGTAGCAGGAAACCGGAATGCCTATCATGGCTGTTCAACGGGAAAGAATTTGGGGTAGAGAAAATATCTTTTAACGGATGGATGAGGAAAATTGATAATAATAATTATATAGTCAAAATTTTAAATTTAAAAATGTTATGCTTAACCTAAAAAAAAAATGTATTATTGCAAATATTAGGTAATATTAATCGAGTAAACTGGCCGTTCACTTTGACAAATAATTTTTATATACAATTTCTAAAAGATCGTTTAATACCTTCTCACCCTTTGAAGCCTAATGAGACGATATTTCCCAAGTACTTTTTCAATCCTACGTCCCAAATTTAGCCCCACTTTTATTATATCCGTCTTTTTAATGCATTAGTGCATTCTTGTGATGTTAGAGTTTTTACCTCCAGAAAATCCATATTTTTTAAATCTATTTTTATTTTATCTCAACTAGAATAATAAAAAAGACTCTTCGATTAATATTTTTACACACATAAAGATACACGATACACCAGTGGCGCATCCAGAGTTTTAGTAAGGTGGGTAGTGGTAATAAAGTTTATGTCTGGGGATAATATTTAAGATTTTAGTTTTGATAATACATTTTAGTAAAAAGTTGTGTGTAAAAATGTCGGGGGGAGGGGGCATTACCGCCATTACCCCCCCGTATATGCGCCCCTGCGATACACGACAGCAATGCCGTAAGTAATTTCAGTATATGGATATTATCTTAGAAAATCCCCAAATCCCCAAATCCCCAAACGAATTACAAAAAATATAAATAAAATAAGTTTGAGGAATTTCTCATGGACCCATTTATTAGATTTTGACTTACTAACAATAAAAGACTTATAGAAATCGGACAAAGTAGTAAAGCATTATCGCTAAACATACCTAAAAAATTAAGAGTTTGAGGATTTTTTGATGGACCCAATTATTAGATGTTGACCAAAATGATACGGAACCACGCCTGAAGTACCTTCTTTCTAACGAATCATTGAAATCGGACACCGTGTTAAAGAACATACATACATACATACATACATACATACATACATACATACATACATACATACATACATACATACATACATACATACATACATACATACATACATACATACATACATACATACATACATACATACATACATACATAAAAAAATATACCCCCTCCTTTTTTTTTCGGTTAAAAATAAACTATCACGGGTTACTCTGAAGTCGAGATGTGACAAAAAAAGAAAAACATAGCCTATCAAATTGGAAAACTAGTATAAATAGATACAATGTATTTTAAAAGTTTAAGAAAGTGTAATTTTTAGTTTTTTCTTTTTTTATATTTTAATCCTGTTTATATTTTTTTATTACCGGAGAGAAACAGAGGCCCCATTTCTATAATGAATAAACCTTTTAACTTGGTCAATAAATTTTAATATTTTCTTCTTTTTAACATGTTCATAGACTAATATATAATCGATGGCACTATCGATATTTCTCCAACAAAGTGTCGTCATTATCGTTATTTGACTACCTATTAATATGTTGCAATAAGTCTAATAATTAACAAATAGTGTTTTAAATCTTTTACTTGTAGTTATTACTTTTTTTAAGAAACGTTCATATTTTCATAATAAAACTCATAAAATAATAAGAAATTAGGCATTCCAAGGACCTGTCAAACTGCTGACAAGTGGGCACTGACATTTAGATATGGCAACTCTGTGAGCCTGTTGTCATTGATAGGGTCAATCATACATATATAATTATAGAGATTGCTGAAATCAAGTCGTTTACGATCGGTCAATTGCCTCGCAAGTGCTCATTAATCAGAATCGATTTTGAAAAAATATGTTTACACACCAATATTGAGCCTTTGAATATAGTAAAAAAATAAATACCTTCATTTTTACTTCAAGGCATAAGCTTATGTTTGTTTTGAAAAATATGGATGATCAATCTATGTAAGTATCTATTTTATTGACCTTGTCAAATCAGCAGGCCTACAGGGTTGCCATAATTTTACCATATTATAACCTGTCAAAACCCACTGGTAGCCATTCTGTTTGGAATGCCTAATTGATTAATCGCCTTGTACCCGACTCTACGACATAAAACAAAAAAGTTACCACTTTGTCATCACAATTGACAAGTGAATTCTATCCGTGACAAAACCAGGAAATTAATAAAGATCAGACTGGATGTTGCCAACTTAAATGTGGCGGTAAATTTTAATATTAAAGTGACATCTACATACTATTTGTTTCTTCATCACTATCAATTATTTTTAAGATTTGCTAGACATATCGTTGCCTCTATAATAATTGTCCATTTAGATGTCGCTGAAAATGTAGATACTTGATGCCTCTAATAAAATCAACTTTGTGAGAGGAAAGGGACTTTTCTACTACCTTCTTTAGTAATCCCTGCACTCACAATTAAGGATACTCTCAGGAGATATTGGTAAATATGAAAAGAAAAACTTAAACCAGTGTGACAAATACAGGTCACCAAGAGAAAACGATGTCTACGGTAATAATATGTTTTGAGAAAATAACAATTTTAAAAACCTCTTGTAACTGGTTGTGAAAATCATTGTATACTCAAGAAGGTAGACCTAATGATGGGTTGATAAAATACATACCTAAATTGCTTAAAAAACGTGACTTATTCATTTTCTTACCCATAATTAGGTGAGGTGAATACGTAATCTGCCAAAATCGGTATTTAAGTATACATTTTCAGCTCGTTACTGCCCGTTTTTAAATTTTTGTTGATTTTTTGCCAATATTTTTCTTTTAATAACTTCTCGCTTCCAGTTCACTTGGTGTGTGTATATACATGAAATAAATATAATTTAAATCGTGTAGGTATAGATATAGGTGGGTATTACAGCTTAGATGTTAACATGCTGGATAATCAGAATTCCCGTGGGCTTACACAATACATTCCTTAAAAAGTCAGGCGTTAATATAAGATGGATATTAACAGAATTGCAAGGTTCTACTGAAAAAATGTCATATTAGATGCAGATGCAGAAACACCACCTTTAAAAGTACGGTACCGGTAAATATTTAGTCCAAGTTGTAAAGATAATATAAACTAAAGTTGTTGTTAAAAGTTAGCGTCCAAATGATCTTCGTTTTGATGCAGGGGGAAAACAAATGTAGTTATTTTTTTACTGTGATAAATTATCCTCGTATAGGGTAAATACCCGTTCCTCATTTTTAAAAGTGGTTTCAGCTAGTGCAAATAAGGTTAGTAATTGAATCTACTTATTTTAGTCGAAACCTGCTGCTGATTTTGACGAAATTACTGGATGTGGTTTCTTTTGTCTAGGCATATTATCTATATTTAAATCGTCATCCGCTGGCGTAAACTGTGTTTCGTCGTCTTCACCTTCAGACTCTTCTATCGACTGCGGCTTTTAATTCTTCTTTGATGCTTTGGACATCGAGATCTTTTCGGCTCAACAATAATTCATCCTTATAAGGGTAGGAATAACGGGGGCAATAAAAACAACCCCCACTGCTGCAATGGAAGCACTAATAGGACTCCCACCTCTTCACTATGTGATATAAGGGGAGGCAAGATTAGGTGCTTACAGATTAGGGAATACAAATCTTGACATTAGGCCAGGTCACATGAGTATCTCAAGGTTAGTGACAGGAGACGTGCTAGACATGAGATCAGACCACATAGCCATGAGGTACTTTTAATACTCCATTTGAGGTTTTAATACAGGAAAGAGCGGAGATCACCATAAGGGAGCCCAATGCCCAACGACAGGAACAAACCTGGTATACAGACGAGTCTAAGACTGCGGAAGACACTGGGGCAGGAGTATTCTCCAAAAACCCTGATACTAACCATAGCTATGCTATAGGAATACATTCCTCGGTATTTCAGGCCGAGGTATATGCAATTTTGCAATGTGCAAAAACGAACAATGAAAGAGCTATTGAAAATCAGCATATTCAAATAATGTCAGACAGCCAAGCAGCACTTAAGGCCATATCGAGTCAGAAAGTTACGTCGAGGCTGGTATGGGAATGTATCGAAGAAATAAGAACACTGGCAGACCGAAATAGAGTAAAACTATTTTATGTGCCAGGTCACCAAGGGATCGAAGGCAACGAAAAGGCTGACGAACTTACAAAAAGAGGGTCAGAAGAAACACCGGAATCAGACACAAACCCAGGAATACCAAAAAGTACAGTCCGGGGTTTCATAAACGACTGGATTCGGGAACAACATATCAACTATTGGGGAAACACCCCAAAACTGGCACATGGAAAAGCCTTCATAGGCAGACCATGTCCCAAAAGAACTGGAGAACTACTCTCAATGAATAGGAACCAGTTAAAAGTGATAACAGGGTTCATGACTGGGCACGCCTCAGTAAAGGGACATTTGAACAAAATTGGCATGTACAATGGGGAACTCATCTGCCGATTATGTCACAAGAAACCAGAAATGGCCAAACACATACTGTGCGAATGCGAAGCTCTAGATCGCAAAAGACAGGCTCTTTTTGGACAACCCCAGGTTGATCCAACAACGTATGGAACCCGTTCACCCAAAGATCTGTACAAACTTGTACAAGGTAAAAAAGTGACAGAGTGGGTGCTATGAACTAACATGGGGTAAAACAGAGTAAGCCAATGGGCTTCAGTGTTATTCGGAGATACATAGTCAGACGAGCCCAGGAGAAAAAAAAAGGAAGTAATTACCACTGCTTGCGATGCTGTCCTACCCCTATTAGTTGTTTTCTTTGTAGATATCGGAACTGGCGAAATATCAAAGGGTTACAACATTTTTCTTGGCATTCCAGATGGTTCAGGTTGAGCGTTTGTCCTGATTGAGATGTGCTTGGTGTGGTCATTCTTTTAGAAGCCGAATCGGACAAAACATTTGTGGTGACACATAATTCACTTTCAGCGGTGCAGTGTTTTTTTTTCTGCTTCGATTTCCGCAGCAAGAAAGTCCGCTTTTGAAAAATATTTTTATTCAACGGAAAAACTCCAGTAGCGCGGAATCCATTTACTGCAATTTCTCCAGTCTGGGTTTTGAGATAGGCCTTTCCAAAAAGTTTTCCAATGTCATATTGAGATAAAGGACGATGATTGTGGCGAATCTATTGTCTAATCTCCTCACTGTAGTATGCCTTTAACGCACCCATGAAAGTTTTGTCAAGAGGCTGTAGTTTATGGGTGGAATGAGGGGGTAATGAGAATATTACCACGTGCTTTTCTCTAGCCATATTAACAACTTCTAGGTTACGCGTATGACTATAATGTCCATCTAAAATTAGAAGAACAGGTAAAGTTACAGACGGTTTTACAGTGTCAATGAACTATCTGAACCACTGGGCGAATGACGCAGCCTAAACCCATCCACTAGGGTAAACTGCTGATATTAATCCTGGTGGTGTGCCTTTCATTAGTTGAATACTCATATATTTTCTAGGAAATATGAGCATCGGTGGTACAGAGTCTCCCCCGGCACTCATGCAGGCTATTAAAGTGATTAAAGAACCCTGCTCCAATGAAGTTAAAGAGGCAATTTGTCTTTTTGCCTTACGACCGACTACTTCAGTGACCTTATTTTGCACAACAGTCAGACCGGTCTCATCCACATTATACACGCGATTAGCTGGGAATTTGTATTTTTCATACGATTTCTGCAAAAGCGTAAAAAAGTTGTCAACACTTTCTTTGTTAAACCCTTTGGCGCAAAAGATGTCACAGTGGGTTTTCTAACTGACAAGGTATTTTTATGCCTTTGCAAAAATAGATCTAACCAGCCCCTTCCAAAAGGATGCTTCATTCCATTTCTTTTTGCCAAGCAAAATGCCATACGTTTAATATATTTGTGAGTTAAGCCGTGAAACTTGGCTTCCATTTCAAGGATGTAGCGAACTAATGTTTTTTCCAATTCTGGATTTAAAACTGTACCTCGACCAAGTTTAATTTGGCTAATCGCTGCACTGTAGTCCTTGGAACGCCAAAAGTTTTTCTTGCTTTTATAGTACCCACTCTGTTTGCTATTACTGCTTGAACAGCCCTTTTCATATCCTCTGTATCCCACGTCTTTCTTTTCTTAAAGCTTAAATCGGAAGTTACCATAAGTTTCTTGCGTGGCATTCTAAAAAAAAAACACAATGAAATAGAGATTGATACAAATATGGGCTAGCCCATATTGCTAACGCAAGACCAGCCCATATTGCAAATAAGCGCAATTTATTTAATCTATGTAAATTGAAAAACAAAAACTAAAAATACAAACCTTGTGCTTAAGTCTGATCGTTACATCCACAAATAAGCACCACTGCAAAATTTATAAACACTGTAAAATACCAATTCACACTAAACAAAACCACCTCTGCGAAAAGAAGAAACCAGTAAACACTAAGAGGTTACAAATACTAACGCGCATATAATTGTGATGTCAACCAATAGATGGCTATCGTTGTACTGGAAATATTACCGTAGCCCATAATTATACCCTTTCCTCTATTCTAATTTATATAATTTATTGAAAAATAACGAATTTTTTATTGTTATATAGTAAACAACAGTATAAACAGCTTTCGGAACTCCAGTATCTGAATTGTGACCCTAGATGTTAAGGTATTATTTTCTTTTTCAGAGATAATTAGCGACCCAAATTGAATAATTTTTTTGTGAAAAAAAATTTAAAATTTAGGTAATCCAAACTTAGTGAAAAATCTCCTTTCAGGTGATATTCTCTAATTTATTCTTTAACGTATTATTAAAGTTAAGAGCAAACCGAACACCTGAAAAATGTATAATTCATTCTAAGCCTTTATTTTTACTTCGATTTTTATGAAATTTTCAGGAAATACAACCAATAACACAACATAGGGCAAGGAAACCTTAAATTTTTTGTAAAGCTACGAAAAGTATTTATTTTTGAAAATTTTTGATAGAAATTTCAAAAAACATTTTCGCGCCATTCTGTATTGCATCTTTGAAAATTTGCTGCTTTTTGTTTTAATAACTATCTAGCAGTTTTTAAATGATATGCTTGCCCACCTTTTTTTTATCGTTGCATAAATTTAAAGCTCTTTATATTGTCAAGACAGATAATATCACAAAGTATTCCCAGTGGCACGCAGATAAATACAATTTTATATTAGAAAATCCTTAAAACATTTTTGCTTTCGCGAGAGGTCCGGCTTCCTCTTAAGAATATTTTTTAGGGTATATGCAGTTTGACCTAAATTAAATTTGAAGGTATACAGCATTATAGGTTCCAAATTTTGTTTATTTTGTTTTTCGAATTTTTCTAAGGTGACTAAGAAAACTAATATCTAAGCTTTATAGAAAAACTATTCTACACCTTGTATAGTTAATTTATAAACTTGCAATAATAAAGAGAATACTGAAAAACACTGAAGTGTCTTCTTTCTTTTTCCCATTGCAGCAATATGTAATTGCTGTTTCTATAATTGTGGTAATTACTTCAATACATAAATGAAGTTGTTTTCGATTTTACGTTTACTTTACATTTAAATATCTAATAAGTTCATTAAAATGCGATTTCCATAATATTATGCGGTTTTAACATATTTCAGCATTATAAAAACATTGTGTTAATAATACGAGTATTTTTGAGCTGTCAAAAAGAACGTTTCGTTTACAGTGTATCAGTTATTAATATCCGGAGAAGGTATATAAACGGTTTAGTTATTTCGGTTTTTTTTTAACGATCTTATTTTAGATTTCATAACTGGTCAGACGGAAGTGTTTCTCGATATACGTAGAATATAAACGATCAAAAATTTACTTGCTTCAAGATGTTCAGTTGGTTTATAATAAATTAATTGACGTTCGTGGTCCAAAAAAATCAGTCAATCATACTATGGATAAGATCTAGTTTTTAACGATATTTTTTAGTAATTAATTTACATAAAATATGTCAAATTCGGCATAAATACTTAGAATTATGATAGATATCTAACTCAAAATAAAATACTTTCCCTCCAACCTTCAAAATCGGGTAATAAGTATATGTAATGTTATTTTTGGTGGTAATTTAAACAAATCCTCGGTCAGAGTTGTAAATGCTGCACCTACCCTTTTGACTGTTTTAGAAGCATCGGTGTAAATAATAATTTTGCAGTGGGAAGAGGATTGTAGGTGATTTTTGAATATTTGTTTCAGAAGC
Organism: Psylliodes chrysocephalus; assembly: GCA_927349885.1. Taxonomy (NCBI): domain Eukaryota; kingdom Metazoa; phylum Arthropoda; class Insecta; order Coleoptera; family Chrysomelidae; genus Psylliodes; species Psylliodes chrysocephalus. The sequence continues at coordinate 26,027,280 of OV651814.1, read as the reverse complement.
TTTTGTTTTTAAGGAAAAACGGTCTCGCTTATTTTGTGTGACTTATGGCTTGGCGTTTTTTTATTTTATATAAAATTAAAATTACAATAAAAATCAAAATAAATTATGTAGATTAGTGGTGCGGAGACATCCGATCCCCGAAGAACTTATATAGAACGTATATTACATAAATTATAAAAGGATGATAAAATTATCCATATCACAAATATTGTCAGTTTATTCAATCAAAGAATAAAACCTCAAAATTAATACCATATCAATTTTATTAATTTAAATACAGGGGCTACTAGTTTCCATCTTCGGGCCTGTAATACAATAATCCTTAGTAGTAATAGGAAAAAAATTATAAGAATAGATAGAATACTTACGATTAGACCTAAATAGTGGACATATGTATAAAACACAAACATAAATCCATATTGTAGTGTTACAATAGTGTAAAATTTAAGATGTTGAGGTAAAAAATTAGATGGGTCTTGCAAAGTTAACTAAAAATATGGTTAGAAAAAAAAATAAAAATATAGGAGGTGAGATTAAGTAACTGTGGATCAGACAATTTAAAATTGTTTATGGTAACTAGTTAAACATGAAAAGTGGCGGTGTATTGGTATTCCTTGTTAAGAACACTTTGGATGTAGAAGTACCAGGTTTTCTTTTACAAAAATTGAGAGGCATCCCTCGAAAATAACTAGTATCTAATACTTACAATAAGATATTATATTTTACAATAAAACATGCATAACGTAAAGTAATTGTAAATTATAGAGCAGTCAAAATTTAGGTTTGGAAATAAATAGTGCCTAATATTTTTTTAATAACATTGACATTATGAGCTGTTTTTACAATAAGAGGCAAACTGTTATTTTTTTCATTCCTTTAACAAATGTTGATTTTTCCATTTGTGCTGGTATGATACCTATCTACGTAATAGTTCTGATGTTCAGATCATATTTAAGCATGCTTAACATTAGCTTTATTAAAAACCCTGACAAATATGTAGGCGATTGTTCATTGATTGCTTTGTAAATAAATGTCATATTTTTTCTTCAATTATTTGTTGGATAGTTAAGAGTTTTAAAGCATATAGTGGTAGAAAGGTGGATCCTACTTGATCAGAAGTAAGGATGAAACAAATTTTTAATGGGTGAAAAGTAGATGAAACATCCAGCAATTGGTAATAAGAGAACAGTGATGGCTTAAATATTAAGAGGTAGCTCTCGGGCCAACTAGAAGCCAGGCAGATAAAAAGACTGATGCAGAAAGGTAGAAGGCATTTTATCAGTAAGAAGAAAATAAAAACACTACAGGTGACCATTAGATCTTTCACCGCAGATTGTCTGGAAATCTGGTAGAAAAGAGTATTACCCTTTCTAAGAAAATAAGGTTCAGGCATCGACACGTTTTAGTAAGAAATTTACTAGCACCGGTTTAATCAGTTCTACAAGATGGAATACTGTATAAAAACAAATTTTTCCTTTTTTTATAAATTCATTGGCTCAAACCATATTCAGAGAAATTCAATTGTTTTTCCATGGGAACAGTTATTTAAAAGTTAGCTAGAAACTCAATTTTGGCGTAAACATGTTCAAATAGTAAAATAATTAGCACAATATTTGATTTATGATTTCATATTCATTATATTCTTACATAAAGTTAATACTGCGTTGAGACTTATTCCTATTTGTGTATGGGTACAATTTTTAGAGATTGAGCCGCAACTCTAACGTACTAAGATCTAAGAAATCAACTTTAAAAACCAAAACGAACTGAGCTCCGCTCTTCTCTTCACTCAACAAATGACATTGGCGGCTTCAGCTATATCTGTCGTACTATATCTATGTACTAAATGTCATAAATTTTAAGTTATAAAACGTTTCCTACCAGCTGGCCATGATAAATCCAGCATTTAGTGTGTTATTTAGAAACCGTTGCGACTCTTTAGAATAGATAAAACAATATCGCAACATTATTATTGTCTCGTCCCAACTACCCAAATCACACCTTTATAAATAAAAGTCTTTATTATTTGAGTTGTTCTGTATGCTCTTTTTTAAAGGCTTTTTGGCCCTTCAGTTGCTCTGCCCTTTTCCAGTTACATAAAACACGTGTCGCCACTGTTTAAAATAAAGTGACCAACCGTCCCGATTTAGGCGGTACAGTCTCAAATTTAAACCACTAGTCCATATAGAACATGAGTCCCGATTTTGTCCCGCTTTTGATCGAATAAAATAATTTTAGTCCGCTTTCGTTCGATTAATAACGATTTTTTTCTCGCTTTTAAGCCTTTATAGTGACGTTTTTTTGCACTTCAATGAACCGTCACTACTGCAAAAAATAGAATTCGTCAACGAAAAATCTCAAAATCTCAATGTTTTCGATTTGTCCCGCGTTCTATTTTTTTACTTTAGCTTCAGAAAATATGTGAACCTATAAAAAGAACATTATATTTCGATCTGTCGATTGTAGAAATTAAATAGTACTTTTAGTCAGAACATTGATAAAGAGTAGTACTGTATCTAGAATGTACACACACCCTTGATGACCGATCAACGCCGCAAGGAAACTTATCCGCTCTCACAATACATTCATCTTTTTCTGGTTAAACAGCATCATTTATCTTCGACAGAGCGGCCGCTTTTTAAGCTTTTTAGAACTGATTAACGAGGTACAAGCAGGCGACAGCTTTTATATTATCTAAAACAAATTGAATATCATGAATATTCATATCCATCAACGTTTCCTCTTCAGCTTTTTTCCTCTCTATATATTCTAAATACTCCAGAACGAAGTGTGTCAGATCAAATGGATGATCTTTTTTTTTATTGAGAAAAATTACGTGATTTTAATTATCTGCTATCGGTCAAAGGAAAGGTTGTGAAATGGCTTTCGGGTATGAATGCATTCTTCGTTTAGTGGTTTTGAAAGGAAATTTAAACTGTTGATGATCGTTTAAGAGCGAAGAAATATCCACTCAAATGAAAAAAATTTAATCTAAATGGAACACCAGTCATCTTGAAATAGAAACTGTTGATTAACTGCAAAAACGAATTTGTTTTTACTTCCAATTACTTGACAATCTGTCATCTAATCTATTTAGATAGGCAGCACGATGCAAGCTTATGGAAAGCTACCTTAAGAACGAAAAACAACTACAAAGTAGATACTAACAGTAGCTTTTCTACCAGCGAATATGATGTTTTCAGGGAACTGTCCTAAGGCCTATTTGGAAATAATTAACAGGGGTCGTATAGTAGGTAGCTACTTTTATTAAAATTTTCCAAACTCGTTATATTAATATTTAAATAAAATCAATGAATATCTACTGGATTGCGATTAAAACATATTGCCAATTATTAATACTATTTCTATAATTTACTTGCAAGTGAACTTTTACTCCTGAAGTCAACTGAGATTTAGTAATGGCTGTTATTTTTATTTGCCGTGGCGCTCCGTGGCGACCTACAGATGATTAATGGTACCATTTGGTTTGCAGGGAAACCCGAAAAACCTTACATATCATCATCGATCTGGTAACGTGATTTGTAATCTGAATGTCATATCAACAGAAATCAAATTATTGCTAATATGGCATCTGTCAAATCCAACAGCATACCATGTAATAGTAGTTTATGTTACAATGAGGAAAAGTTGAGTTTTTCGAGAGACTACGAGAAGCTTGCCAGGCGAGACGTAGTCAAGCCAGGAGTATAAAATAGACGTCTTTTTATCCAGTTAAAGAACCATCTATGTAAGACCAGCTATTAGTAAGCTAGGTGAGTAGTAGACTAATGGACCACGATTATACGGACCACTGTTTTAGTAAACCGATGTGCTGTATATACACGGTTGAGTCTACGTTAAAAACAGTGATCTTCGGAATGTAAGACCCTTTGAGTAAACCTTTAAAATATTATAAAATGTGTCAATATAAATTGACGTAAGTTTCCCAAACTATACAATTAATTACTCCAAATGTACCTATGACCAAGCTATTAAGTACCTAGGATGAATAAAAAATTACATTGGCTCAACAAGAGCCATAAACAGTATTATGAAATCAAATAATTGAAATTGTAGTACATCAAGACATAATATAAAAGAAATCGACAAACAGAAGGTGCACTATAGTACTAAATATATGCAAAACATACATTTTTAGAAAAGGGTTAAACTGGTAGTCTTCCAAGTGTAAAGAAAAACAAGCCTGCCCACAGCAACCACTATTGAATAATCCACTTTAATATTACACACTTAAATGCCGATGGATCTCCCTATATAAAACAGCGAACTAATAAATCAAAATCTATTGAAGTTAGTCATACTCACAATTTTTACATCTATTAATCCCTTTAACTGGTGTGGAATAGGTCAAAAAAGATGGGAATTCAACTAAACCTTACAATTCCTCAAAAATATCATAAACCCGTTCTTCCACAATTAATACTGTAGTAAAATCTAAAACCCCCTTTAATAGGTATAAAAAATATAGATTTCACTCCTTGACCAAACTTGGAGTTGTCTGCCTTCTTCACCTATCAACCAGCACCTAACTAACAAAAATTGCACGATCTCTTCTTTTCTGCTTTGAAAGCTGACAAGCCGAGTGGGTTCAGAAATTCATCCGTAAGAATTTACCAGTATATATCTTGGACACTATTTATGAAAGATTACACTGCAAACTATATCTATGTAGAATAACTACATTTGGAAATTGCTACTTACAAAAATCGATACCAAACCGATCGTGAATAATCTCCTAAGTGCGTTCAAACCTACAGTTAAACGAACGCACCACGTACAGCGAATTTTAATAACACACTGTGAAATTTTCATTACCTGGAAGTCGAAACTAGATTAAATGACATTAGGTCTTTTCCTATGCATCGAAAGTGTAGCACTGCACTACGCCACTTCTGAAAATATCGTTCCATCCATTCAAATTGTATAAATGGAACGATATTTTTAGAAGTGGTGTAGCTTAGTGCTCAGTTCCGTCCACTTGATATTTAACATCAAATATAACTAACCCAACAAAATATATACAACATATTCGGATAATAATATTGACTTAAGATAATTACTCCGAATAAAAAGTAAACATATTCGATGAAATTGGCATTATTAATATTTAATTATTTAGCGGTAAGGTTATAATATATAAGTAAACTCGCAACGAGACTTTGTCTATTTTTAAGCGAATCTAACAATCTGTAGAAGCCAGTTTTAAATAAAACCGTACTGCAAATGGGATCATTGCACAATGTATTATACAATGTATTGTACTATGGACAAAATACATAAAGCCAGTTTACGACAAAAATAATGGCTTTAAAAGCTTATCAACAATAAATAACGTTTTACTTTTTTTCGTATATTTAAACAGGGTGAGTCGAATTTTTCTCTAATAATTCGTGCGGCTAAAAGTGCACATTATAAGGCCATGGCCGATAAAGTACTTCATTAAGTATATACCAAAGTTCTTCTTTTCGACTATGTTGTCTGTCTGAAAAACGACGTTTTTTGACACATTCGAATAAATATTAATTTAATATTTACTTGGTTTATGTCGCGCCACCACTAAAATGCCCTTCGAACACCCTACTCACAAAGACGATTAATTAGTTTGATAGAATTGTTACTGATTTAAAATTAAAAGAAGAATAGTAAGCAAGCTGTCTATTGTGAACTGATGTCATTATTGGATTACATATATTATACGATTTAAAATGGATATGAAATTACTCGTGTATCAGTTTATTAATTTTATATTTTTTGCATAAAATAGACAGGGCAAACAAAATGAATTCATGCAACGTTAAAAAACAAAAGCAACTAGCAGAAGTGGTCTATGGATTACATGTGTTGGCTTCTCAAGCAAGAGATTGTGTTGGAATCTCAGTATAATTGTTTTTTATACATACGTTTGTTTAATTTTATTGTAATAATATACGCAATAATTGTCTTCTCTTTACATCTACTAATTTTTAGTAAAAGTAAAATACCAATGTACATGTAGGTAAAGATTAAATCTAATTTTCGTTAAAACCAAGTTTGCAAAATTTGATTTAGGTTTTCGAAAATAATGTTTTTTAATGTGACCAAACTGAGACACTTTAATGATTAATACAGTTTTTGATATATTGGAAAAGCTCGCAAAAGGATTGAAAACGGAGCTTTCCCTAATTGAAGAGTTATTTGCAACCATACAATTCCAGTAAACTCTCCACAAGATAGCTAAATTAAATAACTAAAAATTAAATAATTTCATTTTGACATATTCATTTTAGTCCGATATCTTTTCCGATATTTTGTTTACATAAAGCAAAACATTGCTTTCGTTATTACTTTGATCTTTGCCATATATAGCTCTCAAGCCAGTAAAACAACTCTCGTCAACTTGAATAAAATTTGTTTCTTGGTATTATTAAAAAAAATATATAAACCGTTTAAGTGTTTAAGAAGTCAATTGTTAAAGACTGTAAAGTTAGCACTACGACTTTTGAATTTTGGATTTAAATAATAATTAAATTTGTCGTGGAAAAAGAAAATTTTTATACCGTGTGTTTAAATTAAATTAAAGCTGAATAACGCCGAAAATATGCATTTTTGAAAAAAAAGTTTCAGACAAAAGTTTTATAGTTTTTTGGGGGAAACATTTTGGCAAAATTTATTTTTTTATAGCTGACCATAATATGGCCATATTCGAGGTGAAATTTATTTTTTTTAAATTGGAACCCCATGTTTTTTTTACATATTCTTAAAGAACATAAAAAAATAAGAAACTTTTGAGGAAAATATTTTTTTATTGGACTTTTACTTTTTGAATAACAGCTACTTGAAAATTTTGCTGGGCGAAAAAAAAGTTGGCCATATTATGGTTAGCTGTAAAAAACGATTTTAGCCAAAATTTTTTCCCCACAAAACTATAAAACTTTCGTCTAAAACATTTTTTTTTATAAAAGGCGGTATTTAGCTGTAACACTTTAATTTGAACACCCAGTATAAATAAATTGTTGCTTTTATTGCTAATTTTGATAGAAAGTGAGCACAACCAATAACGAAAATGAACATAAATTAAATTCTTTTATATGGATAATTTGTCGCTATTTTGTCGTAATGTTTTGCTCATCCCCTTTTGAAATAAACCCCAATTAATGCCAATTTTGATGGAAAGTTAGCACTAATAGTCATGAAAATGGACACAAATAACATTTTTTATATGGATAATTTTTGTCGCAAATTTTTCGTGAAAAAAACATTGTTGCTTAATCCCAGATTAATGGTAATTTTGAGTTTTAGCAGTACCAATCACAAAAATGGGCATTAATGATATTTTTGTATATGGATAATTTTTTTCTTTTTTGTTGTGGGAAAAAAAATTGTAACTCATCCACTTTTTAAAATAAACCCCAGATAATGCTTATTTTTTTATGAAAAGGAGGTCCTTTCGCCACCCAATGTTAAATAAAAAATATTAGATTATGACTAAAATTAATTTTTTTCTAATAGTAAAAGTCCTTATTTATCTAATAGTGAACTTTTAACTATACCTTACCGTGCAAATTTTTGAGAAATTTTTTTTTAAAAATGTGTGTGTTTGTACAGTGTCTTACGAGAAAGTAAGACTTCAACAACAATTTTCGAATTATAATTAATTTTACTAAAAGTAAGGTTTTTGAAATATTTAGGTTTTTTTTTTACAATAAAATATATAGGTTACCGTGGAATTTATTGAGAAATTAATATTAAAAAAATCACAAAAAATTTTCAACTAGGTTACTAGGTTAATAATATAATTCGAGAATTGTTGTTGAGGTCTTATTTTCTCATAAGACACTGTACAAATACTCACATTTAAAAAAAAATTCTCAAAAATTTGCACGGTAAGGTATAGTTAAAAGTTCAACATTAGATAAAGGACTTCAACTATTAGAAAAAAAAATAAGTTTAAGTCATAATCTAATATTTTTTATTTAACATTGGTGGCGAAAGGGGTGGCGAAAGGACCTCCTTAATGGAAAATTTGTTGCTTTTTCGTCTTGAATTTGTCATAAAAAAATGTCGCCCATCTCTTTTTTGATATAAACCCTAATTAATACTAATTTTGTGAAAAACGAAAATGAGCATAAATCCTAAATTTCTACTGTCTTAAACATTATAAAGTAAAAATTGTTCAATTCTACAGTGTGTATCAACGATGCGTGGGGAACGAGAGCTGCTTCCCTATATGAGATAGGAAAAATGCTTCAAATAAAAGTTGTAGAGGGCATTGAAAGCTACGTTCCAAAAATAACTACCAATATACAGGGTGTGAGATAAATGTATGAGTTATCGAAGTAATGTTTTTTTAAAGGAAATACCCTATATATTTTTACTCGATTAAATTTCTTTGGAAGAGTGTTTCTCAAAAATATAGGGTTGTATGGGTTTATACTGGGTGGTTAGGAATTTATGGTGGGATTTAGGTAACAAAATGGGTTTATTTAACATCAAATATCTCTAAATCAATAATTTGGAATAAATTTTTTTTCTGCCGAATATTCTCGAAAATAGTGTATTTTCATTTCCTATTCATAATTTTACCGAATGGCGCTTTTTCCATACAGGGGCAACCAAAACTCGGGACCACTTTTTTCTCAGTTTTTTCAAATGGAACACCGTGTAAATGAGGCCATACCAGGATAGCCGATACCATGAGCTTTCAGAAAATGTAGGGTTTGCCTACTTGAGTTTTATCGGAAATTTATTATAAACGAACAATTATTTAAAAAAGCGTATATTCACATCAAATGTTCGAATAATCTCCCATTTTGAGCTATGCACAAATTAAGTCTATCTACATTTGCTCTTCTAACTTCAATTAAAGTTGATTTTGTAATAGAGTGAAAAACTTCTCTAATTCTATTCTTCATGTCTTCTGGTGTCGTTGGTTTTTCGCGGTAGACCTCTCCTTTAACATATCCCCAGAGATAGAAATCTAGAGGCGTGAGGTCTGGAGACCTTGCTGGCCACTGAATGGGTCCATTTCTTCCTATCCATTTATTACTGCGCCATCTGTTTAAAAACCATCTTACCTGATTTTAATTGTGGGGAGGCGCGCCGTCATGTTGGTAATATAACCTGAGTCTGGTGTCAATAGGTACATACCTTTTTACTATACTTCGTTTTATTTTCACCAGTAACGGTCCAAAGTAATCTACGCCACAGTAGCTGAAAGGGCGACTGAATGGCTTAAGTCTACATTCCGGTAATGGTGCCATTTCGGGTTTTATTGCCTTTGCTCTTCGAATTTTACAATATGCACATTCCTTAATTACTAATTTTACAGTTTCTCTAACACTAATAATCCAGAACTTTTGTCTTATATTATTAACAACAGTTTCTCTTTCATGAAAGGACTTTACTAAGAGCTTTACTATTTTGTTTTTCTTTCCAGAAGGTAATATTATGGGGAATTTTGAATTAAACTCAATATCGGCGTAGATTATTCTACTGTTCATTCTAAGAACTCCTGCATCATCCAAGAATGAAGACAATTTCAACAGAGGAGAACTTGTAATCTTTTCTTTCTTTTTAAGACACTCTATTTCTTTACTAAAGGTTTGATATTGTAGGTATTTGCATATTACTTCTTCCGCTTTTTGATATTCTTCTACTCTTAATTCTGCATTACTTTTCCGGCTTTTTAAATTCTTTAAATTATATATAAATCTAAGTACCCAAGCAGTAGAACGTAGAAAACGAGACCACTTCGAAAATCTTATAGGATCTGGTAAGCAGTTCCTCAGAGAAATTTTATTTTCGGCTATGGCTACTACATTTACAGAAAACCTGCGTAGTTTTTCTTGTGATGTATTCTCTCTTCGTTTATCTTTTGTAGCCAAATCTGCAGGATTATCTTTCGACGAAATCCAATTCCAGTTACGTGCTTCTGTTAGCTCCAATATTTCTTGTATTCTGTTAGCCTCAAAGGACTTCAGGCGATGCTTTGGAGAACATATCCAGCTTAAAACAATTTCTGAGTCAGTCCAAAAATATGTATTCAATATTTTATATCTAGTTTCACTATTAACTAATTTCCCCAATCTTGCAGCTAAAACGACGGCCTGCAGTTCCATACCTGGGATGGTAACTAACTTTCTTAATGGTCCAATTTTGCTCTTAGCAGAAATAAATGCTACCTGGATATCGTTTTCGTCATGTTTACTTCTATAGTAAGCAACGCAGCAAAATGCCTTTTAGGGTACTAAGGTTAATCCCTACAGAAGGTAAAAAATAGAATGTGACAAAATAATAAAGTATATTAAACCGAGTTTGGTATTTTACAGATGTACTGCATTGTTGTGTTTGAAAAACCGGATGATGACGGTATGGCGTTTGTGAGGTGAGTAGAAAATGGCTGACGCTGCGTAAAAAACAAGTCTTTTGGCCGCCTTTATAAAGAAATGTATAAAGAAAGATACTACAATATAAGACAGGTGAGTAATGTTATGCTTTTATTTTTTGATTATGAGTTCTTTCAGTGTATTTTTTTAATAGTTTATTTAAAAATAAAAGATTTGTAGAGGGTCACTTGATTTAGATACCTTTTACCATCTCACAGAATATATGATCTTTTTTTTTATTAACTTTTATTATAAACTCATGACTATATGTATACCTCTGAGAAGGTAGTTTTTGAGGCTACTACCTCAATCTTCGGTGAAGATTTTACAACTAGATACAAAATTTACAGTGGTATGTATTTTATTAGTTCTTTCATTTTAGATGATAATGATAAGTGATGTCCCAAATAAAAAATGTCGAAGTTACCTCATATCTACATTCCGAAGCTGATAAAGTACCTACTAAAATAAAACAGGTGCCAACTAGAAAGCTGTCATTCGATAAAACTGAAGATAATGCAATCGTAAAGCATGCTCGCCCACCCCCAATTAAAATCAAATCTACAATTTTAGGTATGTTGTGTCAATTTTATCATGGTCCAAAATTATATAATCTCTTACCCGCTAACCTAAAACAAATTAAAAAATATAAAATCTATAAATAAGACGTTAAAAATTTCATAATAAATAACCCCGATAAACTGAATATAATATAAAAAAAAACAATTAAACAATGTTTAAATCATTCTTGATTTAATCTACCATCTCCTACATTACATTTTACATTATTTTCTTCCTTCATATTTAATTATTTTTCTTCAGTATTAATTAGAACTGTTTCAGCTATAGTTATCGCTGTTATTACTTTAATAATATTCAAATCTAGTACATGATAATAAAAGTATAATGTTTGTAAAGCACTAAACAGGACTGGCACCGCAAAACAAGCATTAAGTTGCTTAGGCTGGTGTCCGCCCTTTACAATTGTTATTTCATTTGTATACCTACATCTGCATCAATAAATTTATTATTATTTTTATTATTATTATTATTATTATTAATTCCTCTAATGTTCTTTTATCATTTTATTCCTTTTGGTTTCTTGCTCATAACTTTTTTATTTACCAGTGTAATTTATTTTTTATAATATATTTTTCATGTGTTTTTTGGGTTAAATAAATAACTTTCATCTACTTAGTATTTTTAATAATTCCATCCAACCTTGGGACATCTATTATAGACGTCACTTTGACGTTAGGTAGATTCGTGATAACGACGTCAATTTGCCTAGCTTAGAAAACCGGATATACATGTTACTTTAACGTGATATCTATTCGTCAGAAAGACGATATGGAATAACATCAGTTCTTTGTGACATTCTCACGTTACCATAACGTTATTTTCACGCACACCAAAAAATCACGTCATAATGACGGCATTATGTTACATGGGACATAACTCATTAAAAAAAAAATTTCTTGAACCCTTTTTCTTCTAACACCTTCAATTTTTGAAATCCTCACCCCTCCAGTTCTTTCTTCAATGTTAAAACAAACTAGTCACTCACACTATTAGTATATTTATTAAATAGTAAATGTCATTTTTATTGCGTTGTTTCCTGGTTAAACAACTCTGTTCCACCAGTAAACAGTATAATAACACACTTATAAATGCGTTTATCAAATTATATAGGTAGATATAATACCGTATTCAAACTAAAAAGAAATACAAAATCCAAGTTTAATGACATTTCAATTACTTTTCTTACATTTCCACTGGCATTCCCATTTAATCTAATAACACACCTCTAGACGTTTACTTCCTCTCGCTTTTATTAAATACTATCATTAATCAAGAGGGACGAATTTATGAAACAAAAGCTGCGGCTCGAAACTCATTATATTTTCCGAGTGTTAAAGCGCATATTAGGCCTAGACAAAGGCGATCAGTTTTTTTTTCGTAGAAGGCGCGCGTTTCATGGGAATAAATTTGGAAAAAACAACGCCCGACATAATTAGAGTGATCCGGGGATCATTTCAAAAGTCATATAGGCTTCCTTTATCACCTCATTAAGGCGGTAACAGTTGGTTGGAGGGTCGTCGTTGTGGAAAATATTTTTATTCGCCTTCAGTTATTTCAGAAAGAATTTTGATTGAGGGGGATGTGACGGTTATTTTGCTTCGTTGTGATATGAAAGAAATTTTATGAATATGTTTACGAAGAAAAATGTAATAATTGTGGGAGTTTTATAGATATCTACATGAATGAAGGCTATCATCTGCTGCATCAGATACTTAAAAAATATATGTACGTTCCTATTAGCTCTCATTGAGTTTGCTCCAATTAGTTAAATTTTATTTAGCAGTTTTAAAAGAAATAGACGAACTATATTATTTATTCTTTTTATTCAATATTAAAATAATATAATTAGGTGTTCTGTATTTTTAACGTGTGGGAGTGAAATTTCTGAATTGAAACTTAGTATACCTACTAACCTGAACTATTACTAAATAAGCATTACTTAAAAAGAATAAATTAAAAATGATTATATAGCAGTGCCCAAATATTTCGAACATACAGGCTTGGAGCAGTATCAATGGTGTCCTTATTAAATTTTCGTTCTACTAAAACAATAATAAAAGTTATAACTACCAGAAACTTAATTATTAAAATAAAATGTTAGCCAAAAAATAGAGTTAGCCATGACTGACAAAGACAGAGATATTACATGTGTCCATAATACCAACACACGCCTCTAAATTAAATCCAATATTTTTATATTATTCAGCTCTGATAAGAGTGATATATTTGATCATTTACATCTTATTATTATAGACATACTAGGTAAGAGGAAAGGGTATTTTACTCCCATGCTCTTTTGATGGTGAAGGTTATATCCATTTAACCAGCTACACAATATGTTAAGCACACACGGGCACATTGGCTTCTGCTCAAGCGCGCGTGTATGGATGTCTATCTCTTTTAATAAATAGATTTTTTTTAAGAATAATAAAAAATAAAATAAAGATAATAATAAAAACAAAAGTGATTAATATTCTTACCTAAAGCTAACCTAATCGACAATAATAGAGTTTTTTAAAGAATTGCATGTGGGATGGAACTAGGAATAAACTCTTCATACCCAGGAGTCGGTCAGGGTGACTGACGAACACAGAATGGGTAGACCGCGGTTTGAGGGATTTTTTGTAAGGTAAAGTAACATTGGTGTCTAACCTAATTCTAAAGTTTTAATTTACTTTTCTGGATAAATAATAAAAGGGCGTCGTAGATCGATAGTTTGTTTAGGGACAGAAGGTATAATAAATTGAAAGAAGGGTAAATTTTGCATTTAATTAGGTTTTCAATAAGTTGATTTCCGAATTTATTACATCCGAAGAATATATGGTCTAAATCGCCTAGTGTATTGCAAGTGTTACAAAGATTAGATTCTTGTATACCGATCTTTTGCAAATGGAGAGGGTAGCATGCATGTGCGAATTTTAGTCTGCTAGTGGTGACTATTTCATTTCTTGTGTGAGATTTTTGTGCCACACTACGTTAGGGATGACTGGGTGCAGCAAACTGTAGCGGGTTGAGGAGTCATTACAGTTTTGTTTTCACAAGTATTTTCAATTATCTTAAGTCTTTTTTTAAAGTGTGAAATACATTCCTCTATACTGATATTGTTTTCCATATGCTGTCCAGTATTAATGCTTTGCTTGGCTAAATTGTCAACTATTTCGTTGAACTGTAGGCCGGCATGTGCTTTTATCCACAGGAAATTAAAACAAGTTTTGGTTTTTAAGCTTGATAATCAGTAATTTTAAGCTGATTATATAGATATTGTTGTGAGGGTTTATTATGTCTATTGGACGTGATATGCTAGTAAGGACTGACTGTGAATCTCAAATGATGACCGTGTTTTTTATTTGATATTCCTCAACGTAGTTTAAAGCGTTAAAAATTCCTAATACTTCGACTGAGAATATTGATGAATAATCGTTTAACTTAAATTTTTTTTGAACCTTCAAGACGGGCGTCTGTGTAGATATGTACATGATCCGGGTACTTTGACAGGTGAAGATTTAGTATATTATTACTGGTTATTGGGATATCAGTGTAGGTACGGGTTACTATATGTATTGGTTCTAAACCCATAAAGAATTCATATACATCATATTATGCAGTCTTATGTACGTAATCAAATAAATTGTGGTTGTTTCTAAAGGAATCAACTATTAGCGGAGATACTTTATTTGACCTGTATTTTTTTGTCAAATCATATGTATTTAGTAATGCAATTTTATTTATGTTGCAAGGATTAATTATACATGATTTCATAATAAATTTGTCAGACAATAATTCTCTACAGAGGTGGAGAGGGGGCTCTAAAGCTTCCACACGTAGGGGTTCCACTGGAGTGGAGCACATGGCGCCTATGCAGAGTCTAAGTGAATTATTCTGTACAATGTCCAATCGTTTTAGGGTACTAGAGCTAGACGATTCATATTATAGAATACTACCATAATCTATTATGGATCGAATGTAAGACCTGTAGAAAGTTAAGCAAGTTTCGGGGTCAGCTCCCCACCAAGTTCTTCTAATCATTTTAATAGATTTAAACCTTTATTACATTTGGTGACTACATTATCAATGTATGGTTTCCAAGTCAGTTTTTTATCTAAGGTTATACCTAAGTATGTAACTGTGGGGGAAACATGGTGGTTCATTACCAAGTAAAAAAAAAAATGAGTGGACTGCTTTAATGTTAGGAGAAATTGATTCATGTGGCGTTTAATTAATTGTTTTTTGTTGTTATATGTAAATTATATTAATAAAACTAATCTTTCTCTGACTTACCAAGGTATAGTTCTCATTCTTGGGAAAATAGGAAATCTTCGTGCCACCGACACAATTTGTGATAATTTTGTATTCGATGTAGTACCGATTGTCGCAAAACTCGTACTCGTACTGTCCTTCGGCTATTTCCATCAAAATATTCGAAGGCATGATTTGAATAAAAATGATAAAAACGGAAAGAGGAAAAACCAGAGGCGGATCATAAGGTTTAGGAATAGGTTCATCAAAATATACTTATAAAGAGTAAAGTGAAAACAATTTTGACGCGAATAACCTATTTGGATACAATTAAAATAAATAATAAAAATAAATAAATATTATATAGGATCGTAACGATCCATTCCTGCCTCCCTGAGAATGTTTAAAACATTCTCTAAAAAGCAAAGTAACTCATTAAAGAAAAAATTAAAAGATAATTGTGAATGTGTAATACATTTAGATTAGTTAAACAAAAAATATATATTATTAATAATAATAATACCTAATTATGATTAGTAAAATAAATAAAATATCGATTCAGTATTAAGGAATTAAAATTAATTAATTGGTAATGGACATAATTTTGATAAAGAGCGTTTAAGACGTCCCTTTGAAGTTAGAACACAAACACAACGAACGATTTTATCAGGACTAGTAATAAGTTCAACAATACGACCTAGAGTCCATTGTAATGGTGGTTCGTTTTCATTTTTATTAAGCACAAGAGTTCCTAACTGTACTGGAACAGTTTTATCTGTCCATTTGTGCCGCTGCTGTAAAGTATGTAGGTATTCGGTTTTCCATCTCTGCCAAAAATCAGAGTGCATTTTTTGCAAAAGTTGCCATCTGTTCAACCGGTTCTCTTTAACTTGAGAAAAAGAAGGATCAGACAAACACGTTAGTGGTTCCAGGGTTAAAAAATGTCCTGGAGTCAGCACATTAAGATCCGTAGGATCTGTACTTAAAGGACACAATGGTCGAGAATTAAGTACAGCTTCTACTTGGGTAAGTACATTAGTAAACTCCTCAAATGTTAAAATTTGTAAACCAATTACTCTAGCAAGATGTGTTTTAACGCATTTAATATTAGTTTCCCAAAAGCCTCCCATGTGACTAGGGGCAGAAATATTAAATGAAAACCGTAACGCTTCCTTTTCTGAAACGTATAAAAATAATTCCTTAAAATAGTTATTAGCTCCCACAAAATTAGTTCCACAGTCAGAGTATATGACTTCACATCTACCTCGCCTAGCTATAAAACGCCGAAAGGCAGCTAAAAAGGCGTCTGTTGATAAATCAGATACCAATTCAAGGTGGACGGCTTTGGTTGCACAACATAGGAAAAGACAAACGTATGATTTTAAGGGTTTAGCATTTCGTAATCTACTAGCCTTTGTAGTAAAAGGACCGCAAAAATCACAAGCAACATTAGAAAATGGCTTTAATTGGAAAATACGAAATTTGGAAAGATTTGCCATAAATTGGATTTGAAATGTAGTAGGTTGGGGAGACCGGGGATGGTTGAGTACAGGGGTTGGTTGGCACACTGTCATTATTTCTAAAACATGCCGCTAGAGTACGATTTTATACTGTATGCTAGTCAACTGAAGTGCTCTTCAGTCAGCCGTGAAACATTGGTGAACGTGGTTGTGTTAATATTGGTTCGGTAAGTAAATTTATGTTATGACGTTGCATGAGTAAATAAAATTGTAGTGACTAAAATGATTTTTATGTGAAAACTAATAATTTTTTCAAATGTTTTATATATGTTTTTGTAAGCTTAGGATATAAGCTTTCATGTAATTTTATGGTTTTTATCAAAGTTAGCTCAAGTATAAAGTAATGACAGATTAAATATTTTGAAACGCTGTGGGGATCGTTGGCACATGTACCTGTTATACACCAAACTTTAGAAATTCTGCTTTTTTTAGAAAAATGGTAAGAAATCCGAAACGAAAAACAGCGAGAGCTAGTAAACCCCCTGATATTGTGTTAAGGGCAATTAAGGAGGTAAAAGACGAGAACAGAAGCATTAGGGCTACTGCTACTAAATATGATATTCCGTTCAGTTCTCTTGCAAGGTATTGCGCTAAAATTCCCAATGAAAAACTGAACGTTGCAGAATTTTATCAGGTTATTGGCTACAAACCAAATAGAAAAGTATAAAAAGGCATCTTTGATTTTTTAAAGTTTTTAATTTGTGTTGGTTTTAGATTTTTTCAACCGCTGAAGAGGAAGAATTGAGTAAATACTTAAAAAAAGCTGCGGATATGTATTTTGGACTTTGTCCTCAAGAAATGCGTAAGTTTGCCTACCAATATGCTGTATTTTTAAATAAAGAAATACCTAATTCCTGGAAAGAAGTTAAAATGGCTGGTCGAGATTGGTTCACCTCTTTTTTAAAAAGGAACTCTACTTTATCTATTCGAACTCCTGAAGCCACTAGTTTGGCCCGAGCGTCGGCATTTAATATCCATAATGTTAACGCTTTTTTTGATAACTTACAGAAAGTAATGGATCGCTACCACTTGCAACCATGCGATATATGGAACATGGACGAGACTGGTATCACCACAGTGCAAAAACCGGATCGCGTTGTTGCTCGGAAAGGTTTTAAACAAATTGGCAGAATCACTTCTGCTGAAAGAGGGACACTGGTAACTATGGCAATATCTGTTTCAGCAATAGGTAACTCGACTCCTCCGTTTTTTGTTTTTCCACGAGTCCATTTCAAAGACCATTTTTTAAATGGAGCGCCTGCTGGAAGTGCCGGTTCCGCCAATCCTTCTGGGTGGATGCAAGAAGAGCAATTTTTTAAGTTTGTCCAGCATTTTGTTAGAAATGTCAGATGCTCAAAAGAACATCGAGTTTTGTTGTTGTTAGATAACCATGACTCACATTTATCCATAGATGCTTTAAATTTTTTAAAAGAAAACGGAGTCAGCGTTTTGGCATTTCCGCCTCATTGCAGCCACAAATTACAACCACTGGATAGAAGCGTATATGGTCCTTTAAAAAAATATGTTAACACGGCATGTGATGCCTGGATGAGGAATCATGCAGGTTCTACAATGACAATTTATGATATTCCTAGTATCGTAAATTCTTCACTTCCTTTGGCAGCTACGCAGATGAATATTATAAATGGTTTCAGAGTATCAGGCATTTTTCCCTTCAACAGGTTAATTTTTGATAATTCTGAATTCGTACCTAGCGCTGTAACAGATCGAAAAAATCCAAAAGAAGGCACTTCTGAACGGCCAGATTTAAAAGAAAGCACCTCTGACCGAATAAATACAAATGAAGCCACTTATCATAGAACAGATCCAAAAGAAGGCACCTCTAACCAGTCAGATCCTAAAAAAAATAATTCTGATCAACCAAATCCAAAAGAACGGACTCCTGATCGACCGTTCCCAATTAACCAGTTTGGGGAAAAAATACTTTTAAAGCCTAACAGCCCTGTTATGTCGCCTTTGGAGAACCTGAGACCTTTTCCTAAAGCTGCGCAAATAAAATAAAACAAAAAAATAAAGAAAACATAGAAACTGAAGAAACAACTGATGACGACTGGGATTCTGGAACTAACAGCGACGACAAAGACGTAGACTGGGCGAATATTGACCCTGATGATTTTGGAGAGCTAGAGAGAGATCCTAAAAAAGATGATTTTGTGTTAGTAAAATTGCTAGACAGTGAAAATACCCGCTCAAAGGGAAAATATTTTATTGGAAAAATTATTGGCCAAGGGGACGTTAAAAAGGAATGGGAGGTTTTATTTTTGCGTAAAAGTGGAACGACTCATTTTGGAACGTGACAAACTGGTCCCTAAATGACGTCATAGTAAGTGTTATTTTGGTGTCACAATGTCCGCTATAAATTCAATGTTGTATGAATTTCCGTCTTTGTAATGTATAATGAATAATAAAAACTTGCAGCGAATTAGGTTATAATTAGGTTTATTTTATTCGCAACTCTGTGTTAACGTGTCAAATTAGTCCGAAAATGACGTTATTATAATGTGATTATGACGTGAAACGTGAAACAACGTTCCTTGCTACCTGGGTCATCTGCAAAAAATCTTCAACGTCATTTTTTATTATTTTCAAAGCTAAAATTGTTTATGATTTCTAAATTAATGTAAACTAAATAATATAATTTTTTTTTTTTCATGATGCGGACTTTAACGGTGGCACTGTATATAAAATAAAATTCTTATCACTTTTTGGCTAATTAAACGGTGCCTGAACACTTAAATTATAGCTTGTCAAAGAACATCTGCTAATGAATAAAACTGTTGGATATTTGCGCTATTTTCTCACTGTCCAATTAATTTAATAAATAAAACCCCGCATAATAATAACGTCTACCCGCACCAACAATGGATCACTCGATCGGCTCCCCTTTCAAAATCCGAAGCACCAAATCAAACCTGCCATGAGCCGTGTATTCTTTAACGGTTCGTCAAGTGGCAAAATACACATGTCATGACGTCAGCAAATTGAACCAATCGCGAGCAGGTTGATAATAACTAAAACAATGCGATGGGGCGGGGAAAAGTTTCGCTGCACACACGCTCTTCATGCGTAACGTAACATGTGAGGGTACACCAACCAAATGTTGCGATGGTCTTTTTGTTCCATGGGAGGGTCACCATTGCGTTATATTGTGATTTTTTTTTACCCTAATGGTTCTTATGCAGGATGTTACAAGTAATTGAGGAAACAGTCGATGGGATAAGGCTTGTGTAATGCAAGAAAATAAGTACCTACCTATGTTATTAGTTTAGGTACCCTTAGTTTAGCCATTTTGTTTCGTTTGATCAATTACATACTGATTAAAATGTAACTTTGTTTGTGTTATTATTATCATCCAGTTGCAGGAAATTTCAATTTTACGAAGATTACATAAGCATAAATTTACGAAAACCAGTTGGGATTGGCCATATGGTTTTCAAAAATACTTTAAAATAAATAACGAAGGTAATTTCTTTAGTGGTTTTATTATTAACTTTTACAATTCTTCTGTATCTTATTCAGATATAATTGTAAAAATTGAATGTCCAAATCCATTCATAGGAAGTTTTAAAATAAATGAATATATTTAAAATTATGCAACACGTTGAAGAATAAATCTACTATCTACTAACTCTGCCGTATTTTTTGATATTGGTCAAGTTTTTGACAAAGTTTTAAATATATTCAATTACCTACTCATAGACAGTCAGATAGTGATCGATTTAGGTGCCCTATTTTCGCATACAAGCCTCGAAGAGGGCTGAAAATTACATCGACGTTGAGTAGTATAAAAGAAAATTCACAAGTGGCTCTTGGGGATAACACATAGAAAATTCGATTTTTCCTTATCAGAAAAATTTTCCGACTCCAAAATGCACATGTTTTTCGGACTAGTGACGACGTACGTTTTTATACATTCGATTGGCTTATGTAGAAAAATCAGACAAAATCTC
This sequence comes from Psylliodes chrysocephalus, assembly GCA_927349885.1. NCBI lineage: Eukaryota > Metazoa > Arthropoda > Insecta > Coleoptera > Chrysomelidae > Psylliodes > Psylliodes chrysocephalus. The sequence continues at coordinate 26,006,586 of OV651814.1, read as the reverse complement.
GATTTTTCCTTAGAAGATTACGACCTTATTTCAACCCTTTAGCCACTTGAAACATTAAAGCCTTTGGTTTTCCGAAGCCCAGTTCTATTAATTAATCATATAGTAAAAACGGCTTGCGTGGAAAAATAAGCAACAAATAACTTTTCGTTTTTGTTAGAGAAAATCGAATTTTCCATGTGTTATCCCCAGCAGTCACTAGAAAATTTCCTTTCATTTTACTTAAAATCGATGTACTTTTTAACCCTCTTCAAGGCTTGTATGCGAAAATGGGGCACCTAAACCTGTCACTATCTAATCCCCAAATGCTACCCTTTAGAATGACATTTGATCGTAAAATATCAAGAAGAATACTCAACACACTATTCAATAAGTAAAGGGATTCCTCAAGGAAATAGTAAAAGGTACCAACGACTTCTTATAATAGCCAAACTATGATCCTATTTCCCAACAAACCCAGTTATTAAAAGACAAAACTCAATCTTATGTTTCTTTATAATTTAAATTACCCAATTATTAACAATTTATAAATTATTATTAAAGAAACTAGACTACAAATATACCCAATATGTATATAGTGTTTAAATTTTTCAAGAACTTAACCTACAAAAAATGATCCTACAGCTTATGATGAATTCATAACTAAACAAACTAAGTATTAAAAATACCTTTAACATAAGTATTAAAAGTGGGGGAATGATTCAAGGCCATCCCTGGTAAATTTACTTAAGAATCAATTCAGGACAAGGTTGGAAAATCCAACAAAATAAAAATAACTAACGCGGTTATTATCCAATACAAATGCACAAATTTAAAATTGATAATAATGATAGGCAAAGGAAAACAGTGAGTAAAATGTATGCGCGAAATGAATGCGCGAACCGTAATGGTTCTTGAACCGCTACACGTAGCCATCAGACTTGTCTCAACTTTTGTAACAATCACGCCAACAATTGGGTTTTCAACCCACGCTTCAATGGAGATCAAATAAATATGCTGAGTAAGAAATATATAATGTATATCTAACCAACAATCTAGTCTTTTGGTTGTGTTGCATAAATTAAACCGTGTTATTACTAAAATGATTCGATCTTTTAATCCAAAGCCAGCGGCTTGTGAACACATGGATACAGTCTTCTATGGTATTATAAACGAGTTTAGCCTGCAAAAGGTTTAATATCCTGATGCAGGCTAAACACTAAGTATCCAGAAAAAGTAAGAAATGACCTCATATATGTCATATGCATAAACCCAAAGAAAGAATAATAAATTCATCAATACATGATACGGTAAGTCATTAGCATGGTACCAGGCGAAGAACAATATACACAAGATGTAAAGTAGTATATTTAATTTAACCTGTAAAATAATGATTATAAAAAAAATTATAAAACAAAATGTGCATATTTGCACCTATTTATAAACAACAACGTTTATTGTTGAAACACAATATACTATTACGCTTCTAAATTAGAAGAGGTTACTTGCTTAACTTTAGCCAAGTGCGAGTCAGACTCGCGCATGAAGAAGTTCCACACCATTGTACAAGATTTAATACTGTGTAGGTACTTTTTTAATATTTTATTAAGATCGAGCATAAAAAGCCAAAAAACACGTTTTTAGTAGGGGAGCTTTTTTTAATTTTTAATTTATATTTTTTTTTATTACTTGTTATAGCGGCAACAGAAATACACATTCTGTGAAAATTTTAACTGTCTACCTATTACGGATCATGAGATACGGACGGACAGCCAAGACTTATTAACAGGGTCCCATTGGTTACCCTTCAAGTACGGAACCTTAAAAACCATTAAATGTTAACCATACATTAAAAATAATTAATCAAAGATATAATAATCACAAAATGACTTCAGACATAGTGGTATTTGTTAAAACTCCCCAACTGGAAGAGGTTTATTTAATCTCTGTTCCCTAGGGTCCTATGAGATTCCTTTACTTCTCGTTAATTTTTATTATTTTAATATATAACAAAGAATAAATAAAAAAAAACACTGACCGTAGGTCACGAAGTATTTATGGTCAATACTCAGCTTGAGATACTAAGTGCTTAATTAACTAAATTTTTAAATAATTTATTATACTTGGCAACTACTAAGATCATTAAATGCTTAATTAATTGAATTTTGAACTAATTATTTAGTAACACATATAAGTTATTAAAGAATAACCCAACAAAACACTCTGATGGAAAAATTATAAGTAAAATTGACAATACCATAGGAAAATTCGTTTAAAAAAACTAGTGTATAATTCAATAAATTAATAAATTAGCAGACACTCACATGAAATCCTCAATATATGTAATGTAAGAAATCTAATAGTAGGCTGTCATCAATAACAGCATCACCATAACCATCTTCCCATCCATATAAAATAACATTTATGTATGAAATAGTAGACCCAGGTGGCTAATAAACCAATGGATGACAAATATATGGATCACTGTTTTGGTAAATCGGTGTAGTGTGTCCGCACAGTTAAATTTACAAGCAAACTCTCAGATAAATCCACAGATGAAATCCCAGAGGTAAAATCATGGAGGTGAACCCTCTGGGTGAAACCTCCGGGTAGGCCTTTAAAATATAAACCAAATGTTTAAAACCACAATTAACTTAAGTTTCCAAAATATACAATTAATTGCCCAACATGTAAACCATTAAGTACCTAGCATAATTGAAAAATTACATTGACTCACCAAGAGTCATAAACAGTATTATGCACTTACATAATTACAACTATTGTGCACCAAGCAACAACGCAAAAAATTTACAATCAATAGGTGATCAATAACAATAACAAAACTAGATATAAGTCGTACCTTTCCTGCAAAGGGTTTAACTGGTAACTTTCCAAGGTTAAAAAAAGCATCAGTACAGCAGCAACTATTCTTAAAGAATTTACTTCAATACTACAAAACTTTGCAGTGCAGATGGATTTCCCTATTTAATATCCTTGAAATGGCATTTTTAATTTAAGAATATAAGATACAAAAAACTAACGATAAAATGAAATTCTGATAATAAATCGAATTATATCACAAAGATTGGTTGTTCTATGTTTTCTTAAACCACTGAGTTATCTATAAAAAATATATATTTCCCTTTTAGATATATGTACGGTACATGCCTATATTATCCATAGAAGCCCGTTGTGCGAGAATATCCTAAGAAATACACGGTCGTATGCAAGTAGTCAACAGTTGACGTAATATGTTTAGATAAAAGTTGTCCTTATAATGGATAGATGGCGTTTATATAAGAATCTCACCACATGCCGTTAAAGGTTCATCCTGCATATTAATAAAAAAATCATGTTACTTATATAGGGCATGCGTCGCAATTCGTAGTCAACGTGTTAAAACTACGTAGGACTGCAGTGGATTAATCCGTTAAAATTGTAATATAAACCATTAAACTTACGTTATGAAGATCATTTTATAATATTAACAAAAAAATATGCGATCCCCAAATTAAGTACGCCAATGTAAGGCATCCAAACTAACAGAATTTTATTTAAAAAAAAACAACGTTCGAAAAATAATGCGTCTTATAATATTTCTCATTATTTAAGTCCCAAATCCAGTTAGATTCTGAAAAATGCGCGGCATTACCAAAGCCGTCTACAATCATTATGTAAATAGGAGAATCCAAAACAATTTATTAATTTGAATGTGCTGCCTGGCTCAATTTAGATTAATTACTGATAGCTAAGTCAAGCTAAAGACCCGGAACGCATTTAGAAGGCAGGTATTGAACAGTGGTTAAATATCTGATCGAATTTGTATCAGTAATGAGGACGGATTTTGGAAACCGAGCAACTACGAGGTTCGATTGATATGTTCCTGATAAATAGCAATAATGACCACAATGTAATCTAATCTACATTTTATGCAAACATATATGCATAGGGGAAAGGGGGTGAAGATGACGCAGCTAACTATTTCTTAATTCAGACGATAGAGGGATCTAGTTGACGTGCAACGCAATCCCTAGTAAGCTATTGAGTATCTAATAGATTTTTCATAATCATCATCTATTGGTGATAAATGATATTTATAATAATCTTTATATTCTTGTGTCGTATTGGTTAAGATGCTGCATTGTGCGTCATTTTTACCATCTAACCTGCACTATCTTATTCGACAAGCATTTATATGAAATTTTGTATATTCATATTTTATTTACAAATGCTGGTAAAATACAACAGAAAAACTCAAAGAAAAAGTGAATGCTGCTTTACACGAAATAGTTGTAAATAATCGAAAAATTCGAGAAGTTTCTAGATCGTTTGAAATACCTGAAGCTACTTTAAAACGAAAATTAAAAATACAAAATAAACATCCAATCAAAATCTAATTCTTTAGAAAAACTGCCGTGTTTTTACCTATTCAGGAAAACGAAATCGCCAATCATGTGATCAATTAAGCTTAATTGTTTTTCGGCCTAAGGCCTATAGAATGAAGAAAAATTGCGTTTAAGTATGCGGAAAAAATAATATACCAAACACATTTAATGCAAAAAAACAAATGGCAGGTAAAGACTGGTTTTAACGTTTTATGAAAAGACACTCACAAATTTCATTACGTAAAGCAGAAGCTACGAGGATTAACTGAATAATTGCTTTCAACAAAAATAAAATCAAGGTGTTTTTTTGATAATTTGGAAAAAATGCAAGAAAAATACAAATTTTCACCTGATCGGATATTCAATGTCGATAAAACTGGTATATTTACGGTTCCTAATGAACATTAAAAAAGACTTGGACCAAAAGGAATCAAACAATTTGGTATTGAAACTTTTTGGGAACTTGGAAAAAATACTACTTGCATAAGTGCAACAGGCCTTTTTATACCACCGTTATTCGCATTTGCTAGAAAACGAATAAATCCACTGTTAATGAATGGTCAACGGTCAATTTTCACCCCTTGTTGCACTTGCACACCCAAAAAATATTCGTTCACTATTTAATATCAGTGAGTTTAAGTGTTTTAAGACTTAATATAATGTCAAACCTCAACGATGGCCCATATTAATTTTATTTTTTAATCAAAAATATGGCTAAATAAATAAATTATTAAAAATAAACTTATTACGCCAATCTGGGAGAAACTTCACAGTTTTTAAAACAGATTATAAAGTCTGTATGACAAAAACTGTTTCTTACAGCCGTATGCATAGTCGATTGCCAGCGACTCGCCAGAGATTCATAAATTCATAGAGATTATCACCGGTATCTCTCGCATTTTATTCATGATTAATTTCTTAAAACAAAAAATAATGAACGAATATCAAATTTTTCCCTATAAAAGAACATGAAAACTTTCGTGAAATGACATTCCGGTGACAATCTCCGGCTAGCCGCCAGCTTTTTGGGCTTTTGCCGGCGGATCGCCAGCGAATCGCTGGCGATACGCCGAAATAAATCTCTGGCGAGTCGCTGGCGATCGACTATGCATACGGCTGTAAGTGTGCTGATCATAAATTTAAAAAATTAGAACTAGGCAGTTTCGACTAAATTGTTCAGCGGCCGGTCCGACCATACCAGTTAATTGGCCGTTGACTTAACGTAGCCTTGATTAACAACTCCCTAATACCCTTGATTTATATTTTTTAAATGTATAATTTCTGTTTTTCACTAGGATCATTCAAAATTAGAGTTTTGACAGCTAGGTATTTGCTGAAATAAGACAATTTTGAGAACCAGAAATGTTCATCAATATTGAAGATATTATATGGAATATAATATTCTAACCAAAGAAAGTTTCCAACTGGGGAAAATTAAAAATCTACAAAATCAATTGAAATTTACTAAAAAAAAATATATATAGCCAACAATGAAAAAAAAAATGGCTTCTTCTATAATGCTCCAGCTGCTCTCCTGCTATATATGATTGTGCTTTTCACTCTTTATTGGCTGTGCTTATCAGCGTCTGCTTCCTCACTCTGCTCAGTCATCCCTTCTGCTATTTATAGGTTATACTCTTAATGTTCAACTTTAAAATATCTGTTCATAACCTTTTGTACTTTATTTTCTTTATTTAAACTGTACAACTCAAAACTAATCAATTTTAACAATATCTTTCTATTTTATCTGTTTGAAACATTATTCTACCCTAACTTTTCAAACTCACTTTTTTAAAAATTCAGCAAATAATATCCACATAACATCCCTTTTCTTCAAAAATTTGATATATGTTTTTTTCAAACCGCCCAGCTTTACTTTACTATCGATTTTAACTACTTGGTAATTTTCCATATCAAAATATAGGGTGTAACAAAAAAGATGTACAGTAAATTTAACTACAGTTTCTGGGCTCGAACATAAGTCGATTTAAGCTAACTTGCTCATATAAAAAATAAATGGAAAAAAGTTATATGGTGTTAAAGTAGAAATTTTTGTTTCTACTGTTATTCTATTTCTGTCTATTTAATAGCATTGTTTTTTATAGTTTTCCTGGTGTCAACTCTATAGACAAACGAAAAGTAATAGGCTCTTATTAAACTACCTTCTGAGTATATTTATTTTCATTATTAGTTATGTACTTATCAGGCAATCCTCGTATTTGAAGTGGTTTTGGTGATGATTATCGACTTGACCTAATTGCATGAAATTTTTGATTACGGATTAATGTTATTTGTTGATTGGTAAATGACACTTTACCGAACGTCCTAGATCTTTTAGATAGACACTTTTTCTACAACGGACACCAAATCAAGATCTTTAATCGCCCAACCACTTTTTTCTATTAAATTTACAAGTAACTAGTTTTACATCCATTAACATAAAAATAAAAAACTGTCCATTAATTATAAATATTTAAACCGTTATACACAATTTTTTTTGCATAATTTTAGTCAGATAAAAAACAATCTTGCCAATTACTGGGCAATTTTGAAACCCACTTTTGACACCAATAAAAAATCATTTGAATAAAATGCCATCGATAATGAACACTTTACATGAGAGATAAAGAAAACATTAAAAAAACCTAATAATTAGTCTTTATCATAATTTATATTTATAATTATAAATTTAATTATATAAAAAAATTGTTTAAAATAATGGATAAATAAAATAAGAAACATTAACATTTGTATTGACATTAAATAAGGGATTTTGGACCCGAAGGCTCTGGTATCACAAAAAATGTTTTAAGTTTTAATGTGTAAACCTTATTCCCAAAAAGTCCTTAAAAGAATCAAGAAAAAAAAAAGGTTTAAAAAAGATATTGTAGCTACACAAATTTCACCTGCAAGCATTACCAGCTTATCTGTATGGGCAATATGTTATCTAACTATTCTATTTATAATAAAAAACAATTTACAACTTTCATATGAGTCGTATAGAATCAAAATGAGTTAGCTGTTGTATAGACGAATATAATAAAACATTTACATACTTAAAAATACTTAGTTTTATTTCTTATATACTAGTGTGCACACATCTATAAAATTTGATTTCCTTTTGATTTGCTTCTTCCAATCGTAACCGTCTTTGGCATTTAATATACTTTTCTTTATTTATTCACTATTGTTGCTAAAAATTTTAGCGCGCTGAATGCACGCATTCGGGCAGTTAGAACGGACGACAACTTTTGCACTCATTGGTGACCACATTGTTGATGGATATTTCGTCCAAAGGTTCGTGGCATTCTAGTATTAATCCTAAGAACATTTGTGGTTTGTTTAGGGGAATATTGCTTGTCTGCTATCTGTATAGATAGCATGTTTCTTTCAGTGATATTACTTCTGGTGATTTTTTTGCTGCTATGAGAATCCCCGTGAGCTCGGTTTGAACTACACTGGTACTATTGCTAGCAGCCCTTTCCATCTTTGGGTTTAAAGATCTGAAATATATTCCAAATTCTGAGCCTTGCTTTGTTTTAGAAGCGTCGGTTAATAGTGCCAAGATACTAGGGGGAAGATGTTACTATAAAGTAGATGTTGAGTTGCAGATAGTGGAAGTTGATAAAGTTGTCAGATATAAAATAATTTTCAGTCAGATTAAAAAAAAATGTATCAACCGTATTTGTTTGAATTTTGTATTTCCTGTAAATAAACGTTGGTGTCTGATGTGAGGAGAAAATAGAAATTCCTGGAAAGCAGATGAATGAATTGTTAGCGGCAGGCTGAGACGAGGGCTCAAAGAGCGGGACTTAGATACCACCGGACCGAAGTCTGTATAACTAGGATGTTACATAAGTACTAACATCGCCAAAGCATTGATATATAGAGACGGTAGAATTAGAAGATCCATCGCAATAAGCCTTTGCCGCCCTGTCCTAGTAAAGCCAAAGCCTGCGAGACGAGGTATTGCAACAGGTATCCAGTTAGTCCCAGTTAATCGGCGCGAAGAGGAGATATCGCAACGTACCGGATGACTGGAAGCAGATATACATAACATCCACTCGTATCTTTAGAACAAGATATGGAATCCCATCCGGTCGTCGAAAGATTGGGCAATAGCCTCTCTAATCGGAAGACCGAAGAACGTGTCTTCATTGAGGATTTTAGGACGACAAGAATTTAGTAAAGCAGAAATCAAGGGATAATCCTCAAGGGAACAAAACCCCCCCTCACAATGAAAGACTTTTTTGCTAAATTACCTAAAACACTTTAACGCTGCAGCTGGAGCCAACGGATAATCCCTCCCGGAAAAAGCCATATCTCTCACCGTAGCTCTGCATGGTGAAGCATTAGAGGCCATGGAAACCCTCCATGTGGATGAAGCTGAAGACTTTGTCTTACTGGTGGAACGTTTAGAAATAAGATATGCTCACTTAGATCAGTTTACCAGTCCCATTTCAAGAACCGGAAGCAGAAAGTCGGTGAGTCAATTCAGGAGTTTGAGGCCGATATTGTCAAAATGGTACGCTATATCTATGAAGAGTCTCTTGGAATGCTTAGCAATCTAAGCTTTTGCTGACGGTCTAAGAGACCAAAACTTACGGAGAGCGGTACGTTTAGCTCATCCAAAAGTTTTAGTCGATGCGTTGACAGTAGTGTTGGAGTAGGTTGTGGGGAATTAGGTTACATTGGGAATGTCTGCAATCGCTGGATAAATAATAAGTTCCAGCAGCAGGAAAACTGAATCTGGTCGTCTTCCTGGGGGCATCAACCCGATCTACCGGCTATACAATGTTGGTAGATACGGGGGCAACAAAAGCATCCGATCAGCAGTCACTACGAAGGAAAAATTGCCCTCCAGATGGATGTTATGGACCACTATGGGGGAAACAGCCAAGGTCTACGGCTAGGTGGATGCGAGAATACAATTTGGTTCCACCTGCGTTTTACACATTTCTCTGGTGGCTTATATCGGAGAACACAGTATGTTGGGTATGCGGATTTAAAATGGATCTCAAGCACCAAACCATCCACATCGGAAACGAAAAACTGTTTTTACATCAAAGAGAGGCAACCATCGCTAAAGTAGCGCTAGCAGAGAACGTTGAAGTCTCAACAAATTGTAAATTAGTCATTGTAGCCCGACTAAATGAAATGATTCCAGATGATAACCCGGCTATGGTAAAGCAACGGAATCACGACCAGGACAGAAAAAAAGGATTCTTGTTAGCAAGGCACGCATCACGTCAGCTTCAAATGTATCTGTTCACCTAATAAATGTTAACGACTATCTCACTACTCTTAAAAAGGGTACATAGGTGGGAACGTTTTTTGCCAGTAACTGCCGTGACTTACCAGGCGAGCGCTTTAGTCGCGAAAAGACAGATGAGAGACCTAGTAAACCGACATGATCGTGTCTTTGTTTCTAAAGATGGTAAACCAGACAGAACTAAAAAAAAAGACCGAAAGAGTTTTCCAGGAGATTGTTAGGGACGCTGCGGTTAAACCATCTATGAGTCCGTATGCCTCCTCTCACGTGGTTCTGGTTAGAAGGATAGATGGATCAACACGATTTAGCGTAGCCTACCGCAAGCTTAATAATGTCACCAGGAAGAAAATTTTTGCTTTACCAATAATCGATTCTTGGCGGGTTCGAAGCTGTTTTCTAAGCTAGATTTTAAAAGTGAATATTAACAAGTAGAAATGGATCCGATCAACAAAGAAAAGACGTGAACTTAGCGGATCAGGTTTGTGGCGGTTCACGATTCTTCGATGTGGCCTTTGTAACGTTCCTGTTCCCTTCGAACGGCTCATGAAGAACACCCTAAGAGGTTTGTCTTAGAGAACTTGACATGTATATATGGATGATGTCATTATCATGGGCAAGACTTTCGAGAAACACCTGGTTAGTCTCGAAAAGGTCTTTAAGAGATAACAAGCTGCTGATTTAACGCTAAACGTTAAAAAGTGTCACCTATTTCAAACCAAGGTGGGCTATCTGGGCCATATAGTAAGCGGAGAATGCATTGCCGTGGACTTTACTAAGATACAGACAGTTCAGCAATGGCCAATCCCATCCGATAAGCGTCAGCTGAGAAGCTTCTTGGGTCTTTGCTTCTGCTACTGCCGATCCGTTGGGAACGTTGCCAAACCATTAATACGCATGACCGAGATAAAGCATGCTAAGCAGAATTTGACACGTTGCAGAAGAAAAATTCGTTCTGGAAACCGACGCCAGCAACGTAATAATTGGTTTTATTTGGTCGCAGTTGCAGGATGGTGGGAAGAGTCCTTGGCTGTTTCAGTTAGACGCTGTAAAAACAGGAAAGAAACTATTGCGTCACACGGAGAGAATTCCTCCTTACCATTGTACAGCATTTTTATAAATACCTCTATGCCAGAAAATTCCTAATTAAGACCGACCACGCCGGTATGAATTGGTTATTTAATTTTAGAAATCCAGAGGGTGAAGTAGCAAGATGGTTTCAAAAGCTACAGGAATACGATTTTAAAATCGAACATCGATAGGAAGCAAGCCACTTTAACGATGATGCCTTCTCAAGAAGATCATGTCAATGGAATTTTCCCTATTGTAGCCGACTGGAGCAGAAATATGAGAACCTGTGCCATATTAAAATTGTCATTGATAAATGGACACCCGATAAGATTCAGGATCGGTACGAACAAGATCCTATTTTGATGAAAATGAGAGATTGGAACTCGATCGATCATCGTCCAACTTGGCAAGGAGTGTCATCGTCTTCACCGATGTTGGAGCCTTCTTAAAAAATCGTTATGAAACAAAAACCAAAACGCAGCACGAAAATTTGCATACCATCTATGATGGAACCTTAGGAGGACATCTAGGCGTAAAGAAAACATTGCAACAGGTACGTGAAACATTTTACTGGGTGAATTGTTCCGACGACATCAGGGATTGGTACCGAAAATGTACCACTTGTTTATCAAACAATGGGCCTCATCGTAAACCTAGGGCTCATATGCAACAGTGTATTGTAGAAAGCCTATTTAAAAAAATTCTGTGGATATACTGTGCCCCTTAGCGCAGAGCGAAGCAGTAAATAAATACATATTCATCGTGGTGGACTATTTTTTTAAGAGGGTAGAACCTTATGCTGTTTCTAACCAGAAAGCTACCACATTTGCCGACATGCTGGTAAAGGAATTCATAAGTCGATTTGGAGTGCATTCGAATCAAGAAAGAAACTAGAACTAAACTACTTTACCCTCAACATGATGGAATGGTGAAACAAATAAATCAAACTCTTGCTAGATATTTATCTAAGGCTGTCTCCGAATATCAAAGAGACTGGGACCAACACATACCATTATTTTTTATTGCGTTCCGATTAGCAGATATAAGGTTGTGACTTAGTGTTAAGCTATAAGCCTGGTAATGACACAGCTGGAGGAGACTATGTCTGTGACATTCGAAAGAAGATGGAAGATACTCATGATTTGGTCTGTACCAATTTGCAGCTAGCTAGTGACCGCATGAAGAAGCATTAAGATAAACGAAGAGAAGAGGCCAGCTACCAGAAGGGAGATTTCGTTTTGCTGTACAACCCACAAAGAAAACAAGGTCTATGTCCTAAATTACGAAAAAAATGTCCGTACACTGTAAAAAAGAAAATTATTCACGTCATTTACTAAATTGTCAAGGCTCCGGTGAGAAGATTCCATATGGAACCCATGAGGAACTCGTAAGGTAGCATAAAATGTATTTGAAGAAAATCCACTATATGAAACAAAATTGTTGTCGACAAGATAAATAACATGAAGGGAAAATGTTTTCATTGATGATGAAATTCCAAACTAATCTAAATTGTTAACGAGGACTTTTGGGTCAATTTAATCAAAAGCATTTTTGAAGTCCAATTATCTAAAAACTAATGTAAAAACTAAGAAAAAGATGATAAATTATAATTAAAAACTGAAAATTGCAGGTATTGGGGTTAGATACTCAGATTATTCATATCTTTAAATCACCCTGTATATCATACCTATCTAAAATTTATGGAAACATTAAATATTTTATTTTTAGTTTTCACTAGATTAATACTTTTTGTTTTATTCAATTGATAGCATGTAAGCAAGTAATATAGTTACAATTCACGTATAGAACTCGTCTATTTTGTAATACCCCCGTGAAACTTAACCGAATGATTTTCATAATTTATATCGTGCAATCCGAGATAAATTTATGAATGCAGGACGAGAGATCATGCTATGGCGGAGATTTACGCCTCACGCATTCACCAGAACCTCGGGAGGTGTTGGCTTTATGACTCTGGCATGCCACTTTTTATTAGGATCACCTGAACGAATAAAAAAATCATCATTGTAAATCATCCCGTACTTTCTTGGCGATATTTTCTTTCGCCAGACATATTTTAACAGGCGTTAATATTGCTCGAGCTAAATTATCGAGTTATTCACTTTGGTTATACAGCCTGTCTCGTAAATCATCAGAGTGGTTGGTGATTTTGGAGGAATAAAATTGTGTGATTACCTACTAGTGAGTACAGTTGATAAAGAATTCCTGAGGTTGTATATTAAGAATATTGACTAAAGTATTCTTAAAATGTCAAGATGGTATTTTCAATTATTAATGTTAAAATTTAATTTGTAGAATAAATTATTGTCAGCGTATTGAACTTTGTTTACTAACAATTTTTAATTCAAATCCATCTTATTTTGTCGTTGAATTACCAGTTTTGAAGTTTCATATTGAAATATTCAAATGAAAATAAAAAAAAAAACAGTAAAATACAGTAAAAAAAACAGTAAAAAAATCAGTAAAACACAGAAAAAAACAGTAAAAACAGTAAAAAAACACTAAAAAACAGTAAAAAATAGTAAAAAACAGTAAAAAAACAGTAAAAAACAGTAAAAAACAGTAAAAAACAGTAAAAAACAGTAAAAAACAGTAAAAAAACAGTAAAAAACAGTAAAAAAACAGTAAAAAACAGTAAAAAACAGTAAAAAACAGTAAAAACCAGTAAAAAAACAGTAAAGAACAGTAAAAAACAGTAAAAAACAGTAAAAAACAGTAAAAAAATAGTAAAAAACAGTAAAAAACAGTAAAAAACAGTAAAAAACAGTAAAAAACAGTAAAAAAACAGCAAAAAACAGCAAAAAACAGTAAAAAACAGTAAAAAACAGTAAAAAAACAGTAAAAAACAGTAAAAAACAGTAAAAAAAACAGTAAAAAACAGTAAAAAAACAGTAAAAAACAGTAAAAAAAACAGTAAAAAACAGTAAAAAACAGTAAAAAACAGTAAAAAAACAGTAAAAAAAACAGTAAAAAACAGTAAAAAAACAGTAAAAAAACAGTAAAAAACAGTAAAAAACAGTAAAAAACAGTAAAAAAACAGTAAAAAACAGTAAAAAAATAGTAAAAAAACAGTAAAAAAAACAGTAAAAAAAACAGTAAAAAAACAGTAAAAAAAACTGTAAAAAACAGTAAAAAAAAAACAGTAAAAAACAGTAAAAAAAAAACAGTAAAAAAAAACAGTAAAAAAAAACAGTAAAAAAAACAGTAAAAAAAAAACAGTAAAAAAAAAACAGTAAAAAAAAAACAGTAAAAAAGAGTAAAAAAGAGTAAAAAACAGTAAAAAAACAGTAAAAAAACAGTAAAAAAACAGTAAAAAAACAGTAAAAAGCAGTAAAAAACAGTAAAAAAACAGTAAAAAACAGTAAAAAACAGTAAAAAAACAGTAAAAAAACAGTAAAAAAACAGTAAAAAAAACTGTAAAAAACAGTAAAAAAAAAACAGTAAAAAACAGTAAAAAAAAAAACAGTAAAAAAAAAACAGTAAAAAAAAAACAGTAAAAAAAAAACAGTAAAAAAAACAGTAAAAAAAAAACAGTAAAAAAAAAACAGTAAAAAAAAAAACAGTAAAAAAAAAACAGTAAAAAAAAGTAAAAAAGAGTAAAAAACAGTAAAAAAACAGTAAAAAACAGTAAAAAGCAGTAAAAAACAGTAAAAAACCGTAAAAAACAGTAAAAAAACAGTAAAAAACAGTAAAAAACAGTAAAAAAAACAGTAAAAAAACAGTAAAAACAGTAAAAAACAGTAAAAAACAAAAAAAAAAACAGTAAAAAACAGTAAAAAACAGTAAAAAAAACCGTAAAAACAGTAAAAAAAACAGTATAAAATAGTAAAAAACAGTAAAAAAAAAACAGTAAAAAACAGTAAAAAACAGTAAAAAACAGTAAAAAAACAGTAAAAAAAACAGTAAAAAACAGTAAAAAACAGTAAAAAACAGTAAAAAACAGTAAAAAAACAGTAAAAAACAGTAAAAAACAGTAAAAAACAGTAAAAAACAGTAAAAAAAAACAGTAAAAAAACAGTAAAAAAACAGTAAAAAACAGTAAAAAACAGTAAAAAAACAGTAAAAAACAGTAAAAAACAGTAAAAGCAGTAAAAACAGTAACAGCAGTAAAAGCAGTAAAAACAGTAAAAACAGTAAAAAAACAGTAAAAAACAGTAAAAAACAGTAAAAAAACAGTAAAAAAAAATAGTAAGAAACCAGTAAAAAAACATTAAAAAACAGTAAAAAAGGTAAAAAAAAACAATAAAAAACAGTTAAAAAGAGTAAAAAAAAAACAGAAAAAAAAAACAATAAAAAACAGAAAAAACAATAAAAAACAGATAAAAACACTAACTAAATATATAATATTCTTGTGAGCTTCTAAAGTACTTTTCCAGCATTTGCAAGTGACGGGGAATTGTATGCCTGGAAAACGTCGGCCGCATGGACGCGGGGATGCCGGCAATGTAGTCTGACACAAATGCTTTGCCAGCACTTCATGTACTGTTCACATGTATTGTACCATTAATAGGTGTTTGCTGGGAAACTAGGTCTTAAAAAAATATAAATTAAATAAAGTCAATACATTAAATAATAGTAACTGTTATTTAACTGCAGTACAATACCGTTACAATATCTGTTCTACTAATAATTTCACATAAGAATTAAAAACAATAATATGATATTAAAAAAATATATTCAACGAAATATATTCACATGAGTACCTAGCTACTACAGTTAGTTATTCTAATTAAAATTTAGAAGATTAATTAAATCTTCTAAAATAATACCCACTACCTAATTACGTATGAGAAATAAAATTCGTTAAAATCCAGTGGCGCATCAAATATATATCTAATTTAAAACATTTCCTTTTTAAAGTTTTGAATAAATCAATTAATATATTTCAGACCGGATTAAAAAATTATTGTCAACATTTTATAATCAAAGGAGCTTCACTGAATTAGAATTAGAATGATTAATTACGCATGAAGTGGAAGTTATGAGAATATTCCCAATAGAAAAGGTAAATTTAATTTCCATAAAAGATATTTGACAAACTTGCTTTAAACATGGTCAATACCAAAAAAAATAATTTTTCCTACGACCACTTAGGAAAGTGACACATATCACACTATATAGTCCTATGGAAAGTGCCTTATATTACACGCGTATAAATAAAAATTTACTTTTCACCCGTGTACGAATATGCTACTTTCCGCAGTAGCTGTCACAAAATGTCAAACAAATAATTTCTATTTTGATCTATGTAATGTCCATATTAATAATAAAATCGATATGATTGTTAAATTATTGAAATTGTTGTAAATTAGATCCTAGATATTTATCTTTAACAATTAATATTAAAATAATTTTAAAATAACCTAGATATGTTTGCTCTTTATTCTGGTTAAATACATAACTGATTAGATCATTCAATAAGGGCTATTAGCTCAGTTGGTTAGAACGTCGAACTTATCAACTTTGCCATTTGAGACCTGGCTAGCGACCGCGTTCAAATTCTGACGGGACCAGAAGTTTTTTTGTTTTTATTTTTTTTTTTAATTTAGAAAATATGATAATTGAATAAATACGATTATTGTTGATTATTTTTTTAAATACATTTTATTTATTATAGTAATAATAACCTGGTTTTACATTTTTTGATGACATTATTTTGTGGTCGTAGGAAAAATATTATACATCACTTGTGTGAAAAGTGATTTTCCACACTCGTAATGTAATATACTATATTTTACTCTAGTGTACTAGGAACTAAGAAATAATATAGTGAAGTTATGGCCTTACTACTAACTCTGTAAAAATGTATGCTGTTTAACGAATCTCAAAATTCTGAAAAGTTTTAAGGTTAAATTATCAAGGTGAGAGATGAAGGACAATTGTTTATTAAATGTGACACCAAGATCATTAACATAATCGAATCCATGATTTTGGATTTAAAAGGAACCAGGAACAAATGAATAAAATATCAGACATCTTCAGTGCAATGATTTTTGCAAAAATATTGAGGTCATCAGCATAAAGTAGACAATTGGTTTGTTTGAAAATTTTAACATCAATAATAAATAGGGAAAATTTATTGAATCGAAATGCAACTCTTAAGGGATACCTGAAGAGATACTCACTTCTCTTGATCTGATTCCACCAATTACAACTAGTTAAGACTTGAGCCTAGAAAAGTATTTTCCAAGAATTCAAATGACTAAAAGTTATTCGACAAAATAGCATTTGATAGATTAAAAGATAAATAAACTTTTCCTTAAATAAAGATTTAACTACATTTCTGACCTTAGCCTGATTATCAGGCCACTAACGATATCAGGGCAATTAAAAGGCTGGTTAACTAGCCCGAGAAGGCTCAAAAAATGCCATGATATGTCCTGAATCCTTTTGTGAAGTTGCTAAGGCATCGTGCAAGGCATTCATTACCCAATGGATGCAAACAGAATCCACTACAACTATCTACTAATGACACAAGTCAACGATTTTATTAAGGAACCGTTAGCCAAGTTCATAAAAGACCTACTAGATCAAAAAAAGTAGGTCCTCTTACCGGATACTGTCGCCTAATAAGGCAGGTGGGTGTCATCAATCCAGCAGAAAGAAGGAACATTGAACAGATTTTGTGCCAGGGTAAAGGCCTGGAGATTAAGGTTTCTGAAACTAGGTGAAGAAAAGCCAAACGCATGTAACATGTGGGAGCCACTGTCAAAATCTAATAAAAAGACCAAGCTAGACGATATAGATCTAAAAAGGTTGCAGTGCACAAAGAAAAATAATGTCCGACTCCTCTCAAATCTAATCTAATTCAATTTAATATGGTCTACTCTTGTAATTTAAAATTTCTGTCATGAGTTGAAAGTAAGTAGTGAGAAAAATTAATAACGCCCGTATGCACCGTAGACGTTTAATCCAGATTAAGGGTTTAATCACGTTTAGTACCAGTTTTAGCTATGCACCGTAATAAAAATCATTCTTAATCCGATTTTATTCTAATCCGTCAATATCGGAGGATCAAATTGTTAATCGAGATTTTCTTACGTCAAATTGATGTCAACGTTTTGTCAGTATATTTGGAACTTTCTATTTGCGTTTCTTTTATTTATTTTATTTGAATTTTAATAAAAAAACAGAAATAGAAAACCATCTTTTCTTGGAAGATGACGAAGATTCTAGACAAAATTACGAGAGAAGTGAATATGTTTATACAATGGGCAACTTTATCATTTTTGAGAGATTCTTTACATTCTAACGTTACATCATAATTCTGTAGTTAGATGGCAAACCCAGATATGTTGAAAAAGGTAAAAATAAGTAAGCAATACATATAATATTTGTGATTTTGTCCACTTTTAAATATTGATATGTCATATCCATATAGTTTTGAACATGCATAGTGTAGGGAAAGTATTTATATAGGTATATCGTTTTGCATAGAAAAGCTTGAAATACAGCACTTTGTATGTATATATGTTAAAATTACCAAAAATCAACTTAATGGTTTTGCCATCCAACTATAGAATTATTTTTTTTTGGTACATTTAAAAAAATTGGGCTTCTGTCTTCAACGGCCTTTTATCATTTGACATACATTTCTCCTGCCCAAATCTGAAGTTTTCTTCTTCTGTTTCTTGTAAAATTTATAAAAATCCAGTGTTGTCAGATTACTAAACTAGATTATCTAATCCATAGCCGGTGCATAGAAAATAACCACTAGTCATTTAAACGAGATTTGCAAATCTGGATTAAATTTTAAAACGGTGCATATGGGCGTAAAAGAGAGTATCCATTCCTTTAAATTTTCTGAAGCGTTCAGTATGTTTTTAGAATGTCCCATATCGTCTCTTTCATATTAATTTAAGTATCGAAAATATATTTTTTTCTAAATTACATGATGCCACAGACTTAACTTGTGGATATTCATATAAATGACTCCATTAAAGAGCGATATTTATAATTCAATTCCTTAATAGAACGGCCAAGTTGAATGCATTACAACGGCTTTGGTTTTTCCCTATCTTAACGCCATCTTGAATAATTTCACTTGTTTCGCTATCGACGTCGATGATCTGTGCCGATCTAAAGCAATTGAACCACGTGTGAGTATGTTCGACTCTCTGTGCGTTTCTGTTGATCCCGTGGAGCTACTAAATGGGAATAGAGTTAGGTTAGTATGAGCGGTAGGCCGGATATAATATACTCGTAGACAATTCCTATAATAAAACTATTAAAATATTTCAAATACAAGATTCAAGAACTGACTACGATTTTGCCCACTACTATCGATCCTAATGGCAGATGAAGGGCTAGACAATTAATTTATTTACGAAAAAAGATGCGATGATGACAATGTCATCAAATAACAATCTTTGAATTTATGAGACACCAAGAAAATTTTGAAATTTTTGCTTCATTCTTCGTTAAATGTTGGCGCTTGTACTCTCGGCTATCTTCTTAATAGGATGCTTGTCAAATGTCATCTTTTTACACAACGTTAGTTAGGATTCGTGGATATGGTTATGGCAAATATCTCAAAAAGACTCGATTATCGCTTGGTTCCTTTTAGCTTTGCACCAGCGATATTTAACATAACAAAAAATAACTTCAAATCACCCAATTCTTTGAACAAGAGTAACTTATCAAAGGCATAGGACATCATTGGAAAAGTAGGATAATAACAATTTAACCTTTACTTTTTATAAACAATAAAGCTAAGAATACTAAAAAACTAACACATTATTATGAGGTTTACCAACTATCGACAGATATGTAAACTAGTAGCTCAAATTAGACCTATTGGACAAGTTACCTAATTCAAACAGCTCGGATGATCTTAATACAGCAAAGAACCTTTATAGAGATGGTTGCCAATTATTTCGTCGAATTATTAATATAGTGGACTGTTGCTCGTGGCAGTGAGATATAAAAATTCCAAGACGTCAATTTGAAAATATTATATTGCCGCTTAATGTGAATAAATGTAATTTATTTTCTTTTATTCTAAAAAGCAAGTAAACTAGCTTGGCATATTCATAGACGACATAGGCAGCTTCGGACTTCACATCAAGGAGGTGGCAAGGAGGTGGCAAGGAAAGTCAACGATAGGACTATCAAACTAACTAGGAATATGACAAATATTAGAGGTCATTAAAGTATAAATCGAGAAATACTCATCAGGGCAATTCACTTTAATGTGCTTTGAGGCATTACTGTGGCATGGGGCGATGAAAGTCAAATGCTTAAGGTAATCTAAGTTAGAAGAGGGACTGAAACAAAATAGTAAGAAAAAAACCACTCAACAAATATTCCAAAAAAACGGCCAGATGGACAAGGTCTATAATACTAGACGTCACGACATGGTATAGCAAGCATAGGATTGTGGACTACTTTTCGATGCAGGCCCTGACAGGCCACGGGTCGTTTAAAACCTTCATTAAGAAAATAGTAAAACAAATTATGACCTATTCGGGTATTAGGAAGACACGGATACGCCAAAACATACTCTGTTTAGATGCATACGTTGGGTTAGAGAAAGGACCATGTTATCCCTAAACATTGGAAAGGAACCTGACTAGGGACAATATTACAAAAATAATGTTAAGAACGAGGAACGGTTGGTAAAGTTATAAAACATTAGAAAAGGAAAGAAATAATGGGATAACCAAGTAAATTGAAAACCAACGGACTCGATATTGACCGAACCGATTGAAAGTTTAACAAGGATTTGTGGACGTCCGTGAAGGTGGAGTTTTAGTGAATAGTGCGTATGAGTGAGTTTCAATTTTTTTGACAAAAAAACTCCGTAACAGGACATGGTTGCTTCCGAAACTAACTCAAGAGGTTTAAAATAATATCGAAAAATACATGGCTATATTATAGAGAAACATTTATACCAGCATTAGGCAGGAAGCTAACTGTGAATAATATAATAGAAAATCAAATAGAAGATAGTCCACAAAATAATTAAAAGCATCCTGGAAAACAAATTAAAAGAGGAGAAAAACCAAGCAGTCTAGACGCCAGCAGATAGTAGCAAAAAGACCAGGTTCGCTTCGAAGAAATCCCAATAATGCCCTTGTAGCAAGTGAAATAGGTTTTCGTGAGGTACCTAAATGTTTTGAAAGCAGGACATTGTAAGGAAGATGCTATTAGTAAAACAGTATTTCAGTAATCATGATGAATATATAAATTAGCTGTATTTATTAAATGTAAGTAGTAATTTAGTATCATACCTCCTGCACTACTAGACTGATCAAGTTTATGTGCGTGGATAACTATAAAGAAGACGCCGAGGTCGTATTCTATTGGAACAATTACAAAGATATTATCGTAGCGTTTTTAAACGACACCCTTTTGGTGCTATAAACGGTGTCTCCGACCGTCCTCAGCTTGTTCGTTATAAAATGTGTCTTCTATTGTTGGGCTCTTGATATTTCAACATCGGTTTGTTCAAGATAGAACATATTATTATTATAGGTTATAGGAATGTTTGCGTTAGAATCTTACACGAGTCTGATGTGCAAGATACCGCGCCCGGTTCAGCTTTTATCAGTTGTCTTGTGGGTACTCAAATAAAGAATCGGGCGAGACTGTCGAACGGATACATAGAATGCAGAATTGTACCGATAAGAAAACAAAGCAAAGAACACTGAAATTGGTACATCTATTAAATTTATTAAAGAGGGCTTTTGCTAGACCCGTTTACATGTTTTTTAAGAAATCGGGTTAGTACAGTATTTTCTCTTTATTACTGACATCAATATTATTTTGGTGATAGTTATTGTTATAATAATATAGTTAGACTATATCATTATAAAAACATCTATTATTTAAAATATATTACTAATTGGTCTTAGAGACCAAATAGAAATTTATTTTAAATACAACTAGAATCAGGAGCATCATTGATGACAGACGCAGGAACCAAATGTTGACTTGTTTACCTAGCAAATATGTTGTAAGTATACAGGCGCATGACGTCATAGTCGGAACAAATTCTTGTTATGTCTTATTTTGCATATTAAAAAACAGCTTCTATTATATTTTTGTTATCGTGTTAATAAATTTAGAAAAAAATTTAAAATGATTACTAAATATGATATATATGTCGTAAACCAACTTTTTGAACCTGGCTTTTTTATTGCATCGACAACATCAGTAGTGACGAACCTAATTAAAGAATATTCCCTTGTGAAATTCAAGAAAAGATGGGATGAGACGGGAAGCTGCTGACTTGCCAGGGAGCTTTTTAATTATTTTAACAACACTACAGTAACCAAATAGTTGTCTACGACTAGTACGAAAGCATCTTCATATCATGGGGCTGTCAGAATCCACACTCTGCAAGGGGTGCAAACAAGCAGATGAGACCATAGAGCATATTCTCTACGATTGACCGATACTCTCATTTATTAGAAGATTTCTGTTTGTTGTTAACTTCATTAAATCTATAGGCTGGCTCAAGAGCTAGGAAGTGCCTATCTACTTAGGCCTTAGTGTCGTGGGCTAACCCACCCTCCACAAGTTACAGATACAGATCTGTCGTAGGCGAATTCTAAAACTAAGAAAATTTATTATTACAGTTATTTTACATTCTGACTGACATATGTAGGCAGTTTATGAAACGCCGAACACTTTTTAGTCGAATTAAAGGACGACGCTTATTTAACAAAAAGCCTGTATTATGTTTGGTGATTTTTAAAAAGACTACAAAGAAAATAGGCATTTTAAAATCATCCCCCTAATGAATGTTTTTTTGAAAATAAAGTGAACTGAAACATTAAAAAAAATGTTACACAAAAATGAATGTACACTAAATATTGCACAATATGTTGTTTTTATTTGTTTTGTTTTTATTTGTTTTGCTTTTATTTGTTTTGTTTTTATTTGTTTTATATTAATTTGTTTTGTTTTTATTTGTTTAAGCAAGATCCGGCATTGTGACATCTGCTATTGTAATTTATTTGCGATTTAAAACACAAACACTTGTTTGTTGCGATCCTGGGCTTTGCTTGGTTTACAAACACACTTTTAAAAGCCTTGTCCCCAAATTTAGAATACTTTGCCATTGCTTCTCTTGAAGAAAAGGTTTTATATTCTAAAACTTGAATTTATTCCAAGCTATCGGTTGCAATTATTTCGTCTCTTGAAAACTATCTGTTCCAATTCTGTATACTCTATTTTTAATGCAGAATTCTTCCCAAAATATTCTAAGGGTCTAAGGGACCTTAGTCTACTTTAGGAAGTTTAATTGCTACTGTTTGACTCACACATATGGGTTTTAATTTTTGCTGGAAAGTTACAAGCACATTCTCTGCCACAATGCATCCGATTATTTATTTAACTATCACCTCTTTTTTATGACACAAAAAACGTTTCCAGTCAGTCTCATCTGAAAAATCAGAAAAATTTTATTTTAGACATTTTACACAGCATATGGTACTAGGTTCATTTAAAATATTTTGTTTATTTCAATTACTACTATGTTGTTTGCTTCAGGTGGTTGCAGAATTTCACTGTCTTCAGGTATAATTGGAATGTCTTGTATGTTAAATATTTCGGCTGCTTTCGAGTCTTGTTAAGTACTTGGATTGTAAATAAATTTAGAAAAATCATTTAAATAATATCAAATGAATGCTATCAGAGTAATAAATTAATATATTTTCTAGGTCCTTTTCAGTTCTTATGTTATCAAGAGTCACCGTAGGTAACTAAGAAGAGTAAAGACCAACGGGAAAGTCAGCAACAAATAACGTTTTTGTAGGGTGAACCGATATACCATTTTGTTGAACTGTTGTCCTAAAGCCACGCTTTCAACATGTTTTACACTTTGATTTCATCGCTCGAAGTTACCTTGACTTTGTGGGTGGCGAGGTCAATTATTTATAACTTTGCAAGCAGGCCACATCGAAGTCATCGTAGCAATTATGCTCTTCATAAACTTTCGGCCATTTTGGGAGCTCTAAAATCCAAAAAATATTTTTAAAAGTTCTTGCGATACTTCCAATACGCATTTAGATTTTAATGGGTGCAACTGTATAAATTTGGTCAAGTGGTCTCGATAATTTAATAACCATTCGCCATTTGGAGTAGACTGTAGACCAATAAAATCAACTTGCCTCTACTTTTCTATCCTTTCGAAAAAATCGATTTTTCAACTATTCCTTTTCGTATTTTTTTCAGCATGCCTCGCACAAAGCTTAACAATTTTCTCTACTGCTGAACGTGGAATTGATTTTTTGGTTTTAACGCGATAAAAAAACGGAATTCTTTTCCAGTTCGTATATGAACTTTAAGTAGTTTCTTTCACCAATCTCCATAGTGTTATACAGCTTAATTTTATTTTTTTTGTGGCCTCCCTGGCCTTTGAAAGAACCTCTGTAACTTCAAATTTTTTTTGCGGAGTCCAGGGCTTCTTCACACTTTTTTCGTGAGCTAAAAGGTAGTTGTCATTTAAGTGTAGCAGGTAATAATATTTACCAGTTTTATGTTTTGCCAAATAAAGCAAATAAAAATACAAGGTAAAGTATATTCCAACAAAAATCAGAGCTAGCTATGGCCAAATAAATGATTACATATTGACATGAAACAATTATTTCTTTATTCTATCACCTGTATTAACTGTTAACATCAACTTGAAACAATTAGGCATTCCAACGACCTGTCCAAAAGGCTACCAGTGGGTAATGACAGTTTAGATATGGCAACCCTGTTGTCATGTTGTCATTAAGAGGGTCAATGATACATATATAGTTATATAGATTGCTTAAAGCTGGTCGTTTACGAGCGGCCATATTACCTGGCAAATATTTATTAATTTGAATCGGTTTAGAAAAAATGTGTTTTAAAACTAATTTTTAGCCTTTAGACATTAAAAAAAAATTGCTTACATTTTTACTTCAAGGCATAAGCTTATGTTTATTTTGAAAAATATGGATGATCAATCTATGTAACTATCTATTTCATTGACCTTGTCAAATCACCAGGCCTACAGGGTTGCCATAATTTTGCTATATCATAACCCGTCAAAACCCACTGGTAGCCATTCAGTTTGGAATGCCTAATACGTAGTAAAAGACCTGTCAAAATAAGGTTCGTTAAGGATCATGAACATTAAACTCTCGATGACTGGAAGTATGAAATCAGAGTGAGTCTAAAATCTTTAGATGGCCGTGATAGAGTTTGTTAAAATACTTTTAGTAGTTCAGAAAAAGGGATAAATTTATAAATGAGAACCGTATATTAAAAAATCTAACAAGTATATAAGCGTCTATGGTCAGAATAATAACATTTAATAATAAAAAATTTAATTTCGTCCATCTTTACTTACTTTCAGTAAACATCAGGTAAATATCTTCACTAGAGTAATTACAGATACCTACTTTTTAGTTTTTAACTTATTTGATAGATGCACTGTCATTGGTTTTACTTGTATTTAGAGAAGATAGTAGAACAACCTTATGGACGTTTCATTGGAGGCAATTCTGTCGCGACATCTGTTAGAAATTCATCAAAATAGCCCGAACGCTAGCACTTCCTCGATCATTGAGTACATAATTCTATATACATAAAATTTTCTTAATTTTTAAATTCATATGGGTAGAGTTCTAAATTTAAATTACTATTGTTTATATTCTCTAAAATGATAATAAATCGTAAATAAATGTTCAACAAGCATAATTAAACTCGTATATTCCACTTTTAAAACAAATATTCTGAATCGATTATGGGCCCATCTATTAGTAAATAGAGAAATTACGTTCGTTTCGAAGACGACAAAATTATCAAAGACATGACTTGTACACCACGGAGCTTGCTGCCATCTATTGATACTGTCCATTGTCCTCCAAGATAATTTGCATTGGTATTGTTTTACTAGTTGATCTAAATTCAATGGTTTTACTATCTTATCTCTATAAAACTTAAGCTATTTAATTTCTACTCCATTTTTAATTTATTTGTTTAGGATCGATTTTATAAAAATTACAATGTTTGTTCGTAGCCTTCTATTGTTATTGTTTTAATTTTTGGTTTCTTTAGTCCAAATGAGGCACCTTCAGTTTGTTTTGACTTCTTAGACTTTAAAATAAAAATCTCTTGTACTTAATTTATATGTACAGTGACTTTTAACTCTTTGTATGTTAAAATTGGATATTTCATGGTGAGTCAAATTAATATTATAACCTCCCTCTTAGAACTTTGTTTTATTTTTTAATTAATTTTTATTTTTGTATTAAATATTTTCCAACCTTCAATATATTGACTCCATGACTCTCCATTTTGGGGTCGCCAATGAAAAATTGAGTTTGCAAGAAATAAAGGACCTCTTTTTTTATACCTTCATACTTACATGCATTTTTATTTAATTTTTCTAGTTTATTAATACTATTTGTGACTTAAGTGCATCTTCCTATACACTTCACTACATCTCCTGTGATAATCAGATAAACTTTTAGATGCTGATTGAGTTCGCTTGTTAATATTTCCTTTTTACGTGGGCCGCCGCCTCGGTCAGAGCTTAAGGTATCTGTCATGCACAGTATCTGAGCCAAAGTTTATCCCCTCGTTAAATAAGGACAATTATTCCCCGCCATTGAAATAAATCTGCACGCGAATGTTCTCCAATCACGACAGACACCAACCGAATGATGGATCTCACGCAATCGCCACAGCATCAGCGCAAACGACACAACTTCAAATAAATAATCCCATGCTGCAAAGAGCACAGAGGCGAATTCTCCTATCTTAAAGGAAGATCAAGTTCATGTTATTATGTTTTTGTTAGAACTATTTTCGTTTAAATATGGCGTGCTAGAAAAATGTTTCTTCTGTTTCTATGACCTAGATTAGGAAATAATTTAAATTTGTTATGCTGCTATAATTTATAAAAGTTATATACAAAATCAGAGTTAAACAAGTAGGATTTTACATTCTATATATTTTCTAAATATGTATTGCATATTTGTCTAATCTAAGAAGAATTACGATTAATAAATATTTCTGAAATGTATTTTTAAAAGTAGATATTTTTCATCCTGGAATTTCTCAGCAATTCAATTTTTAAATAGATGTTTGTCTTGCGTGTTTCCAGTTGCCTGCACAATCTTTTAAGTGGTCCATAAAAAATAATTATAAAGTAGGCGATAAAAGAAACTACCTAGACCTAGGTATATTCGAAGTATTTAGTCTCGCAAATATAAGAATGGAGCGAATGTGGTCTAATGGATAAGGCGTATTCCCTCCTCTGAAGCAGGAATTCTGGCTTGACGAGGTCGTCCAGCATAATTTTTGTTTGATTTCAGTTGACCAGTTTCTCGAAGTCTCCTCTCGATAGATGCAAAAATCTGGTGATTCGAAATCTGTCGATTTGGAAATCTTTCATGGTATACCCGAACACTCTCACGACAGTTGCCATTACAGAAAACAAGCACTAGCAACATACCAGTTTGTTCATTAAATGTGTACTCCATACCAGCTACAAAGTGTTTGAAATAATTCCTTCACAAGAACTTTGAAGCGAAAAAATAATATATTACATAAAATGAGGTATCGACAATTTTTAAATTATCAGTTTTTTTATTAGTAAAGTTGACAATCGCCAACTTACGAGTAGTTTCCTTAAAAATTTAAAGTGACTAACCATCACTCCATATTTTTTTTTTGCCAAATGCCATGGTAACTACCTCTCAATTAATACAGCTCTTCATAAAAAATGAGGAGACAGGGGCGACCCTCAAAAAAAAAAAATACGACGTCATTTATGGTAGGATTAGGGTAATTCTTACCCTCTTATGATTCAAGTCGGTGTAATTTTGAACAATCGCTCTTCAATCAAAATAGCTTCATATCAACTTATTTTGATCTCGTCAACATACAGTAGCTTTATGTATATGAAATTTTGGGATACCCTGTATATCCCAACACGACATAAATAAAAAAAAAAGAAAATAACAGTGAACTCTTACGATAAATGCGAGAAACTTAGAGCTACACTGTGTAATAAAAAGATAGACTAAGTAAGTGTTAACGCTAAATTAAGTGAACTAAGTGCACTACTAAAAACAAAAGAACTAGAGTACGAGCTGGAAAAATTTATCATTGTCATACAGCAAGCGTTATGAATTAATTCACCAGAACTTACAAGAAAAAAACGTAAGCAATTTATTCCCTAAAGAAATAAAAGAACTGATAGATAAGAAGAGAAAGGCAAGAAAAAAATGGCAAATCATCAGATTTACCAAAGATAATGTAGTTCCCAACAGACTAACACAAAAAATAAAAAGAGAACTAATCACTATTAAATAATGAATCAACAGACATATGTCTGAGAAAATTGACGAATGACAAAAATACTGACTACTCTCTGTGGACAGCAACTAGGAAATAATCAAATCAAAGATCAAAGATCAAATAAACATAAAGCTGACGTATTTGCAAAACATCTCAAAAAATTTTTCAACCGAATCAAAAACGAGGACTCGGTTTATTAAAAGAACAGAAACCATATAAATTCCTGGGGTAGTGCATAAAGAGGTAACTAAAAAAATCATAGAAAATATCAATTCCAAAAAAGGGCCCAGTTATGACCTGATCACAGGTAAAATACTAAAACAATTGTCAAGAAATGCTGTGGCTAAACTCACTAATATAATAAACGCTGTATTTCAATACAGCAGGTATCTAGCATCTGGAAAGTCTCTGAAATTATAATGGTACCCAAACCTGGAAAACCACCAAATAAAGTAAAGTCTTATAGACATATATCCCTGTTACCGGTACTGTCTAAACTTTTCGAAAAACTTTTACTAAACTGATTAAAACCCATAATAGCCACATTTGCCGACGACACAGCCATACTTCCCATCGGTAAAACCATAGAAGAAACGACCAGAAAAATTTAACAAGAAGATGGCGCATTACGCTCAATGGAACTAAACTAATTTACGTTAACTTCACTAATAAAAGTTCAGTACCATATTCTCATTCGGCGAAATACTAAGCCATGGACCTAGATATAAAATTGAAGTGAAAAGACCACATAAAGGAAAAAGGGGAAGAGTTGGGTATTAAATATAGAAAATTATACTGGTTGATAAATAGAATATCAAAATTTTTAATTGAAAATAAACTTTCAATACATAAACAAGTACTAAAAATAGTATGGACCTACGGCATACAGCTTTGAGGGCGTGTCAGTAAAAATTACATAACTATAATTAGTCTACAGTACTTCCATCCCTATTTTTCTTGATTACCACCTATTTAAACCTTCGTGAGTGGCTTAATTTTTACGAGTATACCACACTTTTCCTTCGTGAAAATTCACGGAAACGCTGCGTTTTCTACTGCGCAACACCTGAACATATCGATTTTACGATGTTATGTAATATCATAACCATATATTTCTTTTGCAGTGCAATTGAAAGATAATTTGATAATAAACACAAAACAAGTCTTGGCTAACAGAATTAATTCTGCGACCAATGAGTCCGCCGGCCGCAACATGTCAAAATAACGATGTTATGTTTTCTTCATAATTAATTTTCGCAGGATTATTAAACAAATACACCCCCACCTAATCGATCATAGTGACCGACAAATTTATAGCGGCATTCTCTCAGTCCGACGACCTGAATATGTCATTTTTACGATAAGTAGTATGCTGCAGGGGCGTGCGGTCCATGGAAGCGGGGGAAGCACCGCTTCCCTACACTTTGAAATTTAAAAATGAATATTTTTCAGTTTACAATGGATAGAAATTAATATTAAATTAGGTACTATATTTTCTCTGAAACATTACGTAAACTTCGTGAATGTACTAACAATTCATTGATGTAATGTGTAAACGCACGCACCACCCATGAGAAAATTAATTGTATAAACGCACACACCATATAGGTATTTCAAGTCCGTCGGCGGAAGCGAGTCTTAAAAAAGCCGGATGAGTTTCCAATTGATTTCGCTTCGTGTTTTTGATGCTGCTTTGCGGCGACGGTAGTCAATTTGTTCGGGTACGTGAAATACGGTCAAGAGGCAGCGATTTTTACGTCGCCCTTACGCATATTGCAATTCGCACCTCGAATCGACGTGTGAAGAAAATCATATACTTCAGATAGATTTCGGCTTGTTTTTCGTAGTTGTTTTTCTTTTTGTAAAATAGAGGAACTATGCACTGTGCCTGTGAACAATAATAATGTGGTAAATTGTGTCTGTATTGTGTGCTCTTTAATAAAAAAAGGATTTTCAGGTAGAAAATTTGAAGAGAAAACGGACATTATTAATTCTAGTAGATTAAAGGACCCTATTAATTTAAAGACAAAAGTAGAAAAGTCAGCAAAGAAATTTACCAGGCATTTTCCCTTACGGTTCTATGAAAAGTATGAATGGTTAACCGGCTGCAAAACTTTGAAGAAATTGTTTTGCTGGCCCTGCCCACTTTTTAATATAGCCGAAAAAATACATTAATATTAAATATTGTAAAGTTTTCTTTTCGACGTTTAGTGGTTTGGCTTCCTTCTTTTCAAAGTCATCGAAAAGAACTCGCGCTTTAGACATTCACGTTCAAAAAAGGTTTCCAAAAGTTGCTCCGACGTTTAGTGCAAACAGTGTTTCAATACCGTGCTTCTTTGATACACTTTTTTCAAGACGTTTAGTATAATGAAGAAACATGGGATGCTGAAACTGTTACTGCCGCTAAAGGGTATTTGCATTGGCTCAAACAAAACATTGATTTAATTTAGCCCTAATATCCATTGTAAAATAGCTTATTAAACAGTTATCAGAAAATCCAAAATTTTACGACAATGTTATAGACAAATTTGCAGCCATTGAGGATAGGTGAATAGATCTTAAGTTTAAATTTTTTCTACGTTTTAATAAACCAAGGAATTTTTTCAATGGTAAGTTTTTTATAGCTTCTAATAAAGTAAAAGTAACACTTCAAAAATCTCAATCTCGAATATCCGTAGTACTGAGGAAAAAAAGAAAGATTTTGACAAAATGGTGAATGCGACGTGAAAAATTTTTCGTCTGCGGCGCTGTGCTTACTGGCCTGCTGTATTTTTATACAATGTCACCGCACGCCACTGGTATGCTGGTTACCACATACCACGAATCGTCTAATTTCAAAACCAGCCATCTCCAAAATTTTTATCTTTCGAGCTAAATACTGCACTATATTCTAAACCATCAACTGTGTATTATTACTAAATCATTTCTTATCAAAATCCGCCACATCCCAGTTAAATTTACCCTTTTTTATTGCCGTTAGTTTTAAAACCGGCCATCTCCAATTCAGCCTTGGGATCAAAACCGGCCATATTCTTAAGCTTAACTACCAATGTTTGGAACAAAATAAAGAAATTTCGTTGGCGTGGATAAAATCTCATGTAGGTATTAGTAACAATGAGAAAGTGGATATACTAGCAAAAAAGGCTACTGTTTCGGGAACTAATAAAAATATTAAAACTCCAAAATCTAAATCTAAATCTAAATTATCAATGTTTAAAACTTGGCAAGATGCATATTCTAAAGAAGAAAAAGGGAAGAAATACAAAAATATTCAACCTAATATTCCAAAGTGTCCCTGGTTCAAAAACAAAATAAATAGGTCCTTTATTCGAGTGATTTGTCGTATGAGAAGTAATCATGCTATGCATCCTGCCTGCAAGGAAAAATTTGGTCTATCAGATAATAATTTATGTTTAATTTGTGATGAAATTGCTGATCTCAATCATATAATTTTCTAAATAAATAATATCCTAAATTCGCTAGATACTGACACAATGTACTTAGAATTAGTTAATATTGGTATACCTCTACCAATAAACATTGATGTTCTGCTTTCATTAAACGATGTTAAAGTTTATAAAATATTGTATGAATTTGTTAAAAAAACTAATACAAGATTGTAAGTAGCTGAGCTACCCTAAAAATATTGTAAACCTGAAACGAAATAATAAAATAAATGATAAAACAAAAAAATGAAACCCAGGAAAAAAAAAAGAAAAAAAAATAGAAAAAATATTCAAAAATACATATAATAAAAAATAGATATTTTTTATAATTAATTACAAACTCAGGTATTTTGATAGCTGTAAGTCAAAATATAATAAAAATTATAATAATGTAATCATGTAACAATAGTGGATAAAAGAATTAAAGAATTATGGATTACTACAATAGTCTGGCCTTTTGGTTTTATCCAGTGCCATTAAAAAAAAAAAAAAAAAAAAAAAACCGGCCATATCCAACCGACCAATAACAACTCTTAATTTTAGTCGTCTTCGGGCCGGCAAATGTGCGAGTGTTGTGTTTACGGGAAAAAGGTCATCTTCTAGTCATTTCACACATTTCTTTGAAAACAAATGTGTTTTTATAATTTAATCATGTGATTTTATTGCAAATACCAAAATTTGCAAGAAAATCTGCTGAATGGAAAAATAAAAATTGAAAATATTCTAAATATTTTTAATTATAAGTTGCCTTAGTTTACTTTTATTGCAGATATACGAGTAAAGAACTTCCTGAGTATCCCAAAAGTAATCACAACGCTAAAGCCTACCAGTGTAGATCATTATATTTTGAATTATCTTTTCAAAGACAAAATTACCCAAGATAATTTTTTAATAAATCATACTGGTGTAGAAAAATCGAAATCTTATCGTCCAGTACAATCTAGCCGTCCAGAAAAGATGAGCACAATTACATATTTTGTTTGAAGAGCAGATGTTGAACAGCTTTTTTAAATATTCTGTATCTTAAAAAGCATCGTGTTCAAGGAGTTGTATAGCGTTCTCTTCAATCAGGCGGAAGTGCTGCAAAAGAAACAAAAAATATTCCAAAAAAACTTGCAGTTATGAAATTTATAGAATCTTTTACTGCCAAGGAGCCGCATTACTGTCACTTAAAAACGTCTGTGAGGTTATATTTACTTTCTGAGCTAAGCATTGAGTCTATGTGAAAAATATATAACAAAGTTGCTGAATTAAATCTGAAGGTGAAGCCATCTTTTTTCCGCACAATTTTCAACAAAAACTACAACTTGGGATTTGGAACTCCCAGAATAGATGTGTGTTCCAAATGCTTAGAACTGGGAGAAAAAATTTAAACGGCAAACGAAGTAACTGAGAGAAAACATTTTAATAACACAAAAAAGGGTACAAAAAATAAATGCCAACGCATTTTTCCATAAGCTGCAGGAGGAAAGAGATGGATTGTTAACGATTTCTTTTGACTACTTCAGTCGTCAGTGGAACTTTTACAACTTTACTATTGTTGTAGGCAGCTCACATGCTGCATTAACTAAAGACAATATTCATATTTATCATTGGAATGAAACAGAAAGGCCCAAAAGCTCCAATGAGATTGCCAGTGCTGTTTTCCACAGATTATGCCAAACAGATTTAACAAATATTGACACCATCCGTTTGTTTGCTGATGGCGGTGGCGGCCAAAATAAAAATAGTACATTGATAGGGATGTTATCAAAATGGCTTATTTCGTCAGCTCCTGCAAATTACTAAACAATTTAAGTTATCTTTCTCATTGCCGGCCATTCCTTTATACTCCCAGATCGAGTATTTGCTCAAGTAGAGAAAAGATTAAAGAAGATTGAAATTGTAATAAAACCCGAAGATAATGAGGCACTGTATGAAAAATAAACAATTTTAAAGTAAATGATTGGAAAAGTGCCACACTAGAAATTATGAAGCAACCAGAACAGTGGCACTTTAAATTCAACCCTTCAAAAAGGTTTATTTTAGAAAAAAACAAAAAACGTAATATCACTATTCGGGGTGAGGATTCTTACCGCGTCGATGTAGAAAGCGCCAAGTTGGTAACAAAAAAGGAAAAGCAGTCGATAATTTAGTTCCTCGTCTCCTAACAACTGGTATGGCTTGAAATGCAAAGAAAATCAAGGATGTTTCGGCACTTTTGCAGGCTCACTATGGAGATAATTGACGAGAGCTGGAAAATTTAATTTTCTACATTACTGTGGAACAATCCACAGGTGAATCTGTGAAAGATGACTTGGTGTGTGAGCAAATAGAAGAAAGAGAAGATATTGTCTGATTTAACTATACCCGATTTTTTTTTAACATTTTTGGCTATAAATATGCGAAACTCACTGTTTAGATATCAGACATATTTAATTTTTTATCATCATAAATATAAAACACAAAACCATAAATAATTTTACTTATTACTTTCTTTACAGCAGTTTTTTGCATTTTTCTCAAAATTAACTTGAGTGGAGATGGCCGGTTTTGAAATTAGACGATTTACATGTCGGATACTAATCACCCATTGTAGGTGATTGTATGTAACGACCGAATATTGTAATGTCCGACAAAAATATTGCGCTGTGGACCAAATACAACGTTTCCAGAACAATATATTAAAGGCAATAGTAAAAATTCCTTGGTATGTAAGAAACTCAGACCTTCACAGAGATTTGAGAATGCCTGCAGTTGAAAAAGACGGAAAAACATTGCTTGATAGCGTCAATGTTGAAATTATACACTTTCTGGATAACCGAGACCTAATGAGAAGGCTCAGAAGGACCAAACCATTTCATTTAATGATGTTAAATTATGTAAAAGCAGAGCACAGTGGGCATGTGCAGTGTACAGTTCATTAGAAAGGAGAAGATACCATAGGACTCTTATTTTTTAGCCTCTTAAGTTTACTTAAGTTTATTATAATGACAAATTGCTGGTTGGCTGAAAAATAGCTAGGTGTAATACAAAAAAAAATTATGTTTAATTTTATCCCTATAATATTCTTATCTACAGTGGAGATATAAATTTATTTATAGCATTTATAGACCTGATTTAACACGTACTTTTAAAAATATTACCACCACCGTACCCTAGCGGAAGTAAGTGGCATCTTCAAAAAATAAAAGAATATTTTAAATAAAATAGTTCGAATTTACGATTTTTGTTTTTCTCTTGGATATAATTCAATAATTGTTGCTATATTATCAAAACGAGTACCTAGTTGTTTTCCGAAAGGAAACAGTCTTTCGATTTTGTGTGACATATTCCTTTGTGTTTTATTTGTTTTATTTTAAGTTATCTATAGTTAATATTACTAAGTGCTTCATTACTAAATTTGTTATTGTTACAGATATTGGAGAACCCATATATACGACAAAGAAATAATATTTACAAAAAAGAATAAAGAAACATAAAAATAATAGTTCAAGTAATAATGAAAATTCTACTGCCTTAAAAAACGCATTAGAAAATGTGCACTCTTCCGATTTTGAAAATATAAAAATTCTTGAAAAAAGTGCCCAATTATAAGAAAAGAATGACCCTTAAGATTGATACATACAGAAATAAAAAAACCTCTATGAATAATAAAAATGAGATAAAAAAATATTTTAATTTAATCAAATAGTTGTAAGTTGTTTAATTATTGCTGTAATGCCACTGGTAATTTTTTGAATTCTGTAAAAACTTTTCTTTTATTAATATTTTGAATACAAACACCTACACTATTAGAAACAAGAAGATAGTTTTCACCCATAACATTTTTTATGTCTCTCAATTTCTCTCATTGTCCCTCAATTATTATTGTGACTGCATCAAAAGGTGGAATATTTTTTACCTAAACATATTGTAGTGTTATCAAAATATAATTTGATCGACCATACTAAAGAAGTTTTATTTGATTATTAAAATTTTTTATTTTACTAATAAGAATATTAAAAACCTTAAATGAGCTATCGGTAGACCCCTGTTATTCATTAAAATATTCAAGGTGGTAGCAGGAGTTAAAATCTGGGAGATTTTATGATAAACATATGATTAAACGCAACATAACTTCAGAAAAGCCCCGTAACAAAACAATTCTGAGTCCGCTGCTGCAAAAAACACTGACTTCAAATAAATAATCGCAGTACCACGACATGTACAACACTTCTACGTAGGAGATTATGCAATATTTCCACGCGAACTCCAACTCTTCGGTATATATTGCCCACTTCGAATCGCTGCACCGCGACGTCAGATTTACGTTAGAGAATTAGCGTAGCTACAGTTCACAAGGTAAATAGTAAAATAGCGGCTGGCAAAGGGTAAAAAATAAACATGGCGGTGTTAAGATAAGCTCGGCCTCTAATTAACAGTTGACACAATCACCGAAGAGCTCGACACGGCAGCTAGACTTGTCCATAAATCCGCTAGATGGTATCAAAAACCAATTGTACCTCCCCTGTGGAGAATCGTGTACAACACCCGTCACGTAGGCAACCATACGTACAGCTCGTTTTATTGATAATAATTGTTCGGTTGTAGCTTTATCTGCGTTTCGTTTTCACGGAATGCTTCTAAATTAATAAATTTAGACAATTTTACGGCTCTCCGATCAGAAATGCTGGCTTAAATATATTAGTGATATCTGCAGTTTTCTAAGCACGACTGAATTTTACTTCGTTTTGTATTATTTTCAGTGTGGTTGGTTGATTGGTTAGTTATTTACTCGCTACTGAATCCTGAGCATGAAATAAGTAACTATGTTATTGTTTACTAGTGTAACAACCGGTAGGTCTCTAAGTTTGTAACTTATTTAAATCTATCAGCAATATACTATTACGGGATGAGAGCAGCACTATCACCAGCCATAGGATCCCGAAGTCCATTAGTCCCTGACAAAATATAATAAAAGGAATAATTTAAAAACAAAATATTCTCTTGATAACATAGTCGAGCGGTTTTGACAACTGGTTAAAGACTCTAATGGTCCTTGGGGGTAGGAACAGAAGGGCTTCACAAATGCTCGGAATATTCCATAACTGGAGTTAAAAAGGAGGGAGAGTATAATAACCTAACACATATGTCGGCAACCTTTGGCCCTCCACCAGCTTCAAACCAGCCCGCGAGAGATCCAGAAAATTAAAATATTGCGCAAAAAATATAGAGTTAGCAAACATAGCTTATTTGTAATTATATTAAGCGTACGCAGTGGAACGCCACTATATTCTTCAACTCATAATGACGAAAATTGATAAATAATATTATTAGGCGTACGCAGTGGAATGCCACAGATCGTGTCAGAAATAGTCGTTAGAAATAAAAACAGATAAACATTCGGGAAACCGCCCGATGCGCTTGAAGCTCTTGCCTACGATCGAAAGTATTCTAGTTGCTTATTGGGGGTAATATATAAACCCCTCAGCCCCTAAAGTTCGCAGCGCATATTCACGTACGTACAACGCCGGATATATTCAAGCAAAAATATGCCTGGTTAAAAAAAGCGGAAAGAGGATACACAATGTCGTCAATTCCAAGACAACTGGACTAATGAATACTTTTTTATCTTGCACAGTGGTAAACCTATGTGTTTGTTGTTCAATGAAACAATTTCTGTTTTAAAAGTAGCGGCATTACTCCAGCAAGCATTTTGCTCAATATAATTTACTCATGGGCCAGTTAAGAAAGGATAAAATTAAAAACTTATTACCGATTTAAGGAAACACCAATAAACGTTTTATTCACATAGATCAAATCTAGACAGTGTTGTTAAAGTTAGTTTGATAATTAGTTCCAAAATAGCGAAAACATCGAAGTAATTTTCTGAGAGACAGTTTGTTAAAGTGTGCCTAGTAGACGTTGCATAACTTTTGTGCCCAGAAAAGAAGAAAGAGTTTCAGAAAGTGCACTTATCATGACGTATATACTATTGTTCGACGTATAAATATGATGGCTGGTGATATCAAAAAACATTGACTGATACCATTGCTGGCTTTAAAGAATTTTCGATTACTTTGGATGAGAGTACTGATTTCTCTGACATAACGTAGATAGCTATTTTTATATAAATGGAACACCCTGTACATTTATAGTCTATATAATATCCATGGCCTTCTATTAAATAATGAATGTAATTTTAGAAAAGTGTCATTTATTTGCGTGTTTCTGAGAAAAAGTGCATACTATTATATATTTTTAAAGAGTCACATTTTATAGGCTATAGATATATTAGGGTGGCGCAAAAAACCGACTATTTTTTTTTGAGTCTCGAGTGAAAAAATGTTAGTTTTTGATGTTTTAAAATGCCTCTCCAAAGGACAGCTAAAAAAAAATTTTTTTAGAGGTCGCTCCAAATTTTTTTAAATTTCAAAAATCGTCAAAAATCGTTTTTTTTTTTAATCTTTTTTCTCGGTACCATTTAAACCATTTAAAAAACATGTTTGCTATTTAACTCAAAAATAGTAAATATGTAACAAAAATTATCTATACTACTGCATTCTAAGGAAAAAATCTATATGAATGTTATTTTACCATTTTGTTAAGTTGTTATTCTTCAATACGAGGGGTCCCAAAATGCAACACGTTCAAAAATGTCCTGTATCTTTAAAACTAAAAAGGTGATCCAATTTTGTTAACGTCATCTTTAGTTTTACGAATAAGTAGCAAAGTGTCGTGAAAACCGCAATCTTCTATCTTTAAAAATAACGAAGATGCCCAGCAAAAGTACCCATGTTATGTTGAGAATGGGATGTTAATACACTGCGACCTAGAAGATCTATTGTGCCCCCTTCTGTCGCCAATGCACTAAGGAAATGTCTCAATGCCTATAACGACCCTTCCAATCCTATTTTCTCAAGGAAGTACCCATACATAGATATTGATATTTTTAGTTTTTTCTTTATAAAGTTATGACAGTGACGTGTAAAACAGTGTTTCGATGATTTTGTTTAAATTTAGAATGGATTAAGATGGTTTAAATTAGCGACGGAACCAGAATTACTAATCGCAAAATTTCCTGATACAATCAATTTTTATAATATTGCCCAAACTTTCTTTCTTTGATATAACATTTAAAAAAAAAAAGGCATTTTTATTTATTTTCATTTCGTAACTGGTGACATAATCGACTTTTCGTAACCAGTTGTATAATGTTTATGCAACTAGTCGTTTTGACACTTGCTGCGATTACAAAACATGTCACTTTATATATCAAAATTAGAAAAAGTATTAGAACTGCTCTACGGAAAAAGAAAGTATTCTGCTTCAAAGCTAAAAATAATTCAAAACGTTGCATGGAGGATATTCCTATAATTTTTGCTGTCAATGTAATTGATGACTAATACAACTTTTTATGAGGATTTTAAAACTGCTTTCATATTCTAGAAATTTCTTTTGAAAATTTATTTAAAGGCAGTTACAATTTTAAACCATTTTTTAAAATATATCATTGTTATAAAAAAATCAAAAGATAGTGCTATAAATTGTTTTTCTTTAGAAGGGAAGGCTATTATTATTATTTGCCGTGGCGCTCCGAAGCGACTTAAAGATGATTGATGGTGCCATTTTACTTACAGGTGAGGAAAACCCGGAAAACCCCACCCACCATCATCGAAAACGGTAATGCATGGTGATGTTTTATTTTAATAATCTGGATGTCATATCAACAGAAATTAAATTTCTGCTAATATGGCATCCATCAAATCCTATAGAGAACCATGCAAATAAATTCGGATGGTATTCCGTAGGATCTGAAACCGTGTCTGGTTTACAAGAAAATTGGCTGACAAATGAATGCCGTGCCGTGCCGACACCTACACCACCGTAGTCGATGTCCCTATAAAACCCAAGAAAGAACAAAAATGAATTAAAATATATAAAAAAAATAAAAATTTAAAAAAAAACTATAAGAAAAATCTTAAAAATTATAAAATATAAAATAGATACAAATAATAATATAAATGTAAATATAGAAATAAAAACAAAATTTGTTTATTTTGACATATTTATGAAAGTCTTTAATGAATTATTATCATGTATAGTCGAAATAGGCAAAAAGGATTTAGACAAATACATTTTTTAAGACTGATTTATAACATCATTTGCTAATTTACGTTCTTTTTGAAGCCAGATTTTTAATCTATCTTTGTATCAACTGTAGAAAGGAATGCCCTTTATTTCTTAAGGTACCAAAATAAAGATTCTACATCACTACATCTTTGGCCAATACTTTTTTCTGTTCGCGGAAATAAAATAGCTTCAGGTCGACGTGTATTATAGGGATGGTCATGAGTTTTTAACGTAATTTTAGATTTTTTCAAAAATAATAGAATTTGTAAAACGTATAGCTGTCTTATATATCATATATATTAGAATCTTCGTAAAGTGCGTTACGAGGGTATAAAATATTTTTTTTGTAAATTATACTTAAAATCCATTTTTGTATTGCATGAACATCTTTTAATGTGTTTTTATACACACCTCTCCAACCAATGATGCCGTATACTAATAAGGATTGTATTAAAAAAATAAAGAGACCTCAAGCAGTGTATGTTTAGAAAGTCACATAGATATCTAAATTTTGGAAAAAACCTTTTCAACTTTTTTATAAGTTGTTTTAAATGAAAGTCCCATTTCATATGCCTGTCCACAATAATCCCTAAATATTTAATTGATGTAGATTCACAAACTTCGTTATTCAATCCCACATTTAATGGACCCAATGTGAGAAGGCCTGTTGCATAAGAAGAAAATGGTATCCAGTTTTCTGATAATTTAATGTTAATTTATTAAACTAGCCATTTAGATATTTTAGAAAAATTACTTTCTACTTTATGTTTCAGATCCTTCCATGAAGATGAAGAGTACAGAACAGCAGTATCATCATCAAAACTAATAATTTTAGCGGATGTATCTAAGTGTAGTAGGCTATTTATGTAGATTGTAAAAAGAACAGGTTCCAAAACTGTACCTTGTGGGACACCAAAGATTACGATCTGTTTGGTACTATTAAAATTGTCAATTTGCACCAACTGTTGTCTATTTGATAGATAACTTTCAAATATACTGAATGATTTTCCACGAATTCCATTAGAAGCTCTAGGCTTATTGTACTCCTCACAGTTTCTATCCTATCAGATTGATTTTCTTGGTGAATTCAAGAATATGTCTGATGGGTGCTTTCACGATTTCTTCAGGTTCCGGATATTGTACCCCGAAGTACCATTCCCGTTCCCATTTAAGGTTCCGGCAGTGGCATACGGGGGTCGGCATAAGTCAGGCAACAAATTTGTATAAAAAAAAATGCAGCGTCAAAATTAATTTATTTAAAGAAATTACAGAAGTAATTCGAAAAAGGGTTAGTTTAAGTGTTCAAATTGATGCCTATCTTGATTAATGCATTGACGGCAACGTTTCGCAATGGAGAGACAGGTCAGGCGAAGCATGTTAAGGTGTCCGCGAAGATTTTCAAATTCTTCTTCAATTGCAGTTCAGAGCTCGGGAAGGGTGCATGGTCCTGTTGCAAAAACGCGGTCCTTGAGAAGGCCCCACATGAAGAAATCGCAGGGTGTCAGGTCACAGGACCATGCAGGCCACTCAAAGATTCCTCGCCTCCCTATCCATTCTCCAAAATGATCATTAAGCAACTCCCGCACACATAACGCGTAGTGCGGCGAAGCTTCATCCTGCATGAAATAACGGATGTTCGCAAGTGTTGGATCGTTGTCATTTGCCCACGTAAATCTCCGAGTATGTGAATAGAAGTTTCGTCCTCTTCTTCACATATTCTACATAGGGAGTCATCAGATATCCCTAAGAGATTAAGGTGTCTTCTAAGGCCACAGTGTCCCGTAAGGAGTTCCATTACCATCAATAATTAATTTAACCTTTAATTTTGGCATAAAAATTTTGTATTCCAGCTGTTTTTTGGTGTTGACGCAATATTTTTATTTTGTCTCTATCTTCCTTTATAAAGATCATCTGCTATTGATAAACCCTTATTTTTTGGTTCTCTAAGTTATGAAGAATCCTTGAAAAGTGAAGATTTTCTTAGATATGAATTAAATTTAACAAGTAATTAGAGAATTTGACAGTCAAAGATTTTGATCGATAATTAGACCATTTGGTCGACAGAGAATTTAATCGACAGTTAAAACAGTCGATCGTCAATTCGAGAAGAATTTGGCCGACAGTTAGAAAATTAGCGTATTCGATTTATTTGCCGTTCAAACACTGATGCGACGAGTCTGGCAAATATCTTGTGTCATTGAGTACCAACACCAACAAAAGATATGTTAAAAACAATTGATACAGTCCAATGTAGACTATATAACCGACAGATCTTTCCTCATTAACCAAAGTTTATCCTAAATGGAAAACTGGACAAATATAAATTATTAACTATAATTTGTATTTCATATTCAATTTTTATTTTTTTTAAAATCTCTATTTGTTTTAAAATGAGTATACTAATCAATAATTATGTTTGACTGAAAGAAACTACATGTAAACACATCAAAAGCCACTCGGCCTGTTAAATCAAAGATACAGAATCGAAACGCATTTAAATATAGTCTCTACGTTTAGTTATCTGTAAAAAAATGTTCATTATTCCCATCATTACATTCGTGCATTAAGATACATTAAATTAAGTGCATTGTAAAATATCAAGTTTCGAATTGATAAAAGTTGGTAGGTAGCACAACTAAGTGAATGTAAAACACCTTTATTACACAAACCAATTAATCAGTCGATAGATATAATCGGTAATTTAACTTATTTTGATTAACCGATCGCATTTGTAATTATATGTATTCTGTAAGTGCGGGTACTTTCAATATACAATGGAACAATTGACGGACTCGTAATTTAATATAAGACGGTAATTAGAGAGATTAGATAAAGTTTATATGCACAGATATGGTAATGAGCGTAAGTGGAGATAAAATATGTGATAATATGTCTTTGGATGGCACATAAAGTTGCATTTAAATACATCGTTTAGTTGAGTGCGGTTTATTTTTAACTGTGACCATTGCGTATTTATATTTAGTTTTTGCATATGTTAGATCAATTAGAATTAATTAGAAATATATAGGTTTATTATAGGTAAATTAAAGCCAAAAAAGTATATTCATAATATGTTTACTTTTTAAATTGAAATATTTTTGTTCTATCTTCAGTATAAGTTACCTAAAAATAATTTAGTATTTAGTTGTTGAGTTTTTTCTACAGCAGTGATACTCAAAGTGTGCTCCACGGAGCCCTGGGGCTCCGCAAAGCCTTTGTGGGGGCTCCGCGAAGAAAATATTAGTCATAATAAAAAAAAAGCAGTAGGATCGCCACAGAAGGGTGGGACCTGGCTTGAGGACCTTTTTTTTTTTAGAAGTAACTAAGACGAAGGAGGATATGATTTTGCTTAGAGTACCCTTTGTTTTTTTTAGGGCTCCATCAAATATTTCGCTTTTTAAAAAGGTTCCGTAACCAAAAAAGTTTGAGAAACACTGGTCTACAGTATGGAATGCTAACATGGGATGGAATATACCAAGGTTATTTAAATGTCCTTGGGAATATATAAAAGAAGTCGAAAACGTATACTGAAAATTTTTCCCAACAAAATCTATTATTTTCTCAACATCAATAATATCAAGTGCTTTTATATTTGTCAATTATTTGCCATTCAATTTTAATTTTTTAAAATATAAACTAATTGGCAATGCCAAGACCATAAATTTTAAATAATAAAAAAAATAATTTTAGCATATAAAAATAAGGTAGGTACTACACGATATGATCACAGATACTCGTATTCGTTCCGTGCGAAGTCGTGGTAAGGGAATCGAAAGCGATACTAGCGCTAGCTGCGGATAATTCGTGCATTTTAGGGCTATATGTTGTAATTTTGGCATATCAAATACATATATACATTTTATTTTTTTTTTAAAGTAGGTAAAAACAATACAATAAGCAACCGGAGTTGCTGTGTTAAAAATTATACAAATACTAGCAAAAAAACAGTGAAACTTATAAAAAAAATTCAGTAGCAAAGTGGAAATTAAATCAAAGAAATAAATGGATAGGTATACAATAAAAAGAAAAATTAACTTTATTTTTGTAATAATCCCTTTATTCTTAAATGTCCATTCAGCAAGGAAGAGATTTTAAAATTTCTGCCTTTAATTATTGGAATGCAATTTTGTGACTTACTGATGGGATACCAGTTTTAATCATTCATGCTGTTTTCTTTCGAACAAAAATGAAAATATAAATAACAATCCTTTTTTTATACATTTTAACTTCACGCTATTATTAAATAGTATTTTTTTATTTTGACAGAATAGGCAAATTCTTCAATGACAACTTATTAGACTTAGGCAACTTCTCATACATTTTCCAGTCAATACTGTTGTCTGTCTATATTTTATTATTGATTTTTATTGATTATACATAATTTTCTTTAATTTAAGCGATACAAA
This sequence comes from Psylliodes chrysocephalus, assembly GCA_927349885.1. NCBI lineage: Eukaryota > Metazoa > Arthropoda > Insecta > Coleoptera > Chrysomelidae > Psylliodes > Psylliodes chrysocephalus. The sequence continues at coordinate 25,962,629 of OV651814.1, read as the reverse complement.
TATATAATAATAATAAATTAATGTTTTACTTGTTTTACAAATCCATATACTTTTATTAAAACTAACATATATACTTTTTAATTACGAATTCTGTCAAAAATTGTATTTGTCAGTATACGCAGAAATTAGTACTAAAACGAATTGGCGCTGCTGTCACGCACGGAGCGAATAGTTATGGACAAAAATCTTCCCATTTCGTAAAAATCTCGTCGTCAAGGAAGGTATTTCACTTGGCACTATGGATTTTTAATTCACTACCAGAAATTTGTAAACGTTACCCAAAAAAAAATTCATAATTTTCATTAAAAAAGTTTAAATAAAAATTCCTAGATATAAAATAATCATAATTCCAATATGTAAATTTATAGACAAAAGCATTTGGCAAATTAAAATCAGAAAGGATTACAAGAAGAAATTATGTTTGAAACTTTAGCTGAAGAAGAATAGATTGTGTTATTTTTTATTTTATGTTTTTCCAATAAAATTATTATCAAATTACGCTAACCCTAACCCGATGAACTCATAAATTATAGTAAGGTTAGTTTTGTACAATAAAATCGTGAAAAAAAGGTTATTTCTATAGCACTGTATAACAATTTGATTTGATTTTGGTCGTCAGGCAACACTAGATGGAGAAGACATGTAGGAGAATTCTCATGTGTTACTGAATAGGTATCCTTGTAGTATTCCCCCAGATAACCTTCAATACAAATTGTAATAATCTTTATGACATATTTTTGTATAACAAATATTATATTCTAGTTTTTTACTAGGTTTATGATCCTCTACAGAGTTATAACGTCAAATCAAAATAGGACATTTTTAACAGTAAGTTTTAGAAAGATAAATGGCAGTTAATGTAGTTTTTTCAACTCTAAAAAATATTGTCATAAACTGAAAATAATTCTAAAATATCCATCGAAGTCGTTAGTAAAAATGTGATATTAAATGAAAACAAAACACAAACTTTTAGAAATATTAAGTCAATTTTATCTTTTTAACCGAATTCAAAAAAGGAGAAGGTTCTCAATTTGTCACAGTTTTTTTTATGTATGTTTAGCGATAATTCTTAAACACGGTGTCCGATTTCAATGATTCTTTTTTTTTTGTTAGTAAGGGGGTACCTCAGGGGTAGTCCTCTATAAATTTGGTCAACATGTGGCCGATGGCATCTGCATTATTTTGAAGTCGATTTTACATCTGAATCAAATTCTACTTTTTGTATTTCGTAAATAGGTATTACACATGTATACCATTATTGCACTTTATCGAGCACAAAATTAAAGAGTGAATTCCAAAAAAAAAAAATAAACAAAAAACACTCTCTAATACAGTGATACTTCTAACAGTTCGTTAACTTTCCAATCCTAAATCAAAGAGAACAGTATAGAAACGTAATGCTATTGAAAAGACAGAAATAGAATAATACGTCGCCTACTGCGGAATGCAATGTCCCATTATTTCCATCAAACGGGCGTAGTTAAACCAATTGTTCTTTTTGTAGCTCTTAAGTCTAAATATAATTAAGCGTCTTATTTTAATTTTGCTTGGATGACACCAATATAAAAAAATATCTGTCGTTTCACAGTTGATAGGCATAGTAATCCATGTAGTCGGATTTTACTATGTTTGAGTGGATAAAATAAACTAAATAAGAAATGTATAGGATTTTGAAAATATTGATACAAAAAGCAGTTAGGGTAAACCAAAAATTATAAAAATCACTAGAATTCTCAGAAGCAATTATTAATGAAAATCAAAACGACAAGTCGATCTGACTTTCGCTTAGAGTTATCGTATCGGTATATATACGCACAGACGACGATACATTACTTGTCATTACTCATATTAAATCGTTCCTACTCAATAAACAAATTCAGTATTAAACGGTTAAAAGATACAAGACTTACCTTGATAACCCTTCTCCTGATGTTGGTCCCAAGTTTAAAATTTTTCAATGAATGATACCAATTTTGCACCGTATTCTTATCAAATTCACACTGCTGTTCATGAATTTTTTGCTTCTGTTATTGTGATACTATTATCGAAATATTCAAAAAGCAAATCATTTACACATGGCTTGGCTTGAAGGAATCGAAGTGTCTCAGCTGTTTCAAGAGTATGATTATGTTTAGTATGTATCGTAATTATAGATTGCAATCCATTATAAAATAATACCAAATTACAAAAATTGAAACTGAGAAATAATTAATTACTTGTACCAAAAAAAGACGAGTATGTAAAATATAATTTTAATATTAAAAATTAGGTATACCTATTTAAAGCTCTATCCTATTATTTACCTTAATAAATGGATCTTTTAGTCTTGTTGCTTTAGAAGTCCAGAGTATTTGTTTGTTTGTTAATGTCATCCACAGTTTTAAGGTTACTTCGAATGTATATTTTCATTTTTATTTGTATCACTTTAAAAAACACGTTTTCAAATTCAGTTAGCAAAGACATCTCAAAAGGTTAATAAAATATGAAAATCACAGTAAAACCGTCACTTACTTAACCTTAAAACAACCAAATGTGTACCGATTCGATTGACCAGAAAAATTATATTATTGACTTGTGTAATTATTTTTAAATTACATATATATGTTAAAAATTGATAAAAATAAATATCAAAAGAAGCATTCAAACATTTTTAAATAATTTGACATTTAAGAGCAATTTACACATCATAGTTCACAGTTGACAACTTGATATTTGACAGGCATTATTCTTACTTTTGCCAAATAAAATGGCCAGTTAATTATTTTATGGGATTACGACAGAGAGCCAGTAAATTTGATGAAGGTGTCACTGTGGCTAAAGGCGAAATAGTACAAGCTTAAGTTAGCAACACCATAAACAGGTAATTTTTAAGAAACTGCTTAAATATTTCTCATAAATTGGCAGGCTTGGCGACTACTATTTCGAATAAAAATAGCCTTTAAAATGGCTATGGTTGCAACTATGAAGGTCGCAACCCCCCTTTATAATCAAAAACTGTTGTTTGACAGGTCGTTGGAGTGCCTAATATTGAAATGTTTGCAACTTATGGAATGTTTAGAATTTTAGACGTTAGGAATGATTGGAATGAATAAATAAGTCACATAAGAAATGCATGGATGGATTTTAAGAACATGGACATTAAGTAGCTAGGACGAATCGAAAATTCTGAAACACAATAGGGTTCTAAGTTAGAAGCAATTATTCAAGAAAATCAAAACCGCAAGTTAGTCAAAATTTTCGTTATAGAGTTATGGTGCCGGCATATATACGCACATGCGAATAAATTATTTTTTTTTGCATTTTTGGTCTCAGAATGATCGGAAACGTGAAAAAAAGTAAAAATGAACACATTTTTTTCGTCTGCACGAATGCATAACTGAGGAGAAAGGACCTCAGTAATACAAAATGTAAAAACTTTATATAGTACAGGTCATATATTCAGCATTTATTAAAAATTCTGTGAGAAGAACAGGCTCAGAAGTGATGCAATTATTGTTGTTATGTCCCCAATTTTGGCCGACTACTTCTGCTACTGATAAAATGTTACACAACAGCTATTGGGTCCTATGATTGAACGTTTACGTTATCCGTAACGTACATGTTAGGCTGAGTTTTAACAGTAATTAGGCAAGTTCGTATGATGAAAAACTGTTTTCAATACATAACTGTTATTTTCCGCCTGTTATGTTCTAATTTATCAGTTTTTGATCATACGAACGTGCTTCATTACTCGACCTAACATGTACGTTACGGATAACATAAACGTTCAATCATAGGACCCATTGTAGATTATGCATTTCGATTGAATTATACTCGTATGACAGTTTAAAACTTAATATTTGCGAGAGTTAATCCGCGACGACTATGCGTTCAAATCGATTTGAACCGGCCTCGATCCGTATTCACAAATCTTCTTAACGATCGACTTTACTTCTTCGGCGGTTAGCCGAGTTACAGACGTAAAAATAAAACGTAAAAGAACGTTTAATGTCGTTTACCATTTTTGACGCTTCTTAACGCTAGACTCCCGGTAAAAATAACGGAGCGCAGTCGCGCCACCTACGGAGCGACGCGTGACTACGCGGCCAAATGGTTTCATTGAGTAGTCGGTGTTAAAAAAGTCTAAGACGCGGCCGTTCTGGAGCGACTTCAAAGGAAGTAGCATTTAACACATCATCAATTCTGGTCAGTTTTTGTGACGCGGTTTATGATAATCGAAACGGATCATGCGTGCACAAGCTGAGACGAACCATGGATGGCAGATCGCTTGAATTCTGTTTGGGCTTAAGTTTAAACGAAAAAAAGCAAGACTTATTAGTTCTTAATTACAAAAAAGTACCTTCATTATGTTATTTACAACATAGCGAGTCACTAACCAACTATAAAAGTAGCTTTATACTCGTAATGTTTTCTGTAAAACACTGTTTCATGCTGTTACTGAAATGCTAATTTGTTACTAAAATTCCGAAAAGTTAACTATGGAAGAATCAAAAGCAGTCGTACAAACAGAGGAAAGAGTAACAAAATAAATAGAGGTAAGAGTAAGTGAGACAAGGAAACGGGATATCGGCAACATTATTCTATATAACTGCAGAAGAAATAATACAAGTTTGTGAAATCAGGGAATCCAACATACAAACTATGACACAACTAATAGCAAACTCAGACGATATAGCGATAGTAACAAGAAACAGAAAGAGCATAAAGGAGGTTTTAAACAACATAAATAAAGTAGCAACTGAGAAAACTAGATATAAACGAAGACAAAATACGTCTTACGACCACTTAGGAAATTTAAACATATCGCGCACTATTTAGTCTTATGAAAAGTATCAGACACATGTAGATAAGAATCTTAGAGCATATAAGACATAAGAATGGACTTTTCGCTTCAGCTGTCAAATATATCAGATATCATTTCTATTTTAATTTATACAGTTTCTACTTTAGTCTGCACCATATAGGAAAGTTACCGCTTACAAAAAGTTCGGCATGGTCTAAAAATGAAAATAGTCATCAAATAACTCATTTATTAATCATTTAAGAGTTTTGATGAAAATATGATTTTATTTAATAACAGAGAACCATTATTTTTAACAATAGCGAAAATTGTTGAAAAAAGTTGATCAGAATTAAAAACTACTTTTAGATAGTCAATATTATCTATCTACCATGAAAAAAAAGTTTTGCGATTTGCAAAATTAAAAGAAATTCATATTTTTGCCAAAAAACATTAAATATAATTTTTTTTATACAGGGAGTTTTATTGAGAAAAAGAAATATTTTAACCCTTTAAAGAGGGCAGCCAGGGATCACAAAAAACTCATATAGTATGGGTCTTCCGATCTTTATAACCGAGTTACAGGGTTTTTTGAATTTGGTTGATTTCTTCCGTGCTCCATAACTTATGAATAAACGTTCTGAATTTGAAGTAACATTCACACAAAACAATAAAATTACAATTATCTGTACTTAGGAAAATTTTAATGATTTATATTCATTTAATAATTAATTATTTATTTTTGCATTTTTACATCAAAAAATTGAATATTTCCACATTGGGCATTTCCATTAAATTAATTATTGCTGTTATGACCAGTATTTCACCAAGCCAAGTTGCTTGGCCTGAAAACAAAAAGCTTGGCTTGGCTTAAAAATCAAGCTTTTGTAAAACAAAAAGCTTGACTTGACTTGATTTTTATAAGTCCACTCTTTGCTTGTTTACCAAGCTTTTTCAAGCTTTACCAAGCTTTATCAGGGTTTCAAGCTTTTCCCTCCACCTTACCGATCACGTGTTAAGTCTACTAACCTTTTTGTCGCCGCCCTTTGTTTGTATGTTCAATTCAGTCACTGCTAGCATTTTAAAGCAAGTATTTACAAATATGAGCTCCACCAATATATCAGATATCGAGGAACCCTTTCAAGACAGCGGATCTGAATATGTGGTAAAGGAAGCGGAAGGATTGTCTTCTAGTAGTCCTTGCGAAGAACGTATTCGAAATAAGTCCAAAAAACAATTAAAAACATAGAGATCAAATTTTTTTTAAATTAGTCAAGATCATAGCAAAACAGACAAAATAGCAGTATGCACTTTGTGTACAAGAAAATCAACAATAATTAAAATGCTAAATGGGGCAACTAAGTCTTTAAAAAGACATTTATAAAGTAAACATAAGGATTCTTATGAAAAAGCTTTTCCACAGGATAAAAAATTTAATCCAAATCCAAATAGTGCTAGCTCGTTATAAGTTTGTACTGATACAGAAATATATGTTAGAAATAAATGAAGATCGATAATGATAAGATTTTATATCTAAATTAGCTCTTCTTTTTAGCAGTCTCTTTCTATTTAACGCACATCCTAAAAATTTCCTTATAGAATATTATATGGATTATCTAGTAGTTACTTTAAATAAATTTTGTAGATTATTGTAAACAGTTAATGTATATAATATCTTCAAAAGCTTAAAAGCTTGAAAAAGCTTGAAAGCTTCTCTTGAAAAAGCTTGGTAGTTCAATCTTTTTTTTATAAAAAGCTTGACTTTGCTTGAAAAATAAAATGTTAGGCTTGGCTTCGTATTTTTAAAGGCTTGGCTTGATTTAAAGCCAAGTTAAAGGCAAGCCTTTAAAAAATAAGCTACGCCTGTAAATCTCTGATTATGACTTGGTACTAATTACAACAATGTATTGTAAATAGAATTGTAATACCATTACTAAAACACAACCACACGAAGGTACTGAACCTGAAATGTAGGCTATGAAATTAAAATATCTAGTTTGTTTGTGTCATTTCTAATGTCATTATTTGATTTTTGTCAATTAGTGTACGATCTTTTCAAATTGCATTAGTTTATTCCGCGTTGTCCTAAGATTTAGATTTAAAAATTTAAAAATTCTATTCGAAAATACTGCTACATGGTATTTGTTTATGGTTTTTGCAATGGTAGCGCTTTATCTGTAAAAATCGAATACGAAAAATGTTCTGATCGAACAACTCCTGATCGAAAAACTTTTACTCGCATTTTAAATTACTTAAGTGAACATGGATATTCCCTACAGTTAGAAATAATTAACACCAAGAAAGAAGATTTTTGAATAATAATTTTTTACAGATGAATCCCAGTTCACAAAGGAAGGCATTTTTAATTTAAGAAATTCCTATATCTGGGCAGAAGAAAATCCCTCTGCAATAAGAAAATGTCATTCCCAACAAAAGTTCTCTGTGAATATTTAGTAAGGTGTCATTGACAATAAACTAATTGGATCCCGTATCTTTGACGATAGATTAACTGGTGAAATTTACTTGGACATTTTGCAGAACATTTTACAGGTGCTATTACAGAATGCGGGTGTAAATGTAGGTGGAATGTAATTTCAACACGACGGTGCACCTTCCCACTATACGCGAATTATGAGAAATTTTTTAAATGACAATTTTCTCAATACTTGGATAGGTTGAGGAAGTCTTAATAACTGGCCATCTAGATTATCTGACCTAAATCCTCTGGACCAATGGTTCCTAACCTAGGAGGCGGCAACCTAATTTAGCAGGCGGTGAGTACTTCTCTTTCACACAGAAGTTTGATGTCTATCAAAAGGTAATATGTTGGTAAGATTATATGAACTGAGAGCAGAGGTTGAGATTTTTCTGGTTGACAAAAGTTTTTTCGATTTCTTGAAACAGTTTATTAATCCGGCATGTTAGCTGAATTTGGCTTACCTTGTGGATATTTTCACATACTTAAATAAATTGACTATGAAACTGCAAGGTACCGAAAATAAACAATTGGAAAATGTCGCAAATATATTTATTTTTGGAGATAAACTTTGCGCTTTTATTTGCAAACTTCCGTTGTGGTTACGTAAAATTAAAGAAAATATTCTGCGTTTGCGAGATTAAAAGCACTTGTGGAAGATAAAAATTATGATGCTAGTTAAGCAAATATACAAAAAATTAACAAGACTCATTTACAAATGTTGATTGATGAATTCAATCGTTACTTTCCAGAATATACCGAAGAAGCTAAAGTTGATTAAAAACTGATTCGTAACCCTTTTGATATACGGACGCTGGTGAAGTTACTGAAAGAATCCAGGAAGAATTCATTAAATTCCAAAATGACAGAAACTGCAAGGATGCTTTTCAATCGAATTTACTTAAGTCGTTTTGATTTAAAAATGCAATTTCTTATACTAAACTTTGATAAATCGCCTTGCGCTATTTTATGGTTTTCTCAACAACTTTTTATGTAAACAAGGATTTTCTGCTTTGTTGGTAATTAAAAACCTAGGCAAACAATCGTTTGAAAGTAAGACATGATTTGAGTGTAGCTTTAAATAATAATATTAGTCCTGGGAAAGCCGAACAAAATGGAGAACATTTTGAACAATTATTAAAATAAATTCATTTTGTTCGGAATTGTTTTTTATTAGGTATTTTTTTATTACTTATCGTTAATACATGGTATTATTTATTTAGTTTAAACCATTTTTAAAGAGTTTCTATATGTATTTCATATTCTTTGTTTGTTGTTGCATTTTTCCAGTTCGTGTGGATTAGGCTTACTGGGGGTACCACAATAAAAATAGGAATACAATATGGAAATCTTCAATTTTTTTATGTAAAAATGTACAAATTAAATAATTAATGATTAATTATTAAATGAATATGAATCACTTAAATTTTTCTAAGTACACATCTGTAATAGTCATTTTTATTGGTTTTTGTAAATGTTACTTCAAATTCAAGTTTATTTTAGGAATTTTCATGAATGAGTTAAGGAAAATTAATTTTAAAGAAGAAAACATTAAAACCCCTTTAACTACATTTTGCAAAACAATGTACATTTTAACGTTAAAATTTTGGTAGTAAAATGGCATGCGAAATAATAAAAAGTTGATGAATGTATTCAGTTTTTTATGATCTTTCCAAATTCGGAATTTAAATTTTGAAAATTTGATGTATAGAGTTGTTTTAGGAGGGGATCAAAGTTTAATAATTTTTGTTAAGCCGGATTTGGATATTGAAATTTTTTAATATGTGGATAAATTGTCCTATAGGTCTAGATCAGTGTTTCTCAAAGTGTGCTTCGCGGAGCCCTGGGGCTCCGCAAAGCCTTGGTGGAGGCTCCGCAAAGAAAACAAATAAAGTGAAGCAGTACTATGGGAAGTTCGCCACAAAAGGCAGTGATTCTAAAGTTAGGGAACACAGAAGAAATGGACCATTTAAAAAAATAATATCCTGTAACTCTGTTATAGAGGTCGCAAGACCCATGCTATATGGTTTTTTGTGATCTCCTAGATGATCTTTATATAGGGTTAAAATATTTTCCTTTTCCAATGAAACACCATGTATATGGATAATATTGAATATATGTCCGTAGTTTTTAATTCTGATTAACTTTTGTTAACAATTTTCGATATTGTTAAAAATAAAGATACTTTGCTTTAGCATAAAATTGATAGTTTTCGACGAACCTCGTACATGACTGCATTTTTTTTCTCTTGGTTGAATTTTTGGTTTCAGATGGTTATAAAAATGCCATTTTTATATAATACTAATAATAAAAATGTTTCCTTAAGTAGACACACTTTAAATTAATAGTAAAATCGTTTTGTTGATTGAATTGTTAAGACTGATTTTTATACCTAGATCCGTGATATTTATTATTAACAATACACGTATTTGATTAGATAATTCAGTTTACATTACTTTCGGCCATCAAGCCAGGTCATTGTGAATTCAATTTTGGATTTTGCGACCAGGCTTTAATTTCCGATAAAGACAACCTGTCTTTTATTTTAGTAGAATGCGTTGATGAAATAGACTACAGTTAATATTAACTTCTTGGAAAACCATAGTGTCTTCTATTTTGTATCAAACCTCTCTCGTATATTACTTTATTTTAACCCAAATAACAAAATGAGAAATACCAGTCAAGGTCAATTCAAACGATAACACTAATATATTAGACCTCATTCTCCGGTGACCTCTTGAAAGATTATCAAAAATTGTCAGAAATACACAAAATTTTGCAGCTATTTAGTTCTTGATAGTCAATCAACTATTAAACAACAATGCTTACCTCCAATCTTTACGTATTTTTAGTGTTTTTCGTTACTTATATACAATTTTCGCATCCTCTATGTAATAATATTGAAGCTTTATATAATATAACAGCAAGAGTACATTTAACAAGGTCCGAAAAGGGCTTTAACTACAATGGAAACCTGTACAATTTGGATCAACATGAAGTCATCGATGTTACTCAGGGAAATGTGACAGATTTGTGCGAAGGGATAGTGAAAAAGTTTCCTAAACTGCAAGTATTATCTCTAATTAATGTTAATATTTCAAAAATTCAACCCAACGCATTCTTAGATGTACCAAAACTCCGAGTATTATCATTGTCAGTAAATAATTTGACAGAAATTGAAAACGGTTGCTTTAATAACATTCCAAGGTTGGAGATCTTATACCTATCCGGAAATAATATACACACAATTGGAAATACGGCTTTTCAGAATTTCCATCACCTAAAAAAAGTTCACTTGGATAGAAATCAGTTAACAAGACTGGAAGCAAACATTTTCAGTGGCAGTCCAAACTTACATTTGCTAGATTTAAGGTTCAATTTACTTACAATAGTGGACAAAAACAACTTTCCTCACCTGCAACCTACATTTAAAGGACCAATAACATTTTTATTAGAATCGAATCAAATTGATGACGTCGATCCTTCCACGTTCGAGTTTAATAATCCTGTCAAGCTACATCTACAGAAAAATAAATTGAGTACAATATCAAACCTTTTCCACGGCCTCAGAGATTACAGCACATTAAATTTGGATGAAAATCTACTCAGTTGTTTGCCAGATGACGTTTTGGACAACATTAAAACCACAAACAAGAACATTTCTATTAAACAGAATCCAATTACTTGTGACTGTCTCAAAAACATCGAAAATAGTTTGGGAGATGGTGAAGAATTATTTGGTGTAGGCGTTTTAGAATATAGTTCCATGTTTCAGTGTTTTGGACAAATATCATTTTAGTAATTTTAACAGATTTATAAATATTGTGTTCTTGGTTTTAATAAATTAATTGGAATTATTTGAGATTTTTAAATATAGCGTTAGACATTAAATTAAATGTCAAATATATAGTTAACTGTCAGGTCAAAAGGCGTATAAATAGAAAGGAAAATGGGACTAAAAAATGTGTCTGGTTTTACTTTTGTCATTATTTCTTACTTTTGAAAAAGTCAATTCTTTTTTTTTATAAATAAAAACTATCAATGTAAAAGCAGTATTTGCTCTAATAAAGTACAAACATATGCATTAATCTAATTTTAATTATTTGGAAAGAGCATTGATTGGACCTAAATACATTTAAAATATAGTTCAAAAATAAAAAAGATATGCTACATTTGAAAGATCCTCCCATCGAAAACATTCTTGAACGCAATGCCATCTACATAATATAATATTTAATATCAATTTATATCCAAAACTGAAGCTCTGCAAACTGGCTTTACCAGAAATAAAATATCGGCATTCCTTTACAAAATATCTGACCTAAAAGTTCATATTGGTACATCCTGTATATTAAAAATATTTTGTTGCAACTAATCTAGACAAATAACTTGATTTTTTAAATAATGGCACAAATAAGACTAAACTGTTAGAAGTAAAAAGAATTAACTTCTCAAGTCCCCGCTCTCGGCGCTCTCTCCTGGTCCTGGACACTGAAACGGGTAGACCATGGAGGAAGGGTAGACGTGGTATTGTCGACCCCAGTGGCGGCGACATCCTAATTCGCTGACTCTAACAGACACTGCAACGGGCAGACGTGATATCGTCGACCCAGTGGCGGTGATATCCTAATTCGCTGACTCTAACACGGCCAGACTGACGGGCGTTTCATTCTCGAAACATGTATCCATTTCCACTGTGGTGTGTTTATTTTCTGTGGAAAAAGGTAAAACGTGACCTACATGCCAAGGTCCAATATATACTTTCATGACCCCAAGCTTCAAGATATTGTAATCTTGAAAAACAAATCATAAATAAAATATTTCATGGGAGTATGCTGATCCCATGCTTTAATTTATAATTCTAAAAAAATAATTCATGGGAGTACCCCATCTTTCAATTTGTGATTTTCAAAAATAATTCATAAATAAAATAATCCATGCGGAAGCATGATAACTTCGTTCTTCAATTTGGAATCCTGAAAAACAATAAATATTTTATGGGAGTATGCTAACCCCATCTTTCAATTCGTAATCCTAAAAAGAATTAATAAATAAAACATTTTATGGGAGTACCCCATCTTTCAAGTTGTAATCTTGAAAAATAATTCATAAATAAAATAATCCATGCGGGAGTATGCTGACCCCATTCTTGAATTTTTAATCATAAAAACAATTCATAAATATTTCATGGGAGTATGTTGACTCCATCTTTCAATTTGTAATCCTAAAAAAAACATTTTATAAAAATTTCATGGGAGTATGCTGACCCCATCTTTCAAGGCATATTATTCGCACTTGAGACAAAACATCGGAGTATGCTTACCCCATCTTTCAAGGCATATTATTCGCCCTTGAGACATAACAATACAGATGGGAGTATGCTGACCCCATCTCTTAAGGCATATTATTCGCCCTTGAGACATAACAATACAGATGGGAGTATGCTGACCCCATCTCTCAAAGCATAACATTAAACATGGAAGTATGCTGACTCCATGTTTCAAGGCTTATTATTTCATCCCTGCAACAATTAAAATCAAAGCAGTTAAAATAAAACATTTACTTTACCTTCAGTTTCAAAAAATTGATGTCTTGCAAATCAGTCACTAATGATCACCCGCTCGGCCAAAGCCAGACTTGTTTAACATTTTTTGGAGACGAAATTTTTGTCAACGCCTCTATTTATCTCCACTCCGATTTACCATCATCAGCGGAAATCGTCCATCCAAGAAAATCAATTTTTGTTTGTGAAAACATTTTCAAATATTTAGGAAAAACCTGCTGTTTCTGAGGCTTCTAGAACTTGCTCTAAATAAATCAAACCCTATTAAACAATTTGGCTACGTATCATTATAATCAGTATTATAAACATTAAACGTGTACCTAGACTGAGCTGACTTGCCTGTAATTTTAACATCTGTTCCAAACTTATATTTTGAAAGAAACTGTCTCAAGTTACGCCCAATAATACAAATTTCCTGTAAATTAACCCGGACTGCTCAATAAATGTTTCACACTTCAGAGGGACACTTAAATCAATAAACCCATATAGGTTGATTAATGTTTATTTCCATTGCTTGCTTAGCTCTAAAGAAACAAAATTAATTTTATGTGTTTTATCTTTGAATTTTTAAAAAAACAGTTTTCAGTTACGTGACCTGACTTAAATCAAAAAACACATTGTTTATTTTATTTATTTTTTTCGACTAGCTAAAGCAATATCGGCATCATTATGAATGGTTGACTCTTAAATTTTTATCTCCCTTAAAATTCTGAGAGTGTTGAATTATTTTGGAGGAACAATTATTGTTTCTTACACATTGTTATTTCTTTTTTTTATATCCAAATACAAATTTTGGAATGGTGCGTAAATATGAAATTAAATCATTAATTGTTAATTGAATTGAAATCTCTAATAGTAACGGATTCTTGTACATTTCATGAATCCCGTAAACAATTAATTCAGTTAAAAAAATTAAATCTTCTGTACTTCGATTAGCACGCAAATTTTCCACTAAAGTAACCTTTCCAATTTGAACATAAACAAGTATAAAAATTAGAGAGAACTGTCAAAAAAAGAGACTTCAAAAAGTAAACGTCCAACAATTTTCTGTGTGAAAATGATTCATAAAAATTCAAATTTAAAATTTTTCAATAAAGCCACAATTTTTTATGAACGTAAGCTACATAAGAACTAAGGAGTGAGCTATCAAAAGAAGAGGCTACAATTTTCAAATTTGAAATGAATTTTTTTTTCAATGAAGCAATCTTTTTTGTTTTGAACATAAAATGTATAAAAATTATGGTGAGCTGTCAAAAGAAGAGGCATTAAAAAGTAAACGCCCAACAATTATCTGTGTGAAAATAACTCGTAAAAGTTCGAATTTAAAATTCAAATTTTTCAATAGAGCAACACTTTTTCATGAACATAAGCTACACAAGAACTAAAGAGTGAGCTGTCAAAAGAAGAGGCTACAATTTTCTCTATTAAAATTACTCTTACAAGTTCAAATTTAAAATTATTTTTTTTTTCAATGAACCAATCTTTTTTGTTTTGAACATAAAATGTATAAAAATTAGGTTGAGCTGCTAAAAGTAGAGGCTTTAAAAAATAATCGTCCAACAATTTTCTATGTGAAAATGACTGAATGAAGTTCAAATTTAAAATAATTTTTTTTTTTAATAAGGCAATCCCTTTTTTTTATGAACGTAAGCTGTTTAAGATTTACAAAGTGAGCTGTCAAAATAAGAAACTACCATTTTCTGTATAAAAATTACTCTTAAAAGTTAAAATTTAAAATTAGACCAATCTCTTAATGTTTGGAGACCAATTTTCAAACCATATTTTAGCATCGACCAATAAAAAGCGTTCAACTCTTACCAGTATCTGCTGATCTTACCACTCAAATTTCTCTTTATCTTTTCGAACTGTTGTATCCAAATCTTAGAATCGTCGGTATCTGACCAAAATAAAAGCAAATCAACTTGTTCTGGAGTTTTTCTGCTGTTTTTGAAACTGTGCAACATCTCTGCGAATAAATCATCCTTGATACACTTTTAGACACTTCGTTTTAAATGTGAAAACGTGAACAGGATCCACACTTCTGATGTTAGAAGTTAAAAGAATTAACTTCAAAATTATTGTTTTTAACTTATTTAGCACCCTGTATACTATAACACCCTGTATAACCACTTCATAAAACACGTGTTTACATGGTTTTATAACGTTTTTTTAAATATCTCGTAAACAATGTTTGAAATGTAATTAATTGAGGAACAAAATAAAGAATTTCTTTAACGGCGTATTGCCTATCACTTCATAGCGTTCGGCTGGTCGAACGTCAAGTCCTAGCTCTCGGCGCTCTCTCCAGGATAGCTATTCACTAAGTCATGGGAGCGCTCCCATGGGAGTGCTCCCATATATTTTGCTCTCTTACTCTTAGGTGGGTATATCGTGCTTACTCACTTTTAGCCCAGGTACATGCGTAGTAAGGTCAGATTTTATACTATGGGAGGGAGAATTGCGGGCTTGCCAGATTAGGTCCGTATTTATCACAAAGCAAATTTGAATTACTAAGGGCTGATTCCACCGTTGAGTTAAACGGAGATTAAAATGACATTGTTAATGTGAAAATGTCATTTTAAACTTCGTTTAACACAACGGTGGATCGGTCCTTAAATAGTAGATCAAAGTTATTCTGTCTACTTGGCAACGTTGGCATGGGAGTATGGGAGCATGGGAGTGTGGGAGTGCTCCCATGAGTTAGAGAATAGGTATCCTGGTCCTGGACACTGAAACGGGTAGACCATGGAGGAAGGGTAGACGTGGTATTGTCGACCTCAGTGGCGGCGACATCCTCATTTGCCGACTCTAACAGACACTCCAACGGGCAGACGTGGTATCGTCAACCCAGTGGCGGCGATATCCCAATTTGCTGACTCTAACAAAACAAAATAATAAAGTGGCTTCTTTTTCATTTCTGGTAATTTAGACACAAAATAAAATTGTTTTCATTAAATATTGTAAGAGGTTTTATTAACTGGATGTGCTCGGGCGCCAGTTTGTTTAAGAGTGGTTTGTTCCACTTTATCTTTTGGAACAATTTTCAAAAGGATCTGCAGGTAGCTACAGTAAATAAACTAAAATTCCAGAGGGTCACCGATATTGCGTAAGTTATGTAGTACTTGAAAAAAGATTTGCCTCATAGGGAATGAAATGCCAGGTTTCAGTTTGATACATATATTGATCTACGTCAACAAACACACGTTGCAGTTGTATTATATTTTAACTAAATATTTTATTTACAAGCCCCCCCCCCAAGTTCTTGGATCTAACCCTGAACAAAAAAGAGGAAAAATGAAGAAATGGGCATCGCTTTATTATTCAAGTTCTTAAGCAAAAAGAGAAAGATGAGAGAGATCCTAGAGATTGAAAAAGACGGCGGTTATACCGCTAAGGTAGTCCCGGGAGGGGTCTCGGCCAAATTGAAGGTGTTTTTAGTGGATCATATAATCTTGAGTCCTATTCTACCCCTAAACAACATAGGGGCGTGAGTCAAAAGCATTAAATGCCTTCAAAAAAAAAAAAAGGATACAGAATAACGTGCTTTAATTGTCCATATGAGCTGGAAAAAGATGAGTAATTGAATACTGTTAAAAAACTATTTCCTGAGCGCAAGGACTATTTTCCAATTCGAAGACCTACTGTTGCTAGGCACTTTAATATTCATGAACTTCCGTGGAGAAATTGAAAACAGGTAAAGCTCCTGTTCTAGTAGCAACTATAGAGTTTCATTGGAAACCTTGATTATATTCAAAGGTATATTGGATCTGCAGGACTTCCCTATTTGTGGAAGAGAGCAAATGCTATTTTAATATCAAAGGAAACAACCAGTTACATGCCAATTTGCATAATAGATATATTGGGAAAGGTGTTTGAATACCTAATAAATAGAAGATTTAATGCAGAGTTAGAGGAGAAGTGTGTTATCTCCGAAGCATAATTTGGATTTAGGAGCGGTAATACAACAGTGAATCCTATAGAAACCGTAATAATTCTGGTAAAGGCAAGAAATGGTATTTGAAATATACTTATTCTTATGGATGTCAGAAACGCATTTAACACGGCTGGCAAGAGTTTAATAATTAACAAATTACGGAAACAAAAATAAGTGAATATATAATTAACATCATAGGAAGCTACCTGTGAGATAGAGCATTGCAACTGGGAATTTAGAAAATCAAAATGACCCAGGAAGTCCCACAGGGTTCGGTTTTTGATCTGCTCTGTATTACGAAAGGATAAAAGCACTAACACTAGAGATAGCACCAATAAAAACAGAAAGTGTTATTATCAAAGGTAATAGAGTTGGAGAAGGGATTAAATTCAAGTTAGAAAAAACTGTCATTACTTCAGTTAAGGCAGCTATATACAGGGTGTTTAAATTAAAGTTTCAGACAAAAGTTTTATAGTATTTTGAGGGAACCATTTTGGCGAAATTAATTTTTTTTATAGCGGACCATTATATGGTCGTATGGAGGTGGACTTTTTTATTTCAAATAGGAACCCCATTTTTTACATATTTTTAATGTTCATAAAAAAATAGAAAATTTTTTAAGGAAACATTTTTTTATTGGACTTTTACTTATTGAGTGACACCTACTTAAAAATTCTGATGCGCGAAAAAAAGTTGGCTATATTATGGTTAGCTAAAAAAGATTGTAGCCAAAATGTTTACCTTAAAAAAATTTAAAACTTTCGTCTGAAACGTTTTTTATCAAAGGCGGTGTTTAACTGTAAGACTTTAATTTGAACACCCAGTATATATGGGAGTATAATTTGAACATGAAGGCATTTTGAATATCAAAAATCTTGAATAACATAACAGGACCGAGCAGTACCCCTAAGCAATTAAAAGAGCAACAATAGGGAACTTATACTCAGATGGAAGTATCCAATGTGTAATTAGTACTTGGATATCTAGAAATCTTTAACAAGGGAGAATATATTCAAAACTGCTAGACAAAAATGCTAGACAATATTGCTAGACAAAATTGCTAGACAAAATTGTTAGACAAAATTGCTAGACAAAATTGCTAGACAAAATTGCTGGACAAAATTGCGAGACAGGATCGTCAAAGGGTATATAGATTAGAAAGGAATTAATCTTCATCCAAAGGAGGAAATTGATGGGATATTACATTTTCGAGCCATTCATCTACACCTGTTAGTAGATATAAACCACCAGTGTTAAAAAAAACTGGTTGTATATGTATTTATGTAAGCACATTAAATTTATGTAGTATTGATTTTGAGATTTTATTTTTCCATTGACCATATTTGAGATATGAACAATTTTATCATGCTATTAAAGAATTTATTAGGTATCTACCAATAAACCAGTTTAATAAAATTAATAAAACTGTGGGTAATAAGATTGACGCAGCAATAATTGGCTATTAAGCAATTGACTAAATATTTCGAACAGTTCTAAATTGATACAAACTTAGGGCCAGTCTTTTCACCTCTGGGTAAAGTTCAAAGTAACTACTTGCTGCTTGAAGTATAGGGCTATTGTTTGTTAATCTGTCATGTAAAAAATACATGTAACTGTACTAAGAGGTGAAAAAATCGACCTTTAGTTCAATTATCGATATTAACCAAAAATTAGTGGCAATAAAATATTTTTATACTAAACATACTTAATAGACCTGATTCTCTCGGTGAGTCATTTTGCAATATCAACTAAAAACTTGTTTATAACAAATCAATTATTAAATGTTTAATAGCTTGAAACAAAAAATGCTCCATCAATATATGATCGGATCATCATTACCTTTATGAAATACATTAACAGATAAAAATCCGGACCTTCTAAACATTTTTAAAAAAACGATAACATCTTCAAAAGGTGCTAATTAAATCCACTTCAAGCGACCAGGTCCCAAATCAATCAATGTCCGTTTTAAATGGTGTGTTTTATCATTTTTTCGAATCGTTTACACAAGTAGCACTATTATTCATTGGTCGCGGAGACAACGAAAAAAATTAATTGTTGGTGAGGCTATGACAGGCACTACATGTAAAGATTTTAGTTTTATCAATGACGCTTCATGTTGAATGGTGGGACATTTGTTATTTGGGAAATAAGAGTAGGATGCTTGTTGAGTTTGGAAACCTGAGACGATGAAGAGCTAGTAGAAGTGAGAAGAAAAATTTTATCTGTATTATTTAGTTAAAATTTTGAATATATTTTTTTATAATAAATAATTCAAAATTGATGTAGAGTTTTGAATCATTCTGACAGAAAAAAGCAAATGTCTATACGTGTTTCTGGAGGTCTGAAAGGCCTTTGACACCATCAGTAGTTCTTTTACTTGTTGATAATCTAGAGAACTATCGTATAAGAAATATTCCTCTAAACCTATTTAATAGAGTATCACATATATAGATCCCCAAGGTGTTATTATAGGCCTACTCCTTTTTAATTTATACTGTGAATTGTTTTAAGTAATTGTTTTTATGGGTAAAAAGTTAACTAAACTATGTGTAACTTACTTTTTAAAAAAGTTAAACTCTTATACAAATTCAAAGTGACATTTCATAGACCTATTTGCTTAAACTTTTTAACTGGAATTGTTTAAAATTTTAAACTTTCAGTTAAAATTTTCCCTCAGTCTGGGCGCAAGAAATTTGTAATTTATTAACAAACATAGTTGATTATATGAAAAAAGCAACATTACTTTAAAAAAATGGGTTATGTCAACTTTTGGGATATTCATGAAAATCAGAGTTGTTTTTAACTTTTGGTAATCAGTTAAAATAAAAAATTAATTTATATAAAAGAGCAACCAAATATAGATTTTACCTATAGTAATAAGAAAATATCGGTAAACTCTCAAATTTTTTCTTGTCCACGTAACGAACTTTTTGTTAGATAAAAATAGATTAAACATTGTTCCAAAATTATACTTATCCACACATGTAATATATATTAATTTTGTTTTTAAGTTATTAGTCAAATATCTGAGCCGTCTTATCTACGTTCATAAATACTATCGGATAGTGACCGTAACCAGTCTATAAGAAACGTTTATTTTGATGGTATGATAACAAAATGGAAGCTTAAAAGCCACAGTAATAAAACAAAGCCTTTGAAGAACTGTTATCTGGATATACCGCTGTTAGCGACGATGTTATTCCTATATTTAATTTGTCCTGATTAATTTCTTTGATTTTATCAATATTACGGCGTTTTGTGCATATGATTAATGTTTCAGTTGTGAGTTAGATTGTGAAATATCTCAGAAAGTGATTTCATCGACACTGTTAGGCACTGATCATCTTATGAATGGTTGTACCACATAGTGATTGCTATTATTAGTAGTATATTTAATTATATTTAATAATTTAATTAAAATTATTTAATCCCACTTATTTTTAAACAAGCTCCAGGGAACTAGGAATAACGAACTATTATATGAACAAAAATAAATAAAAAACACTTAATAATGTGTATATCTATATAAGAGTAAATAATAATAATAATAATATTAATAATAATACTCTTCCTAATCCACCCCCTTACGAGTGAATTTCAACCCCTGAAACATACTGAGCAACTTGTGTAGGGAAAGGGACGCCTATTATTACTATTTGCCGTGGCGACTTAAAGATGATTGATGGTGAAATTTAACTTACATGTGAGGAAAACGCGGAAAGCATACCCATCCTCATCGAAACGATAACGCATAGTGATTTTTATAATCTGGATGTCATATCAAGAAAAGTTAAATACTATAGAGAATCATGCAAATAAATTCATATGATCCTGCAGGACCACAAAATTGATTTCAAATGAAAGTGAGCGCCGTCGACACTTACTCTACCGTCTCTAATATATAGTTTAACCCTAGAACGGTATTGTTTAATTTCTACTGCTTGTTGGTATCAACACGTAAAATTTACCCATTCGCAAATTTTTACATGTATATTTTGTAAAATTACCTGTTTCATTAGTTATTTTGTTTATCTGAACATAAAATAGTGTTATTTATATATTTTAATAACAAAACAATATTTTAAAATGAAAAAATTACAGTAACAGATTTTAAAATAAAGAGAAACTTCTTCATTTGATTTCTTTAAAACACGTGCATATTTTTATTTGGTATTCCCACATACTGTTTTGGTACATTTTACGCAGTACGTAGTTGCCATTCTTTCCTTTAATGTAGGACAAAGGTGGCAGAGGTCTCCTTTTGATCCCCTCCCCTTCGATATTTGTACTGGGTAAAAAGGTTTCTTGCACTTACTGTACTTAGATAACCTATTAGATATCCTATTTGTTGACGTTGTGATTGCCTTGGTTTAATAAGACTTTTGTGAATTTCTCAAAACGTGTTAAAGTTTTACCACCTAATGTTTCAACATTGTTGTGACTAAATTATGTATGAATTGATGCAAGCCATGTTTATCATATTGTAAAAGACTTAAAGGGCCATTAGCACTGACAGTCGTTAAGAAATAAGCGAAGCCTAAAATTTTAAGCTTGGCGACACGTCAGCTAAACGTACAACAAATAACTACTTATTGGTATCAATGCGTATTTCTTACTTGTATACTTTTCAAAATCAAGCCACATCTTCTTTTGCTAATTAGTTGCAACTCTGACACCTACAAATTTTCACAAGTGGATGTTGCCTGAGGCACTGCTGAAAGCTCAAAATCGTGACTCAAAAGAATTTGTGAAGAGGGCTCTTTCGCTACAAACCACACGTAAATTTTACGTACGATACCGCTCTAGGGTTATGGTATCTACGTTATCAAATTAAATTTTAAAATATTACAGTATTCTTGGATATTTTATTTATATCTATCCCGTTATACAAGAAAAATATTTGTCGAACATGATCAAATTAAAAAAAAATAATTTAGACGAAAAACAATAGTTATGAAGGTACCTAATTTATATAATAAGTAGTAATGCTGATGTCACAAAATAAAAAAAAATGTCCATGCTAAACAATACCTGTTCATTTTGGGTTCTGGCTTGATTCTCGGTGAACAAAGCCTGATTTTGTTCCATTGCTGTCCATGGAATCCACTTGATTTTTCTGAACCATTGCTTGGCTTTTTTTAATAATAATGTTAAGATATATTCTACATTTAATTTAAGATTTAGGCTAAGTAGGTACCTATTATCATGATACATAAAATTACAGAGGTAAAATGGTACTTAACCGACGAAATCTTGTCAAGTTCGTGTATGACGTATTGTGGTGTGGAATATGATTAAAATTTATTTTTGCGTGTTGTTTTCGCTTAACTGATACCTCATATAGTACCTATTCTAATTTAGTTTAGTATTCAAAGTAAAAGGTCAGATTGAATCGTTACATTTTCATGAATGCTAATTTAAATTCCATAATAAAAATTCCAGTTATATTGAACCTTTTGAAATAAATATACACACTTCATAAATAAGTTATATAAACATATTATGAGAGAATGTCTCCTTTTAATATTTTCCTATGTAGATAATTTGTCTTGAGGTCGCACCTGCATAGACAAATGTACAGCCTGTCGCTGAGCTTGTTTAAAAACTGTGAACGATTCAATTCTTGACATTCTCGCTGTGAATAATATTCGTGAAAATGGAATTATGAAGGTAGATACACATATAATAATTTAATGTTTTTTCATTATAATAAATTGCCTGACTATAATTGGATAAGTCGAAACATAGGACTAGATACAGCGTTTAAAAAAGAACATTTATCAAATTTCATAGTCATATCTTTATTTTTTTTTATTGACAATATTGTGGAAAATTTCATCAAAATAGAATCCTCGAATCTAATACAATAAGTACATACTAATTATCACAGATTAATTGATTATGTCGAAGGATACCTTGGCAGTTATTTATGTAGATTTAGATTCTATTATGGTAAGATAGGAAGTCTAGTAATTTATGAACTTTAATAAGTTAAGAATAAAAACTCTAACTAATACAAGATAAGAACTCTAGTAAGTTAAAACTACACTTTGTACCAAGTAAATGAAAAATAGGATGGTAGTAAAAAATAACCTTGTGTGGAAACCGTTGTACTAATATATTACTTATTAAATACAAATTGGACTCCTTATCACCGCTACCACTGATGACATGGACAGTTAATGAGCAATAGTGTCGCATAAACTTTTATGACTTGTCCTTAGTTAACCTTATCTTCTTTCAACATTATTTTTATCTTTAGTGTCAAGTACTATTAATAGTTCAAAAAAAAAACTGTAATGACACCTCAATATTCTTAACAGCTCACTAAAACATATCTTATAATCACGATACAACTATTAAATTCCCTGCTTTTACAATCTTTTTGAGAAACGACACATATATACCTACTTGTTGGATGTGATAGCACCACAAAAAAGCCCTATAAATGTCTCTCCCCATCTGGGATTAGTGGAAACGACCAATAAATACAATAAATCAAATCGGTAAATTAGTTTGAGGATTTTATTATTTTATAGTCAGTCGTTAACTTTCGACACTTTCGTGATATTTTATAGCTATAAAAGGTTCAATTAAATAAGAAATTATTCGATATAAATATTAATTAATAAATTAATAAGGTAAAATGACCAATCATTGACACTTTTAGAACTGCATGAGATCAACAAATTTTAAAATGTAGATATTCTGAAATATTTATAACAATGTTCTTTTTTTATTCAATATTTTATATACAATAATTAGTTTGTGTCCCATAAAATGGGCTCAATGCTAGGCATAGTTGCCTTGTTCTGAGAGAATCAATTTTATGAAACACCCTGTTTACAGTGTTTAAAGGTAGTGTTTTATACATTACAAGCAATTTTAATTTTAATTTTTCAAAGAGGTAATGATAGCAGCTACCTTTGGAGGAGAAAGTCAGTTAGATAAATTGTGATTGATTTAACTATCTTAAAAAAATTATAGAAACTGTAATTATCAGAAATATATAAGGATGATTAAATACATATTTTTTTACTTCTATTTTATGTTTTATAGTTTTTTATGTTTTTATATGTTTAGGTATTGTATAATATAATATATAATATATTTTAATTTGCAATAAAATTCGTTAATTTTGGAAACATAAAAAATTTTTGACTAGCTTTTAGATATTTACCACCAAACATTACTTACCTTCAATCAAATCAAAAAAAGAAATGAGCACATTGACCATATGGTTTTCTCAGTCGTGAATTCGACTTTTCTAATAGACACATTTGGAGAAATAGTTTTCAGGAAAGAAAGGGGCGCCAATTTATCTCTTTTTTATTTTTTAGGAAGCTACAGGTCAACCATTCTAGCTTGGCCTCTGAAATTTGGATGCGCAGTAGCATAAAGCGCCGCCTCGCTCGGATACTTAGTTGAACCGGGACATTCGGGTTGTTCACAAGATAAAATCCATGTCGGTCTTTTTAATTTTTCTCCGTTTTTTGCAGTTTGACCCCCCAATTTTGACTTCAGATTCGTGTTCAGCGGTAAAAAATACGTCGGAAAATCTTTGTCGAACCCAGCACAGACCACTTTTTTTTTGTGGACCAGTGTAATTTTTCACGTTTTTTCGATAATAAAAACTGCATTTAATGTGCATATATGATTTTACTCTTTTATTTGCTATTTCTTAGCCATTAAATCTGCACGCAGGAAACTGACGCAACGTTTCTTTCAGGCCAGCTCGGTCACTTTACACGATCAAAACCACTAGATGCCGAGAATTTAGCTTGTGGGACACAAAAAACTGACTCGGTCATATTGACCGAGCTGGCGTGAAAGTGAAAAAATGTTCCCGGTCATACCGCGCCGGCTTGGGGGAAAGCTATTTTCTCGGTCATATTGACCGAGACGGCAGGGAACGTGTTAAAAGTTTTTAAATTATGTACAGTTGTCAGGTCAAAAGGTAAACAAAGTTTTATCAAAAAACAAAAGTGGAGAATCGGTTTAATCAGTGTAAAACTCAATGATTGGCTAGGTTCGCGAGCTCATATTGACTGAAATCAAAAATTTTACTAATTTGACAGATGAAAAAAAATATTCTTTTCAATTTAATTTGATCATTTTAAATTCCATATAGTTCAACCCCGTTCCGATGTTTACTTAATTCACACCTGAAGTGACCTGATCGACACTGGCAATAGAACTTATTTTGTTTAACATCCGATATTTCAGTGTCAACACTCGACATTTGTAATACCTCGATTAAATGGTTTAATTAACGATCGAAAACTTTAAATTTTTAACAAATGAATAAAATAATTTAAACTTAATAAAAAAGGTGATTCTCAAATATTTAATTATTATAAATACGAAGGTAGTAAGTTTTTTTTAACTTTTAATATTTTAAAATAGTTCTTAATTCTGGTTTTCATTTTAATATGTCTTTTAACTGTAACAACTACAATTCATGTTAGCAGCCATTAGGTTCTCCATTAGGAATATGGAGGGTTACTCTATTCCAATCAGTGTTACTTTACCAATCAGTTGTGCTAGTTTTTTTTTTTGAAATGTGTAATTTTCTTTGTAATTATAATTTTTATTATCACGTACATTATAAAAACGATGTAAAATAGTTATTTAATCAACTTGTTTTGATAAAATATTTACACACCTGACCATTAATGAATGAAGTAGTAATTTTATAGTTCCACCCTAGTTCTACTTTCTTATCAAGAGCGTAACAGACTTTTTTCTTCCTTTTCCATAAAAGATTTTCAACATGCCTAGTGGGCTAAAAGTGTGTATTCTGAACTTTGTTTTAGTCATTTATTATAGAATTCTGATCTGCTTTAAATATCACTGTGTGATTCTTGCCAAAAGTAACAAAAATTGTTCTAGTTACACATATCATTTTAAAAACAAGAAAGAACAATAATGAGTAAATTAAAGTAATATTAATTTCCTTTAATATTATAAAATTATTGGAATTTGACTAGAAAATATTGAGTTTATCATCTTTAAACGAAGAAGAGGATGCTGCTTTTGACCATGTTAACGGTGAAAGAACTTTAAAACAAACGAAACAAAAAATACTTATTTTAATAAAATTACAGTCCAAAAAAGAAAAAAAACCTCCATGTTTTTTTAAGAAACATTATTTTGTTTATACATAAATATAAAAATTTACCATCATATCTGTCAATTGACAGTGGATGTCGATTATTAATGTGTTAATTTCTGAATTTAAAAATGTTAAAGAATTCTAAATTTGTACCACTAAACAACTAGTTTTGCACAATTTTAGAACAATTCTATTTTAAAGAACATGAACAAATCTAATAAAAAGCCTAATGTTTTCCAAAAGTTATTTAAATTTTGTTATTTTATAGGTCGGTCGGTCGGTGGTGTAGCGGTCTAATGCGCTTATATTCATTTATAAGCAAGTTTATGTGTCAGAGGCTGCTATGCTTCGAATCCCAGACCAGACTATGTGGATTTTTAATTAATCGTTTAAAGGCGGAATTATTATTTTTTTAAGTAGAGCAAATTTATTGATTCTAATGACTAAATGATATTTACTAATGATGAGGAGAATAAGTTTTTTTAATTTTTTTTATTTATTTTTAACAAAAAAATGGTGTAACCATATGGTCACATTAGCTCAATATAAACACAAAAATGACGAACATGTTAGTTGGTGTAAAATATATAAAAACATTCAATACATAGTCCCAAGTCACATTTATTACACTGTGTTCGGCCAACAGAGCAGCAACCTTCTCCAGCACATCTTCTCCTCTTGTTATTTGGAACTGGAACTACTAAGTGGTCCTTATGGTCATACATGATATCATTAGAAATCCTATTCAAAGTGACACTATTTCGGCTGGTTGTTGGTCTTCCAGATTTTTTTGGGACAGTTTTAAATCTAGTAAGGTATACCTTCACAATGTCTCTTCTGAAATTCAAATTAGTGATTGAATGACCTGCACTTTTATATTGAGTCCATGCGTTATGTAATGCTGTATCTAGAAGCCAAGTTAGTAATGGCCAATACCATTTCTTACTTCTGATAGATTCTATGGCGAGCAATATCTTCGTCCATTCGATCTGTCCCATCCATATATTTATTATGAGCGTCTTAAAGATGGGGCTGGGGAATCTGAATAATTTTCTTCTTAGAGTGTAAATATCTTTTTACCAAAGAAGTGGGTTGAATTCCATAAGAAGTTAAGGCCATGGTAACAGGAGCATTGCCAGTCCAACGTACCAGTATTACAACTTTATCTTTTGAAATTTTAGATTCGATGGACCCCTATTTTTTTCTTCATGTCTAATTTAGTAGATATTGGACAGTCCTTTGGAATCCTATTTTCTCTGACGGTTCCTGTAACTCCATAGCCCTTCTCTTTAGCTCAGTTAACAGACTAAAACTTGTAAACAAATTGTCTGTGTAAATTTGATAACGAAGATTACCCTCTGGCAAGGAGTCTAGCATTAGAAGTAATGGAGAAGTGGCTTTTCCAAATTTTTTGTCATACTCTGTAACTGACTTTGGATTAGTTCCATGATATATATCAAAGTTGATTAGGTAGCCGTTTTCGGCATTTAGACTCCACACTTTATAGTCAAACCTAATTGGCTGTCCGCGAATAAACTGTTTGCAGCTATGTCTGCCATAATATTTTACCATATATTCGTCGTAACTCATATTTTCTGTCGGCTTAAAATATTTTAAATAATTTTTTTTTTGAAGCTTTTTAATGAGTGGTGTAAGTTTCCACATTTTGTCTTTGTTATTGGGTTTGTTATTATCTGCGCAATGCAAAAAACGCATAATCTCGGCGCATTGCTTCCTTCACTAACTGATTACCCATGTCGGATTCTGAATCCCAGTAAAAACATTTTCCGGGAAGAGCGTTATACCCAGTCAAAATAAGTATACCGATGAAACACTACATTTCGTCACATTCTATTTTGAGATCTGGACAATTTAGGAACAGCGCCTATTTATTTGATTCTTTTACTAACAAACGAACAATATCGTTATCGATAAACAATTCCAATAAATCTGTTGGGGATTTTCCTATAAAATCAGTATAATCTGGCTGCGGAAACATTGCTGTCGTTTTCAGAATATCACCTTTGATCCAAGTTCTTCTAAATGTTTCTTTTACTTTCTCTTGCTGTCTTCTCTTTGAATTCGTTTTTTGTGAACTAGTACTTAGACCACATTTTTCAAACTGACTTACTTCACTTTTCAATAAACTATTGTCTCTTTCACTATCTTTTTTATTTTTCGCATTGGTCTGTGCTTCTTTTGAAACATCTTCGAAGCCAGTTATGTGCATATTGTTGAAAAATCGGATTTCTGCAGCAGTTGATAATTGGCTACGTTATAAATTATCCATTTCCCCGCCGTCTTCATTACCCGAATCTTCGTCTGTCAGTACATTCGGTTCCGGTGGTGATATTTATATGTCACACACACACCATTGTTGTTATCTTCGTCGTTGGGAGAAACCTCGCCTGAAACAAAAAATACCAATTTCTCTCAAGTTCGGCTAGTGTCACCATACGGTCACACTCAAGTATGAATCAAAGTTGCTTTCGTACAAAGGAGAGGTATTAAAATCTAATATTATCTAGAAACTGTTGACACATTTCACTAACTATTAAAACAAAAACTATTCAGTTTGAAATAGAAATTTGATACTTACACAAAATTGGGTTCCATTTCTATTTCAAATACCGGCGAATACGTCAGTTATTAACTACTACTATGAATGAGAAATCAGTAAAATAATAATGCAACACGTTCACACAGCAAAGTACCGATCTCAACTGAATTGATTACATCGCTTCTTCACGTTCTTTTGGATATCCGTAAATATGTCAGCTGATTTTGTGCAGCGTTGCCTTTGTTACCATATGGTCACGGTAGCCTTTAAAGGGTTAAATTGCATGGTGCGGTATAGGAATTGATGTGTGCCGTATTAATAGAAATTCAATTTCTGTTGATATGACATGCAGATTAAAAAAAATCGCCATACATTACCGCCTCGATGATGGTGGGTAAGGTTTTTCGGGTTTTTTTAACCTGTAAGTCAAATGGCACCATCAATCATCTATAAGTCGCCCTGGAGCGCCACGGCAAATAATAATAATAGCCGTCCCTTTCCCACACAAGTTCAGCTTTTGGGGTTAAAATTCACTCGTAAGGGGGTGAATTAGGGAGAGTAATATTATTATATTATTATTATAGGTTACGTTAAACAAACATATCAATCGATCCTGAATCGTGCTAACACAAGTAAAATCGATTCGAGAACTGTAAGTCAGCGCAGATGTGTAGTTCTAAATCACATTCTCAACTCCTGTGAACTTTCTGTTAGAACAAACTTTATATTTTTTAATGAAACCATTACGATTTTAATAAACATTATAGTACAGGAACACCATTAAAGTATATACTTCCATTATCTTTAATAGAGCTACAGCATCTAAAAAAATTATATATGCATTTAAGGTCTTTAAAAAACAAAAAATCGCCAGGAATTGATAACATTAGAGCGGAGACTTTAAAGGAAATCTCAAAAGAAATCTCGGTACCCTTAACGTACATACTTAATAGATCTTTTAATTCTAGTATTTTTCCAACATTACTAAAAACAGGATTAATTAAGCCTATATTTAAAGGAGGAGAAAAAACAAAAACAGGTAATTATCGGCCAATAACACTAACTTCAACAATAAGTAAAATTTTTGAAAAAATATTTAAAAAGAGGCTTATTAGTTTTTTGGAAAAACACAACATATTATCTAATAGTCAATATGGCTTTAGAGAGGGAAAATCTACGGAGGATGGATGCAATTTGCTCACTTATGAAGGATGTATATAACGCATTAGATAAAAAAGCACCTTCCGTAGACCTTTCTAAAGCCTTTGACACAGTAGATCATGAGAAATTATTAAAAAAACTAATGTGTTATGGTATAAGGGGAGTTGCATATAATTTTGTTAAAAGCTACTTAAGCAGTAGAACTCAGTACGTAGAGTTTGATGGGAACATCAGCGAGGCTAGAACTATTACTTATGGTGTACCCCAAGGTACTGTACTGGGGCCTATACTATTCACCATATATATAAACAGTTTGCTAACACTGAATACAGAAGGAAAAATTATAAGCTTCGCTGATGACACCGCCATTTTCTATAGATCTAGTACTTGGAATGCTGTTAAACATGAGGCCGAAAATGACTTTAAAAAAATTCTAACATGGTTTAATTACAACAAATTAACTCTAAATATAGGGAAAACTAAATATATGCCATTTGCATCATACTCTCCTGGACTTCCCAATTTTGGCCCTCTACTCATAGACAATAATTTAAAAATTCCAGAAACAGAAAATATTAAATATCTAGGACTAATTGTTGACCGTCATTTAAAATGGGACCTGCAAACTAAATATGTTACCCAGAAGTTAAGGGGATTTCTATCAAAATTTAAATACTTAAGAGAATTTCTAGATTTAAATCATTTAAAAATATTATATTATTCATTAATACAATCACATCTTAATTATGGAACTATATTGGGTGGGGAGGAGTCAATGACTGTCACTTAGAAAATTTAAATGTAATTCAAAAATGGATTATTAGAATAATTTATAAAAAAAATATATTGTTTTCCAGTAATGAGCTTTATAACATTAGTGATTTCATGGATGTAAGACAAATTTATTGTCTAAAAATATTTTTATATTATCAAAAAAATAAAAACAAGTTACAACGTCTAGCACATATCCATGACACAAGAAACAAAGAAAGAACGTATAACTGACCTAAGCGAGAGAAAACTATAGGTCAGCGCTGCTTTGACTACTTGGGCCCAAAACTTTTTAATCAAATCCCAGTTGATCTACAAAATATGTCCCAATTAGGCTATTTTAAAGCAAAAATAAAAATATGGATGAAATCAAAAACTAGAGACTTTTTCCACATTGTAAATCATATTTAAACAAGGAATATATTCAAAATAATCAAAAACTTCTTTCTTATTAATATAATTGATTATTATTGTTGTTGTTATTAATATTATTATAAAATAAATTTTTATTCTATAGAAACGAAATCCCTATTGTGACATTATTTGTTGATAAAATATAACTTACCTGTTTTCGTCGATACTCTTATGTATGTCTAATGTATGAACATATTCGTATATCACGTACAAGCTGTAAGTCAGCGCACTTACAGCTTCTGTGATTATAAATTGTTTATTCGCATTTTTTTATTATTATTGTATTTTTATGTATTATTTTATGAATAAACATTATTATTATTATTATTATTATTATAATATATAAAAATAATATTCTTTGTTTTCGTTGTATTGAAATAATTTTACCTGTTCCCAGTAAGCACCCAGTAAAGAAA
The DNA here is from genome assembly GCA_927349885.1 of Psylliodes chrysocephalus. Classification (NCBI taxonomy): domain Eukaryota; kingdom Metazoa; phylum Arthropoda; class Insecta; order Coleoptera; family Chrysomelidae; genus Psylliodes; species Psylliodes chrysocephalus. Next base: position 25,931,436 of record OV651814.1, on the reverse strand, counting down.
TGTCTTTGCTTTCATGCCTAGAAGAAGTAACGTCATAGTCGGACAGTTTACGATAATAGCTTGAAGGTGTGAAATATAGTTCGCGGCCGGAAGAAATATAAGCGCAGTATAAGGTAATCTTTTAGCAGTAGACATCAGGCGCACCCAACGCCGTTTGCCTCTTAAATATTATTTATTTCTATCAAGACGTTTGCGAAGAGGAAGGCATAAAGTCGTTGTATATGGTTTGTTGGAGTATGTAACCCCCGGTTATTTGTCTCGGAATTGTTTATTTGTTGACTCCTGGAGAACGGGATTATTTAAAATCAAACGGTTTTGGTCTATGTTTGCAATTTCATATACCTAATTATTAAAACATAAGAGTTACCCAGTAAATATTTTGTTTTGGCAAGTTAACGACCTATAAATATACGTATTATGTCATTATTTAAAAACATATTAAATTGTTATTAAAATGTTAATTATATTTATGCAGGTGCGCTACTGTTCCTTTATAGTATTTTCTTAAGATAATAGTATTTTTTAACAATATTCATTGCTGAGTACTCATTACAATCTGATCGTTAGAAAAGATCAATGGATAATGTTATTCTATAGACATTTTTATTATCTATCTTTGTGTAATTCCAACCATATTGACTATGGTATCGACACTTTTCAGGTCTTATGCAGGCCCTACATGCTCCGATATGGCCTGCAGGCCAAAACGCGCAGTTCTGATCTAAAGACAAGATTAAATCAGCTCATTTCACTCTTCATCTTCACATTAGACAAAAGAGGACAAAAACGGAGAGGCCAGGTGTAAGTCAGACAAAGCACTTCACGTTGAGTTATGGACTGGATCGATGAACTGTACAGTTCAAATCGCACAAAAATCGTAGGGTGTAGGGCCGCCTTTACTCAATATTTTTCCTTAACACATTAACTAATGCGTACTCTTTTCGCACTATGTTCTGCTTTTTTACTATTAGATTAACTTAAACGGTTTAGTCCTCTTGAGGTCTCCTACAGACCTGGATTCCATATGTGCAGAAAGGTTTTCGGATTTGCTTGTAGAGAAGCAATTTTTTATATTTATTAGCAAGTACATTTTTCTGTATTTTATTTTAATTTATTTTTTATTCAGCATATCGATAATATTTTTGCCACCTAATACTACAGCACATTGTCAACTGTTAGACCAGGCATAATCAAATACTTTAAAATCCTTGTATAGAAAGTTTGTGATGAGAAGAGTGTTATCATCTATAGAATATTCTTTATCAACGTCTAAACTGGAGAAGTCTATAATTATTGCTAACGCCTTAATTTGGATAGCATTGAAAAAGGTTTCAACCGAAACAATTTAAAAGTGTTTCATTGAATGCTAATTTTTAGGAAACGCTAGTAATGGAGAAGAAATTGTGGAAAAGCTGAAGCAATAGGATATGAAAGAAGATTTGCTATTGTCAACCTTTTGCGAAAGTAATTGAATTGAAAATGTTTTAAACTACGTGGAGATTGATGCAGCCCTATTGACGAAAAATCCCGAAGTAAACTAAAATAGTTGTGTTAGTGATTTTAAAGAAAGCGAAGAGCTGTTTCCAACAATGAGAGTGACGATGAACTAGATCTTTCTACAACTGTAAGTAATTTATATGATGCTCACTTAAAATTAAGAATAATTATCTTTTATATATAAATAGTCAAAAAATATCTGATGTAATTCTAAATGTTGAGTCAGAAATTGTCAAAAATAATGTTTAAAACAAAAAACAAACCGAAATTTATAATTGTTTTAAGTAGTAATACCTACCTTTTTTACATTAGTATTTTATTTGTGTATATGCATATACGAAAAACGAAACCTTTTTACTTTCTTATCTGTATACAGATATAAGGAAAGTATAGGAATCATGATTTTTTCGACCTCGAGTTTTCGACGGATTTTTACGTTTTGAGGTCCCCTGAATCCGTTTTGACTATTTTCGCGATGATGTCTGTGTGTGTGTGTGTGTGTGTGTGTCTGTGTGTGTGTGTGTGTGTGTGTGTGTGTGTGTGTGTGTGTGTGTGTGTGTGTGTGTGTGTGTGTGTGTGTGTGTGTGTGTGTGTGTGTGTCTGTATAACGCATAACTCATGAACCGATACACAGAAAAACACCAAATTTTAAACTTAAGCTTTGTTTCAGCGTCCAATGAGCTGATTAGATTTTGGGCAGAGTCGGAACATCTGGGGGGGTACTTTATGGGTGGTCATTTTTATATTTTATGGAATATATCTGTTATTTACGTTTGGAGAAGAAAATTTTTCAAATAAAAGTTACTTCTAATATAATTATCTATAATTTTTGTTTTATGCAAAATTTTCCTAAAATGGTCCGTATTCGAGAAATTTGACAAAATGTAAAAAAAATAATTTTTTATAAAAATTGTTCAAATAAAAGTTGTTTGTAATATAATTTTCTATAATTTTTGTCCTATACATAATTTCTCTAAAATGGACCGTATTCGAGATATTTGAGAAAATGTGTAAATTTCGAAATTTGAAGAAAACTCAAAAACGGATTAAGGAAAAAACATTAAATTTTAAACTTAAGGTTTATTTCGGCCTGACGTAAAATGATTAGATTTTGGACAAAGTCGGAACATCTGGGGGGTACTTTATGGGAGGCCGTTTTTATATTTTATGGAATATATCTGTTATTTATGTTTGGAGAAGAAAATTGTTCAAATAAAAGTTACTTCTAATATTATTATCTATAATTTTTGTTCCATGTCAAAATTTCCTGAAATGGTCCGTATTCGAGAAATTTGACAAAATATGCAAAATTCTGATTTTTATGAAAATTGTTGAACTAAAAGTTGTTTGCGATATCGATTTCTATAATTTTTGTTTATATATGATTTTTCTAAAATGGACCGTAATGGAAAAGTGCTAAATTTAAATTTTTCTGTATTTTCGTTTTCAATGAATATCTATAGAAAAATGTTTCGAGGTAGATGTATGTGGAAAATGTATATATTTAGTTTATCCTCTAAACATTTATAGAGATGCTGCAATAGGTTGTACAAAATAACCGGAAAATGCCTATAATAACTAGATAGAAGAGTCATGTGTTGGACACATCAGATTTTTAATCATATTTTATTCAAAATTAAAGAGTCCTTTCCCCTTATAAAGCTTTGTCCTGAAAAAAATTTCAAGTTGATATCTTTTTTCGTTTTCGAGTTGGATTTTTTTTTAATATTTCAACTCCCCATTTTAAGTCAGATATTTCAGAATTAATAGACTTCATCTTCTTATAGATATTGATTTTTAGTAAAAATTTCATGTTGATATCACATTTCGTTTTTGAGTTTTGCTTTTTTTTTATTTTCACCACCCCCTTAACCATTTTTACTTTCCTATCTGTATACAGATATAAGGAAAGTATAGGAATCATGATTTTTTTCGACCTCGAGTTTTCGACGGATTTTTACGTTTTGAGGTCCCCTGAATCCGTTTTGACTATTTTCGCGATGATGTCTGTGTGTGTGTGTGTGTGTGTGTGTGTGTGTGTGTGTGTGTGTGTGTGTGTGTGTCTGTGTGTGTGTGTGTGTGTGTGTGTGTGTGTGTGTGTGTGTGTGTGTGTGTGTGTGTGTGTCTGTATAACGCATAACTCATGAACCGATACACAGAAAAACACCAAATTTTAAACTTAAGCTTTGTTTCAGCGTCCAATGAGCTGATTAGATTTTGGGCAGAGTCGGAACATCTGGGGGGGTACTTTATGGGTGGTCATTTTTATATTTTATGGAATATATCTGTTATTTACGTTTGGAGAAGAAAATTTTTCAAATAAAAGTTACTTCTAATATAATTATCTATAATTTTTGTTTTATGCAAAATTTTCCTAAAATGGTCCGTATTCGAGAAATTTGACAAAATGTAAAAAAAATAATTTTTTATAAAAATTGTTCAAATAAAAGTTGTTTGTAATATAATTTTCTATAATTTTTGTCCTATACATAATTTCTCTAAAATGGACCGTATTCGAGATATTTGAGAAAATGTGTAAATTTCGAAATTTGAAGAAAACTCAAAAACGGATTAAGGAAAAAACATTAAATTTTAAACTTAAGGTTTATTTCGGCCTGACGTAAAATGATTAGATTTTGGACAAAGTCGGAACATCTGGGGGGTACTTTATGGGAGGCCGTTTTTATATTTTATGGAATATATCTGTTATTTATGTTTGGAGAAGAAAATTGTTCAAATAAAAGTTACTTCTAATATTATTATCTATAATTTTTGTTCCATGTCAAAATTTCCTGAAATGGTCCGTATTCGAGAAATTTGACAAAATATGCAAAATTCTGATTTTTATGAAAATTGTTGAACTAAAAGTTGTTTGCGATATCGATTTCTATAATTTTTGTTTATATATGATTTTTCTAAAATGGACCGTAATGGAAAAGTGCTAAATTTAAATTTTTCTGTATTTTCGTTTTCAATGAATATCTATAGAAAAATGTTTCGAGGTAGATGTATGTGGAAAATGTATATATTTAGTTTATCCTCTAAACATTTATAGAGATGCTGCAATAGGTTGTACAAAATAACCGGAAAATGCCTATAATAACTAGATAGAAGAGTCATGTGTTGGACACATCAGATTTTTAATCATATTTTATTCAAAATTAAAGAGTCCTTTCCCCTTATAAAGCTTTGTCCTGAAAAAAATTTCAAGTTGATATCTTTTTTCGTTTTCGAGTTGGATTTTTTTTTAATATTTCAACTCCCCATTTTAAGTCAGATATTTCAGAATTAATAGACTTCATCTTCTTATAGATATTGATTTTTAGTAAAAATTTCATGTTGATATCACATTTCGTTTTTGAGTTTTGCTTTTTTTTTATTTTCACCACCCCCTTAACCATTTTTACTTTCCTATCTGTATACAGATATAAGGAAAGTATAGGAATCATGATTTTTTTCGACCTCGAGTTTTCGACGGATTTTTACGTTTTGAGGTCCCCTGAATCCGTTTTGACTATTTTCGCGATGATGTCTGTGTGTGTGTGTGTGTGTGTGTCTGTGTGTCTGTGTGTCTGTGTGTCTGTGTGTGTGTGTGTGTGTCTGTATAACGCATAACTCATGAACCGATACACGGAAAAACACCAAATTTTAGAGCTGTGGCAAACCGTATGTATTCGTTACTCAGTAACGGGTAGTCGGTCAGATACGAAATACGAATTCGTTACTGCATTTTAAATTTCGTTACTCGCATCCGCATCGTCGCATAACGCACAATAATAATACTTGAGAATACATACCGCCACCGGTTCGGTGTGCAAGATGCGAGATGGCCCGATGGGCGATGCGAAATGCGAGTGTGGCCTTGATGCGAATCGACTATCGAACCGCACGTCGACTGGGACTCGGAGAGTTCGAAACGTACTTTTGTTTATATTTATGTATTTATTTATTTCAGTTTTAAAGAATAGTATAATAGTTGTTTTTCTGTTGCGTATTGCAAGAATATAATATGTTTTTGTTTATTAAAGTTATGATTTTATAGAGTATTATTATTGTTTCTACTAGTGTGTTAGAAAAATATATATGTTTCTGTTCAACCTGTCTGACGATATTTTATTTTGCAAAACTTCACATCAGTTCTCATTGCTCATGCTCAGTGAACTACACGACTTTGTTACTAATTACAAATTCCAAATTCGCTATGTATTTATTTAACCAACGATTCGATATCTAATTTCATCCGCACCCTCTGTTAGACAGTACCAAAACCTAACAACCGAAGCAATGCGTACGTACGATTAGTTACCGACACCAATTCCGCATCCGCATAGACGTGTATGAGGTCCACACGATGCGTGTTCTGTAGATTCGTATCACAGTAACGAAAGTAACGAGTAACGAATATTTTTATACGGGTAGTCAGATCCGAAGTAACGAATACATACGGGTATTGATTTTCTCGTTACTTTTACAGCTCTACCAAATTTTAAACTTAAGCTTTGTTCCAACGTCTAATGAACTGATTAGATTTTGGGCAGAGTCGGAACATCTGGGGGGGGTACTTTATAGGTGGTCATTTTTATATTTTATGGAATATATCTGTTATTTACGTTTGGGGAAGAAAATTTTTCAAATGAAAGTTACTTCTTATTTTATTATCTATAATTTTTGTTATATACAAAATTTTCCTAAAATGGTCCGTATTCGCGAAATTTGACAAAATGTAAAAAAATATTTTTTTCTATAAAAATTGTTCAAACAAAAGTTGTTTGTAATATAATTCTCTATAATTCTTATCCTATAGATAATTTCTCAAAAATGGACCGTATTCGAGATATTTGAGAAAATGTGTAAATTTCGAAATTTGAAGAAAACTCAAAAATGGATAATGAAAAAAACATTAAATTTTAAACTTAAGTTTTATTTCGGCCTGACGTGAAATGATTAGATTTTGGACAAAGTCGGAACATCTGGGGGGGTACTTTATGGGAGGCCGTTTTTATATTTTATGGAATATATCTGTTATTTATGTTTGAAGAAAAAAATTGTTCAAATAAAAGTTACTTCTAATATTATTATCTATAATTTTTGTTTTATGTAAAAATTTCCTGAAATGGTCCGTATTCGAAAAATTTGACAAAATGTGCAAAATTCTGATTTTTATGAAAATTGTTGAAATAAAAGTTGTTTGCGATATCGATCTCTATAATATTTGTTTATACATGATTTTTTTAAAATGGACCGTAATGGAAAAATTGTAGGAAAAGTGCTAAATTTAAATTTTTCAGTATTTTCATTTTCAATGAATATCTATAGAAAAATGTTTCGCGGTAGATGTATGTGGACAATGTATATATTTAGTTTATCCTCTAAACATTTATAGAGATGCTGCAATAGATTGTACAAAATAACCGGAAAAAGCCTGTAATACCTAGATAGGAAAGTCATGTGTTGGACACATCAGATTTTTATTCTGATTTTTACTTTCCTATCTGTATACAGATATAAGGAAAGTATAGGAATCATGATTTTTTTCGACCTCGAGTTTTCGACGGATTTTTACGTTTTGAGGTCCCCTGAATCCGTTTTGACTATTTTTGCGATGATGTGTGTGTGTGTGTGTGTGTGTGTGTCAGTGTGTGTGTGTGTCAGTGTGTGTGTGTGTGTGTGTGTGTGTGTGTGTGTGTGTGTGTGTGTGTGTGTGTGTGTGTGTGTGTGTGTGTGTGTGTGTGTGTGTGTGTGTGTCTGTATAACGCATAACTCATGAACCGATACACAGAAAAACACCAAATTTTAAACTTAAGCTTTGTTTCAGCGTCCAATGAGCTGATTAGATTTTGGGCAGTGTCGGAACATCTGGGGGGGTACTTTATAGGTGGTCATTTTTATATTTTATGGAATATATCTGTTATTTACGGTTGGAGAAGAAAATTCTTCAAATAAAAGTTACTTCTAATATAATTATCTATAATTTTTGTATTATGCAAAATTTTCCTAAAATGATCCGTATTCGAGAAATTTGACAAAATGTAAAAAAAAATAATTTTTTATAAAAATTGTTCAAATAAAAGTTGTTTGTAATATAATTCTCTATAATTTTTATTCTATACATAATTTCTCTAAAATGGACCGTATTCGAGATATTTGAGAAAATGTGTAAATGTTTTATGGAATATATGTGTTATTTATGTTTGAAGAAGAAAATTGTTCAAATAAAAGTTACTTCTAATATTATTATCTATAATTTTTTTATGTCAAAATTTTCTGAAATGGTCCGTATTCGAGAAATTTGACAAAATGTGCAAAATTCTGATTTTTAAGAAAATTGTTAAACTAAAAGTTGTTTGCGATATTGATCTCTATAATTTTTGTTTTTACATGATTTTTCGAAAATGAACCGTAATGGAAAAATTGGAGAAAAGTACTAAATTTAAATTTTTCAGTCGTTTTCAATGAATATCTGTAAAAAAATGTTTCGAGTTAAATGTATGTGGAAAATGTATATATTTAGTTTATTCCCTAAATATTTATAGAGGAGGTATAATAGGTTGTACAAAATAACCGCCTATAAAGCCTATAATAACTAGATAGGAAAGTCATGTGTTGGACACATCAGATTTTTTTTTTTTATTTCAACTGATTTAACGACAACTCTACACAACAAACAACTCTAACAACGGACAATTATTTTTCCCCGTTGGTATCCGTTATGGAGAGGTTTTATTGTACTTAAATTTATATAAAATTAATTGTATTTTTTTATTACAAATTTTATGTGAAAGTCCCATTTAAGATGAGTATCGATGATCGCTTCTAGATATTTGGTATTTTTTATCATTAGCTATAAAGGCAGTACCATTTTTTTAGTTTCGAGTTGCTGATATAAGCAGATATTTGTGTTGATGCAGCTAAATGGTAGAAAATGTGTTTTATCCATATTTATGGTTGAACCATTTGTTCATTCAGATACAAAAAAATTCTTTTGTACTTTATGTTTTTAATTCGTTCCAAGTATCATCCCTATAAAAAACCGCAGTGTCATCAACATAACCTAGTATATCTCCTCTTGTATAAAAACTAAATATACTATTTATGTACAAGTTAAAGAGGATCAGCTATAAAACCATATCTTGTGATACCCCATAGTCAATAGGTTTTTCATTGCTCATTGTATGTTTACGGCTTGGGATCTATTATTTAAATAGTTTTTTAACAAAAGTGAACATTTTCCTCTAAGATCAATGGATGTAAGTGTATCCAAGAGTTGCTGATGGCTTATCGTGTCAAAGGCTTTTACAAATCAATGAAAATACATAGACAAGAGTTTCCTTTCTCTAACGCGTGTTGTACTTCATTTGTAAGAGCTAATACTGCATCTTCAGTAGACGTCTTTTCTTTAAAACCATATTGCCTTATTGAAATTGGTTCGTTCCTGTTTGTCTATGTATGATAACAGCCGTTTTTTAGCAATTTTTCGAAAATTTTTGACAAGTTGGTAATAAGGGATATTGGACGATAATTCGCGAGTAGTATAACAGCATAAACATAAATAAAGTTGCTGTAGAAGCCTTCTGTTAATCTAACGAAGGCATTTGAGTACTTCTGCAGAACTGTATTTATTATGATATTAAAGATATTGTTTTGAAATGGATAAAATTTTATCCAGAAGGAAACCCTATGTTAAAATGACTACAGATTCACGTTTACTGGATGTTAAATAGAGTTAGTTCTTGGGTCGTTAATATTTTTAATTTTTCTAAATCATCTAGATTTTCTTAATATGTCAGGTGACTTGAAACAATACTCTGATGATACAATACTCTTATTGCATATGAAAGTGAAGCAGAATAGGCATAAAAAGTTAGATGCTACTCTCCACATTGACAAATTATGACTCTTTTAATTGGTGGTAGATGTTAATTATTTTGAAATTCAAAATTTACCGGATACACTATATACTTTTTCTACGATCACTATCGAAAGTAGGCTTTTGCGCTTTAAAATACAACCGTAAAGTTGACGTTTTCCGCGATCTGACATTAAGTGACAACTTCGTCGCTCGTCGAGCGGAAAATTTGACAGCTTTGTTGCTCACTTAATTTAAATTAGATATAATATTTCTTTGTGAAAAATGGTTTTCAAGTTATTTGTATGTGGTTTAATGTTCTTTTGTGTCATTATGCAAGTTAACTTAAAATATCAACTCCATTTTTTACGATTACCGTAGATATAGGCAACACATTATACACTAATTACGACAAGTTTCAGTTTTTACATTTATTTCTTAAAATAATGTGATCGTAGAAAAAATCTTGTGTGCATTTTGAGCGGAAAGTTCGCTGACGCTTTCGACTTGTAAACTTTCTGTCTCAATCACTATAGCTATTATTTGTCAAAGATCCCAAAAATACGAGTTTGTACATCCCATTACTTATTCTTTAGACATCTTCTTACTGTTTGTTAGAGAACTAATGACGTAACCGTTTCATTTATAATTTAATTTAATTATTTATACTGAATGCCAACATGGCGGCGCAGAGCTTCTTAAACCGTTTAAAAAGGGTATCGTTTCGGTGTGATGACAAATGTTTTGGGCCATGAACACGAAAAAATGGAAAGGGGTTGATCGAGTTGGTTTACGTCACTATCCCCGTTCGTTAGTTTTAACCAATCATCGGTGAGTAGGGACTCACATAAGATTATCTATTCGCGTTTGTAGGCTAGATTTTTCGCGGCGAGAATGGGTGACGTAATCACCTTCGATTGAATCTTGAAATGCCAAAACAGCATTAGGAGTAAAAAATGGAAAAGAGCAAAAAAATGGTAAATTAAACAAATTACTTGCACAAAAATTTCAACAGAAATATTTCAACAAGGTTCCTAATATAGTACCTCGTAATCATTTAAAAGTTAACGAGTGCTATGAAGCAAACTTTTACAAAAATATATTAGCAAATTTAAAGTTGGACTCGATAGAATGTTATGCCAACGTAACATTTTTAGGTTTTTAATAGATTCACATTTGTAATTTAAATACTACGTTGGATGATTACGATTAGATTTATCAGAAGGAAATTTGGATTTACAGCAGCGATGCATGTTTACTTTGGGTTGATTGAATTAAATTTATGGTACGTAATACCGTTTTGGAGAGTATTCATCAGTTGTTCCATTGTTAGTGAAGTAGTTAGAATTCTTAATTATTCTAACTAAATCTCAAGAAGGGGGTTGGTGTTACAAAAAAAAAAAACTAAATAAATAAATAAAACTATTGAGTAGTAAATTGGTTAATTATTTTAATTGCTCGTACTTATATTAGAGTGAAGTATTATAATGTACATTCATATATATATATGAATGTACATTATAATACTTCACTCTAATATAAGTACGAGCAATTAAAATAATTAACCAATTTACTACTCAATAGTTTTATTTATTTATTTAGTTTTTTTTTTTTTGTAACACCAACCCCCTTCTTGAGATTTAGTTAGAATAATTAAGAATTCTAACTACTTCACTAACAATGGAACACCTAGCACAATAATAGGCCTTACTTATTACTGAGACTGTACTCTAGACCTGCGACAGTTTCCCTACATTAGTCTAGAGTTTTGTGGTTAAAGGTAATAGAACACTTCAAAGGTCTGTCTTAAATATGAAATAACCTATAATTTATAAATACACGATGCACGATATAACAAATAACAGGGAAAATATATTAAAAATAAAGAATTATGTACCAATTATTCAGAATCAATGGTTTTAAACTCCAATCAGTACTGTTTTGTTCCCAATATCACAGTAAGTACATAAAATTTCAGCTTATACAAGTAAGAGTTTCTATAGAGCTCAGTTTATAAAATCGATGGGACAATCCCTCTTTTTATTAACACCAAATACTTAAACAGTCCTACACAATTTTAGTTTTACAAAGCACAGAAACCAAGTATGTACTTATTTTAAATTATGTATACCTAGTAATTAGACTCAACATATTAGCTAAAACTTATTATCTAAAACCATAGAAACCAACTATCCCTCATCAAAACTATATTGTACATATAATTGTTTCGTTTTAAGGAACAAATGAGGGGTATATACACTACCCTTGGTGGTAGGATTGCAAAGGAAGTTCCCCTTACCCTCTGAGGTATATACAACTGGTAGTAAATATTTGGTTTGTCTTACTAGCGGGCACTCCAGGTTCCTAGAGAAATAGGCATGGAACCGTCATCGTAAGGTAGGTATAAATACACACAAATGCATTGCAGAAGTAGAGAGTATCTCTACTGGGGGTAGATTAATTCGATGGATATCTAATACCACAAAATAACCTTCTTGTAGTGACCAACTGGGAAGATTGGTGGTGTCGTATAGTAAGGGGATAAACTCGTCCTGGGCACCACTGCCTGAGGACCTGTAAGTCACGTTGAGATAGGGGTGGTCCGTATCTAAGGCTAGTTCCAGAGCGGTAAGTACAAAACTATGCAAATGGCGCATGTACTAATAGTAAAAATAAAAAGGTCTGCAAAGAAAATACATATATGTACACATAAAAATATTATTTTAGGAGTATGTAAGCTGCTGCAGAAATAAATAAGTTAGACTCACCTGAGGATGTTGGTTGACCTTGAGGAGTTAGTCTTTTTTTCAACAGTTAGTACCCTAGATCCAAAATAAAGTGTTAATTGATTCCACGCTCAATTCTATATGGGTTACTAACAATTATCCTTGTTCATTCAAGCTAAAGAACCCGAAAAATTTATTGATATTAGTAGCACATGCTACAATCAAGATAGATTTTCAGAAGGACTGTAGAAAAAGTGTTCCAAAAAAATTAGGAAGGAACTCCCTAAGACAATTTGGTAAGTCACTGAGAAGTCTTTTACTAATTGGATGCAACTGAATAGGATATAAATCTGTTTATATGGTTGGCTTAATCCCCAAAGGGGTCAGAAAAGAAGAATGATATTGCCAATTTAATTTATTGACAGATAAAAAATCAACAAGAGTATAAAAATAACAAATACTTATTGTAGGTTGTGGGCCAGCTAAGCAGATATATCCAATAAATATTACTATACTTTACTAGTACTAAACAGATTGGCGAAGGTAAGATATTAAAATATTTTCAATCAGTAACATTTGTTTTACAATAATGGGCTGTTTGTCTACTATGTTAGGCAGACAATTCTTTCCCTTGCAGGCCACTCTTTAAAATCTATCTAATTTAATAATTTTATAAACAGCCAGTTTAATATATGGTTAATTTTATCAACACAAACCTAGTAAATAATAATACAGGTTTTTTATTAGTTGGACTTTTATATTTTTTATATTTGTATATTTCATGTCTTTGTTCATAAAATAATGTATCTTTGACAATAAACGTATACTCTTTCTCTTTTTTTTTATTTAAAAGCTATGAAGTAGACTGAACCTTGAGTAACGAGCCACCTCTTCTGATATATAGCACAAATGATTGTCTCAAAACGCATATCTTCACACTCTTCTTTTGTAAAGGTATTCAAGGATAATTGGAGTACCAGTCGGTGATTGATGAACCTTTCGCGGGAGTGTTTATAAAGATATTCAAAAGAACTAGTAGCTCTGAGTCGGAGTTATTTTTCTGCTGGCAGAACACAATCTCAACTATCCAATTACTCTGTATTTATCGCTATTTATCGTTATTTATTGTACACCACGGCTGCGGACAAAACTGAAAATGACGTACGATTTTATCGCTTTGGGAGATTAACGATTGATAATGTGCGGAAAATGGATGTGCGGAATGACGGTATTCGTCGGCTGACCGGGAAATATTTCAGAAAGGCCTGAAATACGATTTACGCTTATGTTGGAATATTTTTCTTTCAATTTAGTACCATCTAAAAAATATGCGAATTTAAATTTACTGGAAGTATCACAAAAATTCATGTTATTCTAATTTATTCATTGCACTAGATCTCGTTCCATATCTATGTTATTATATGTTTAATGAGAATTTTGATTTTTAAAGTAATAATTATTTTATAAGAAAGATTTGTTGAGGATCAAGTTCTTCTATTTCTATATAATTGGTCAGATGGGTAGGTAAGTACGTTTTTTTAATATAATTTTTTAAAAATATATTTGTATGAAATTTTTTTTATATACATATAAGGGGTTCACTATCATAATATTCCATATATTATGAATGGAATAAAGCGTGGAACACAATAATGCAATTCCAGTATTTTTAAAACATGTTTAAACTTAATAGTGTTGTTAGTATATTTATATTGGGTGGCACTAAATTAATCGAAAGCCTTTGATCGAATGCACTTGATCGAAAAACTATTTATCAAATAACAATTCATCGACTGATTGAAAAGAAAAATGATCGAAGAGAAAAAAGATTGAAAAGAACAACGATTTAAAAGAAATTTGTTCGAAAATAGATCTAATAGTAAAGCAATTTATAAATAAATATACATAAGAAAAATAAAAAATTAACTAATGTACCTAACCTGTGCGGCCTAGAGCCATCGCGGGTTAATTGGCAAAAAAATATTTTAAAAATAAATAATTCTAACTAATTTAACTAACGTATGCGAGTGCAATCAGTTAAATTTAAATGGCTCCAGACCAGGTATATTAAAATTATTTTTAATTTTTTTGGATAATTTTTTTTCGAAAAAACTCGCGATGACCCTAGGTCGCCCATGTTTGGTGATTTAGTTATGTTTTTTATTAAAAAATAAATAACATAATCCCCCATCAGGAGACAACTTGACCTTACCGAACATATTTTATGAGAATTAATTGAAAGATCAAACGAACTTACCTGAATTGAAGTTATATGAAACGCCTTGTTCGAAATGATCATAGGTAGTACCCCCCTTTCCCCGCTCTGTGGCCACGTATTTTAAAGTCTAAATAACCTTAAAAGAATTTAGAAAGTTCCAATATAACTGGTTGTCCCAGTCCTTCTCACCTCTGCTACCTTTCTTTTTCGTGCACTTGTAAATAATTTGCTTATCATTATTAATTATCAAAAATTTATAAATGAATAAATCAAAGAAGGTACCCTATTGCAATAACACACTTCTCACGAATTTAGGTATGATGATAACTTATAACTCAAAATAGATACTTACAACGAACAATATGAAATCGAAATTGCAAAGGCAAAATTATGTTGATCGTGATTTATAACATTTATAAAAAGTCTTTTATAGAAATTATTAACTAAATGTTACCTACTGGGTTTTTTTTGTCCATCCGATGTATATTTAATTGTGACAATACTAACTCCCAATTTATTAGCAGCATATGTAGAGACATGACGTATAAAATGCAACTTAAATACTGTGGTATCCACTCCATTATGAGGGTTTAATTTCAACCAACGGCTAGTATATTGCAGGACGTTGTGTCTTTTTATATGTTTGGTTGTATCCCTTTTTAGCATAGATAACTAAAAACTTTCTGTAAGTTTCAAATTAAACCAAAGATTTTAGATAGGTGGCGTAATCAAAAAAAAAATTAGTAATACATCTCTCTTTGAATTTTGTGCGGGGATGGATTATGCCTTTTCTCCTATGAAAACAAGAGCATTTCGTATATTATTGCCATTTTCAACATTCTACCGTTTCGAAACCGGATTTTCTGCGGTGGTTGCTTTAAGGGCGGATCACACTGGAACGATTTTACGTTAAACGTTGGACATAGCAAAAATTAATTTAAATTTTTGATACATATTATATGATTATAAAAACATAATTTGTTTAATTATACGTAAATTTGATTAAAAACCTTACCCAAAACTCTGTATTATGAAATACAACACTTGCGTTCCTTGTTACATGTATATCTCATGTGCAAGAAACCAACAGAGCAAAATATTAATTAAATAAATTACCTGATTCATTTTCATATGTATATTTTAGTCCATGTATTCAATTAATTTTAAAGTAATTTTGAAACACTTATATGTTTACTTAACATTATTTTTCATGGAAATATGTATTTTTTATCGAAATTGACTTTAATTCGCTTTTATTATTCGTTACTATCAAAAAGTCCCGATTATTTGTTGATGACTATGGTATCTCTATTGTATGCTGTATTTATATGCTCTGATTATATTATAAATTCGGAAATCTATCAATTACCCATCCAAAACAACCTCTTAAGGCGCCCCCTAGCAGGGCGCGCCCCACATGTTATGAAACGCTGGATTATGGTCAAGTAAAATGATGTCCATGTAAAGATTAAAGTCAAAGATCATTATATTCCTTGACTTTAACCAAAATATTATTGTGTGATGCAGAATTTTCGTTTATGAAAATTGTAAAGATAATATATTAGTATAACTAACTGTTAGTAGTTTATGATAAAACTAGTCAATAATGTCTTTTATATTATTTTCTACAATTATTTTAAATTATTCTCAGCTATTCGCAGAATGGAAAATAACCGTGTCATCAACAAACCCAATTACTCGACTCTGATGATTCATTAATAGTAAACTGTTAATATATAAATAAAATAAAATAGGGCTAAGTACTATGCCTTGTGGTAGACGGCATTTTATTTTTTATAAGTGTGTAATCTTATGAATTCATTGGGATTTTAATTTTTTTTTTCATTCCTAATATTTTATTTTCATTTGAAAGATTCAATAATATTGAATTCGGTAGATGATGTATATTTGGCGAGATTATTTCTATAGCTAAATTAATTTATACATTGGAAAAATACGTCTAAATATTTTAGTTATTTTAGATTAGTTAAAACTAGTTTTCCATTATTACGATTGTATACCTCTTTAAATGCTCGATTTTTAGTTATTTTGCTACATACTTTGTTTTGTTATTTTACAAATTACTTGGATTATCTTTTGTGAAATTTGATTTTTGATTTCATAATTATTTTACTGAATTTATTTCTATAAATTATCTGACCATACAGGAAATACCAATTACATATAAGACTTTTATACAACTTAACTTTAAATAACTCACATATTTTTCAAAATCTATATACAAGGTGATGTAACCTACCGCACCCATGAACCTTAATAATTTATTAATTCCATTTATTAAATATAATATTGCATTCTTATTAATTCCTTCATTTAACGAAAAATCTCCCAGATAATTAAATCTTATTTACGACACCTAATAAATAATATCTATAACCACGTCCGTTAAATATGCAAATTTCGTGCACGTGTCTGGGAACATAGGCCATAAAACATATTTCTTTTCACGAAGTAATTATCATGAAAACACCTAACTCGCTTATCATTTTAGTTTCAATGTTAAGACCGATTTCGAGAATATTTCGATACACAAAGCTCTCAAGGCACATAATAAAAATAAGTCGTTTTTCGATGGGAACTAAAGACATAGAGACGTCACAAAAGCCATTAAAATTTAGTATAAGGAGTCTGACCCAAAGGAGCCGGGATTCATTCATTTTTACTTATTTGATGTGTATTCATTTATTTTAATTATTTGATGTGCATGTACTAATTTTTATTATTTGGTGTGCAAGTATTCATTTATTATTTGTACCCAGTTATATTTCAGTGCCTTTCCTGAAAACGTTCTTCCAAAACAACGTCTATCCTACAATATCTCCTATTCCCGAACGCTGTCAACGTCCCACTCCTTATTTCCAACGCTTGCCGTCCCTAAATATTTCCTTCATAATATCCTTGTCGACACCCTTCGTCACGTACCGTACCACCTACATAATTCAACCGTATATCTGTCCCAATACAGTACCGTATTAAGTACCTTCCTCTTCACCACGACACTAGGCGCATTTCGACGCGAGGCGACGCTCAACGCTACGACGTACCTAAATCGACGCCGCCCCAGCGCTAGATGAAATTAGTACATAATCTAATGTCTGTATTTTCAATGGTGAGTCAAAAGATTTATGTAACTTTCTTTGAGATACCACCAGGGTTTCGTTTAAACCGGGGCTTTTGACATTTGCTACAAAATATTATCAATTTAACCAATAAACCACATGGCCTTCAGGTCATACACCCCGAAAGACAGTTAGCATAAACTTCTGTTTTCGATGGGTGAAATTTTGATAATTTCAATAGAAATTATAATAGTCAATATAAAAAAACTATACAGGATTGTATTAAATCATTTTAATAAAAATTATAAAAAAATCAATATTTCAGAAATATACAGGGATGTGCTATCTTGGATAAATTGTACAAATCAAGAGGGTAAAGTTTAATAGTAAGTTAACCATATGGTGAATACACTGTTCGTTAGCTCAAGGGGGGACACCTATATGCTAAGCAACTTGTTCTACCAGGTTTGAAACAAAGTATATGTGGAATCAACATAGTAAAGTAATTAACTGGCGCTGTTCGTTAATTCCGTTGGTCATCACATATATATTCATCGACATATTTACCTAAGATGGTACAACTTGTGTATATCTAGAATATAATCAAATCAACATCAACTCAATAGTTAACCAACTGGCGAATTGGCGCTGTTCGTTAACTTAGTTGATCATCAACCTAAATAAGAAATAAAACATAAACACAGTAGTTAACCAACTGGTGAATTGACGCTGTTCGTTAACTCCGTTGGTCATCATCCTAAATAAAATTTATATTGATAGCAAATGAATATGGTCTGCGTTTGAACGGAACTCAAGTGAGATCTCAGTAAATAGTAACAATTACAGTAAGTATAGAATTTAAAGTAAAGTAAACTTGTGAGGTAAATAATAACAGTTCAGAAAGTAAAATAAAATAACGAACAAAAAAGGGGGGACCGGGGGTGGGCCGTCACAGTGACAACAAACAACTACAAAATAACAAGTATATAAAACTTAACATCTATTATATAATTGATTTGATTGTTCATCTTAATTTATTTAACAGGTTTTGTAGAGTCGGTCTCTATGTAAAATTAAATCTATTATTCCCAAAGTATTACAGATAGCCAGAATCTAGATTTCATCATTTTTCAAAAACCAACTTTAAAACGATAAAAAGCAGCATCTAAAAGATACAATACCTACTAGTACTACCAACTATTTTAAAGAGGATACAGATGATGCTTTTTGGTACTAACTCACCTAACTAGCGTTAAAGTTATTAAATTAATAGCACTATAAATTAACAACGAAATTAGATTTCATGAAACCGATAAACACTTTGGAATAACTAGCCATTATTTTAAATTTTATTGTCGACTGAACAAGAAATACTTTAAGCAAGATAATGTATGAAGTAATTTAATAGAAGAGTTACTTATTTATTGGTTAGACTTAAAGCGAAATTACGAGCCATTCTTAAAGAGATGACAGAAAAAATAGATGGTGACTAGTATTTAGTCATAAAATAACATTAATAATATTTTCAAAGAATTAACCATGTACCATTTCATTTTGTGATCATCTATAGATTATGAATATGAGAGTAGTAATAAGTTATAATATTAATAGCTATTTATGTAACGCGTAAAATAAAAGATTTTTCTAATTATGACGATAATATTTATAAAATTGTGCTTGTTAGAATTTAATTAACCATCATTCTTTTGTACTTTTTATCAAATATTTTGGAAAATTAATATTTGGAAAATTGTTGGAAAAGAAATCTCGTATTTTTTTATAATGTTTAAAAGCCTGAACGCCGTCTGGCCCGAACAAGCACATCAAACTTCTGTCTAGGAATCTCGACAGTCACTGTCGTGAATGGTCTAGTGGAAGGGGCACTTGGTCAGCAAACAAGGATGTCTGGGTTTTGATCTCCGGCTGCGGCAGGCCTTTTTTTAAATATACTAGTATTTATTTTTACCTTTAGGATTCGGTTCGGGGATGGTCTTACTAATTTGTAGGGTGATTTTTAAGACTTGTTTATGAATTTTCAAATTATCCCTAAAATAATTATATATAGAGCAGCGATTTCGTGAGTCTATCGTTTCGTTTTTTTTTTTCTGGGGTAGAAGCAGGTCAAACATGGTAGGTTTCTTTGAGAATGTCACTGGGCATATGAAATCGCATTTGACGACATTTTTTTTTGGTCTTGCATTTTGTAAATCAAGCTTAACATTAGCAGCCGATGCAATGTCTCGATTATTTTACAAGTCACTAAATAAATGATACGAAGAAAATAAAGGATAATTTTTTTTCCTGATGATCTGAAAACAGAAATGGACAGAGTAATAAAATCAAAAATTGACGAAGCAGGTAACTTAGAAGAACTTTCTTACCTTCTTAAAGATCACAACAAAGTTGTAGCAGAATTGTTAAACTTGGGTTGCGGTTCATCAAAAACATTTAAATGTTGGTACTTTTTTTGGAGACAATCGATTTACTTTGGAGAATGCTAAGTGCTGGAAGAAATGGAGATTGTGAAAGTCATCTGTGACAATCTAAAATGCAATTGTGTTAAAAAAGGCCTAAAAAGTTGTAACGAGTGTAAATGTTCCTGCAATAACAGTATTAAAGATTTCGACGTAGATCCAGAAGATGGTGAATTAGAGTGCTATTAATGTAGCATCTAAATAATAAATATGTCAACAGTAAACCTTACTTTATTCTTACATTTTTAGTTTAATTCAATTAAAAATGTTTAATATACTACTAATTAGGTAAGTATATGGGGTTAGTTTATAACACTTATTGATATTTATATCTATTTATATACCTATCTTCTGGATCTCTTTTTATATTTTTGACCTTTGCACCTGCTTTATATTCCTGCCTGTTTTAGAGCTATTGAAATTGAAATTAGTCCGACTCCTATTATCAGAAGAGTACGCCACTGAAAATAACAAGTTTGAGTTTGCTGTTATTTTAACAAATTAACAATTTTTTTTGGGATTTAAATGGAGTATTATTTAAAGCCCTATTGTTTCTACTTTAATACGTAAAAAAAATACCTCGATAGCACGATTATTTTCCGAGATATAGCGGTGGAGACATTGAAAAACATGTTTTATAAAAAATCGATTTTTTAAAATTTTTCTCGAAATAAAAAAGTTCTCGACCACCAAAAAATGTCGTCAAAAATGATTTCGTGTACCTGGTTTGGTTCTACGCCGGTTTTTTGTTTCTCAAAAACGAAGCGTCTTTACTTCCAAGTTTTACTCTGCTAATAGTCAATAAACTTTTACAAGTTAAAATAAATTAATTTGCAACAGAAAATAATCATGGTAATAAGCTCCAAAAAACTGTTTACTAATGAATAAAAAGTTGAATAAAAGCAGAGATAAAAGTTTATCATATAACTTTTATTGATGAGAACATATCTTTCTTTAGTTTTCTAACATGTTTATTTTAATAGTCCAGTCATGTTGCTTTTAGATATTTTATTATAATTAATTAATATATAACCATTATCTTTCTTAAACAAGAACTGTTTTCGAAAATTTCAACCTGTTCTAAGCCTTATGAATGGGGTTCCCTAACAAGTTTACAGCTTCTTGTACGCAATTTATCATACGAGTAGAAGAGAAAGATGTAATAATAAAACGTGATTCCCTGGGAACTCCTCAGAACAGGGGCGGGTATAATCGTATTATTAAACGTCTAAAACAATTTTGTTTTTATCTATTTTTTGTTATTAAAAACCCAAACTTTTCCTAAAAATATTTTAAGTCAATAAATAATATTACAGCTGCATTTTCAAAATACCTACTTTATGAGAAACAAAAAGATGTGGTTGCGTCTATAAAAATGATTAAGTTGTTTTTAAAAATTAAATGTAATTGCACCAGAAGAAGACTATTTTAAGGTAGTTTTAATAAAAACCTAAATTTACCGATCATACCAAAGAAGTTTTATTTGTTTTTGAAAAGTTTTACTAAGGTTGGCAAATTATCTCTTATTATAAAATAAATAATAAATTCAACAATGAATTAAAAAACACCGGTCAAAGTCTGTCAACATTATTTTATTGAAAAAAAAAATGTTTTCTTATATAGCAGAATACAATTTTGCCGGAAACAGAAAACAAAATATGACGTCGAACCTTCGCTTAGGAGAAATTTTCAGTTCCATACAACCTAACCCTAATAAAAACGATGATTTTGTTTAAAACTTCATTGAGTCCCTATTTGTAATTTATATACTAACTTAAAACTAAAATTAATTTAAAGATAAACAGCTAGCAAAAAAAACGTATTGATGTCTTATTATCAGAAATCAAAATTGGCGACCGAAAACTTTAAGAGTTTTAGCATAGGTTGATTAGTTTTCTGTGGTAAGTCAAGATATAATATTGAAATTTTGGAGGCGACACCTTCTAAAAACTATTTATGTAGCAATAAGCACTTCCAGAAAAACACTAACGGGCGAGATTTTAGATATAGCAGATAAGATTTGGGAAACTTACTAAACACCTAATAATGTTTGCTTGGTAAATTCCAACCAACCCTCTATCCTTAGTTCAAGCACAGAACATTTTAGAAAACAACAAACAATAATTTCCTTAAATCGTTTTCTGATTTGTCATTAAAATGTTCAGGAACATTATTTGATTTACAGACGGAAAAAAATAAAAGTTTAGAAAATAAAATTTGCTTACAATCCCAAATTTCTTCTTTAAAACAAACAAATTCTGATACTCTATATCATAATAAAAAATTTTCTTTTGCTTCATGTAGTAAATGCAAGACCATTTTAAGTAGATCTATGAATCGATGGGATTTCAATAAAGCTTTGCCCATTTGCTTTTACCACTTGAGGTTTAGAGAAATGGCCAAAAAATGTGAAGGAAAATGATGCCTTTAAATAAAACACATTCAACAGGATTTAAAAAACTAAACATAGCTGTTACTATAACTACGAATATCAGTTGTAATTTAAATCGTTGTCTTTTCATTTTTGATTCGAAAAACAAGTTAGGTTTCCTCATTGATACAGGGGCTGATGTGTCAGTTCTCCCTCAAAACACATTTTCTTATTTTAAAAAGGATACTGACGGTTTTTTTGTCGGCTGCTAATGGTTCCGACCTTTGGAAAAAAAATTAAAAGGTAATTTTGATCTACATCGCGACTTTTCTTTCGTTTTTATTGTGGCTGCTTTTTTCAGACCAATTTATCACCATTGCACATGATAGCCAAAAAAGAACCCGTCTGGACTATACCAGAGTTTAACTGATGGTAATCTCCACATATTCTTCAATAATTTAGTTCGTTTTTGTCTACCAATGGTGATGAAACTGAGGAAGAAGATGGATGACAAATTTCTAGTTGGATCATATGGTCAAATTTCGATTTTGCTATTTTAAATTTTGCATGCTTCAGTCTGCGCGGACGAACAAATGATAAAGCACCGTTGGTAATTATTTTCAAAGTTTGATTCAAACGCTACATAATTATTATGTGGTTTACTGAGTTCTTTACTGGAAGTGAACAGTTTGGTTTAGCTGTGAGAGAAGGGAATTGCTCTAACAAGTCTGTAATTTGATTTTTAATCAAAATAATTTTATAAATAAATATGTCATTAATCGACATTAACATCCCGTTAACAAAAAGACTAGTTTAAGAATTGGAAATCTATTTGTCATAAGGATTAACGAGCAAAAAAATGAACAAGAAAATCGGCGACTATAATGGGTTTGGAAAGAGCAACCATAGTAAAAACGAAAGGACAGTGTAGATAGACCTTAACTAACTTTTAAAAGTTTTTTTCTAAACATCAGAATCTTTGAACCATTAGCAGCCGACAAAAAAGGTTAGTATCCTTTTTAAAATCAGAAAATGCATCTTGAGAAATAACTCACACATTAGTTCATGTACCAATAAGAAAACCTAAATTGTTTGTCGGATCATAAATGAAAAGGCTACGATTTAAATCCGTTTAAATAAGTGTTTTATTTAAAAGACACCATGTTCCTTCACATTTGTTAGCCATTTCTCCAAACCTCAAGTGGTAAAGAACAATTACGCTAGTCTGTATTTAATAAAATACACAGCATATCGCACCCAGGTATACGAGCATTCCCAAAAGTGATAGGTACTATACATTTTTGGCTGCGGATATTATATCTTGGAGTACAAGTTGTCTAGTATGTTAAGTGTTAAAAATAAACGAGCACAAAAAAACTGAAACTTCTAGCTTTGTAATCCCTAAATGTTCATTTAAACATATTGACTTAGTTGGTCCACTATAATCTTCAGGTGGTTACCGTTATATTCCAATTCTAATTAATCGTTTTACAAAGTGGCCAGAACCTTTCCTTTTAGACACATAGCAGCCACAACTGTCTGTTGCCAAAACTCAATATATTTGTAGATTCGCAGTGCCTTTAACCATAAACACCGATCAAGGCACTCATTTTGAATTTAGGTGCTCACAAAATTCACACCACTACTTACCACTCTCAAAGTAATAAGATGACTGAAAGGTTTTATAGAAATCTAAAAGCAACATGACAAGAGGTAATACCGATAAATGGCTCAAAGAAGTACCTGTGGTATTTTTAGGTTAACGTAACGCGTTGAGAGAAGATTTAGGGTATTCATCAGCGAAATAAGTTTATGAACAAGTTCTACGTCTTCTTGGTAAATTTTTTGTTGCATCCAATGCATATGAAAATTTAAATATATTATCAACAGTAACGCAAATTTTTGAACAATTTCAAAAATTAAAAGCTTTGCCCATACGCCGTCATATTTTTTCTAAAAAGACCTTTGTATCTGTTAATCTTAAAACGTGCGATTTTATTTTTATTTAAGTACCCGGGAAAAGAGCTAGTTTAACAACTCCTTACGAAGGTGCATAGGTATAAAGTAAAAGAACACTCAGAAATTCACGTTTACATAAAAAGAACAATAATTTCATAATTTACCTGAACCGTACTAAACCTGGTTATATTTTTAATTAAAATAAAAATGAGGTCTCTGATGGATCAAAAAAGAAACAAGTTCGGTTTGCATTTTATTAGTACTTTTATTTTTATATTTTTTTAAGGGGGAGTATTTGTGGCATACTCACGTTCTCTAAATTAGTTGTATTTAATATTTTTTCTTTACTTTTTGTCAATTTTTACCTTGACTACGAATACAAAAAGAAACCGATTCTATTTATTGCATTTTGTGCTGGAAAATTAACGATAAAAATACCAAATTCTCACAGCAAATTACCGAATCCCCGCAACAGGGCCATTTTAAGTTTAAAAACAAGCAGAGGTGTGTACCTGACGATGTTCCTTTCAATCGTAATATTAAAAAAATATCCCCTATGGATCTAATTTTATATATCTTATCCAGTACGTATTACAGGTCTGTGCTTAAAGTTCATATGTTAAAGAAATAACCAAAAATTATTTAAATTACTACTTACTACTTACTTAGTTGATTTCAGTTCCCTTACTTTCTGTATTTATCCACTTATCTCCACACATCGCCAAAATTCTTGGACCCTCCTCGTAAATGTTAAAAGGAAATCTTTATCATGGCTGCTTTTTTATACATTTAATCCTTATTTATTGCACCGTTGCTACGCATCTAAAAATGTTTACAAAAACAATTTCCAACAATTTTAGATACCAGTGTTCAAGAATTGGTTCAAAACGATTTAGCGTGTTTAAGTGATTGTTGAGTTTTTCTTTGCAATTATGCCTGGCAATAGAATTTCAGTGTTCAATAGAGCAAGAATAGTGGCTTTGCATGATGAAGGTCTGCCAAATCATCGAATCGCGGATAGACTAGGGATTCCCCACGCTTTAGTTATCCGAATAGTGAGTTTGTACCAGGAAACTAACAGCGTTGACTGGAGATGTGGGACTGGGCGTCCTAGGGTGACTAATGCAAGAAAAGATCCGTATGTAGCAGGTTATGTACGTCGAAAAGTACCCGGGTTACTTCCCCGACATAGGCACTTGTCTACAGTGGGCACAGGAACACAGAGACTGGCTTTTAGCTCAGTGGAAACATGTCCTTTTTTGGGACGAACCCAGGAACAGTTGTGTTTTGGAAAGGCATAATATATGGTCGGCGTAAGCAGTTTATTTCCATTCCAGACACTATGACAGGGAATAGATATGTTCGAAACATTATTGAACCCATTATTTATCCTCTCCGAAATGAAATTGGAGCCAATTTCTTTTTCATGGATGACAATGCTAGGCCTCATTTGAAGAGAAGAGTACAAAATGCACTAGATATTCAGAATATGTAAAGATTACCGTGGCCAGCAAATTCGCCAGACATGAATCTCATTGAGCACATGTGGGATTTCGTTAGACGAGCAATCCCAGACAGAGTTAATCCTCCTATCACACTCCAGGAACTCACAGTCGCGGCCCAAGTAGAATGGAACGACATCCCAATGGATACCATTAACGCTCTTATTGTTTCCATGCACAGGCGAGCTAACACCTTACTACAGAATAGGGAAGACCACACCGAATATTAATGCATCTTTGATTTCGCTCTAAAGATTCTTCTAGATTTCAAAATCTGGTAATCATTTTATTATGCACTATTTTTCGATTGTATTTTTTTTTCTTGTTCAGTTAAAATTTAATTCAACCAATTTGCATTGTATACATAACTAAATTAAATGTAATATGTAATACACTTCTTGACTTATAATAATAGTGTCTCAATTTAAAAAACATAAGGGGGTCCAAGAATTTTGGCGGTGTTTGTATTTTAATTATTTTATAAAATATATAGATATTTAAAATATCTACATGAAATTGAGGTTTAATATGAACCTCACGTTTCAGCAGTACACTCATTAGAATAATATATTGATTACTAATTAAAAATTAAATAATTATATCAATATTTCTTGCAAAAAGATTATGTATATTCTAACACATAATTCAAAATTAATGGAATTAAGAATAAAAACATTATAATTTCATACTTGTATTTTCTAAAGACATTTAAAAAATATCCTATCCTGTTTAAGTTCCGCTACTGGTTAACTAGATAGTTTGTGACCAAGTTAAAGAAAGATATGTTGTTTTAATTAAATTTTAAAATTAATTTTCTAACGTCCGTAGAAAATATGGCTCGTGTTAGGTATATATTTAAAAGCTACAAGTGAAAAATGACAAAAGATGAGTGTTGCTAGGGAATTTATATTATTTTAATTTAATTAAAAAAAATTGAAAAATATGGTCTAGCTAGAACGATAAATTTGATACAATTGGTTAATTATAAAGGAATTAGACAACAGTTTGTCATAAAATATTTTCAGAGACAGTAAAAACAACAAACACAACTGTAAATGCACATGCAAGCAAAGGCACAGAAATAAATGAGTTTTGCATATGAAAACAAGGAGAAAAAGTGGAAAAGTATTTTAAATAGTTAAACAATGCTATTTATCTGCAAATTATATTGTGCAATGTGTATCCTTTTACTAATATTGGTAGTTTATTTGTTATTTATTTAAACTTTATTAATATAATGTACCACAATGATAATTCTGATAACTAATTTTCATTTGAATATTGTCAAAGCTTGCAGTCAAATAATGCAAATAACTATACTTACTTATGTGTACCACACCTTGCTTTTTTCCAAAATGTTCGTAATTAAACTTTAGTAATTTCATAGTCAAAATCATTAATTTTATGGCATTACATTATTAACTTGTATTAAATTGTTAGGGTAAGTAATTAAAGTCATTTAAAATTATAATATTTATTTCGTTCAATAAACAATGTAGTCAACACAATACACTCGATGGGTCATTGTATGTGGTCTATTATTCAGAAGTATTAGATGTTGCCTATTCAACTAGAGATATTATATTATTTCTATCGAATAGTTACGGTCATTCGCAAGCATTTTAGCAATAATTCACCAGGGTCGTTCTTAAGTTTTGGATGATTAATAAATTGTTAGTAAGGGGTTTAAAATAAGGGTAATTAATAAATTGGGATATTAAACAAAGGCAGTGTAAAGAAATAGTGTAGTGTATATTCCATAATGTCAACATATATTTACAAGGGTTTCTGTAAAAAGTTTAAGTAGGGCTTTGAGTGAGTACGTCTCTGTCGTTGCATAGTTAGAATTAGAAATTTTAAAATTTTTGATGTTGGTACCATATGGTTTTCGGATTGTGTCTTTTTTCTGTAATATCCATCGTCTCGAATTTTCTCGAGTTTACTTCATGTAGACGCTTTGTCATGATGGATTCATTGAAGAAGAACGTGGCTTTAAACTTAGTTCTACTTGGCTAGAAAAGCCACCTGAGGTAACCGCAGAGCGGGATTTATTCAAACACTTAAGGAATTTTGATTCCAGCCTTTTTCAAAAAGGGATTTTCATTCTTTACAAGCATTTTTATTGAAGCAGCTCATTTCGACGAGATTTTTGAGCAGGGAGCTCAAAGCCGAGAAGGTAATCCTTCAGCCTTTCGAGTTCGAGTTTTCCTTTCTTTCTTTGATGACCGGGAACCGGCGGCGTAGTTAGGGAAAGGAGGAGAGTAACTTCCATCTCAGGTAGATAAAGAGTTGGATGAAATTCTTAGGTTAAGTTACCCGATTTCCATGAGATGTATTTTTTTCGTATACCTGATTTCCATGAGATGTGGCGCTGAAGTTTAACTTCGTGTGGATCCCGAGACTCACCGGTGTATTCTGCTCGACCACCATTTTGTGTTAATTAAGCTAAGTAATTATTTAATAGTTTATTTTCAATGTTTCTTTCAGTTCATAGATTTAATGGGATTAGGTTATTTTAGAGGTGGAACCACCTTGCAGTGGAACTTTATTAATGAAATTATTTTTTTTTGGGTTTTCTTAAATTATATCACCGCCAACGTAAGGGTTGGTTACTACTGATTGTTTTTCTGGTAATTAAATATTTAGGTAAGGTATATGTAAGCTTCAAGCAATTGCTTAAGGTAACAAAGATTTGTTCAATAAAATATTCATTATAATAATATAATAATAATAATAATAATAATAATAATATTTACTTACCAAATAATTACATATTATATAAGGTTAACAATGTAAAATATAAGTAATATTAGGAAAAATAAATATGATAGTCCCACAGAAGAGCAAGTCTGTGCGTGGGATTAACTATAAATAATTAGTGTCTTTGACAAGTGTTTTTATAATACTTTCATCGAACTAACATATTGCAGGACTCACTATAGATTAATACTAATAACCATCTAATAAAAATAATAATAATAATAATAATAATAATAACAACAATAACAATAATAATAATAATAATAATAATAATAATAATAATAATAATAATAATAATAATAATAATAATAATAATAATAATAATAATAATAATAATAATAATAATAATAATAATAATAATAATAATAATAATAATAATAATAATAATAATAATAATAATAATAATAATAATAATAATAATAATAATAATAATAATAATAATAATAATAATTAAAAATACTAATAATAATACCAATAACAATACAACAATAGTAATAATAATAACTATAATAATTAATTATTATAACTTATTGGGACACGTAATACATGATTATAAGAGGAACAAAAAAAAAATGATTTTTTTAGATTTTCTGTTTCTGTTTTTTTGTTTCTTTTTATTTTCAATTATTTTTTTTTTAATTTATTTATTTACCCTCAATTAAGACGTGGATATCTGAGCAACTTAATGTATTATACCACTTTTTGACAAGTTTTTTGAATAAGTTAAAGTGATTAAGATTTTTTATTTCTGAGGGGACTAGGTTATAACATTTTGGCCCTAAATGTAGATATGATCTTTGTAATAAATCTTTTTTTGCCCTGATGACGGAGAAAACATCATTTGACCTATACCTGGTAGGGTATTGGTGATGAATTTTGGTTAATTCCTTTCGATTTTTGTGTTGATGTATAACGAGATTTACAAAATATAATTGTCGAATATCTTGAATTTTGGTTTCACTATAAAGTGTACTACTAGTATATAATCTTGGTTTTTTGAATATTATTTTGAGTATATACTTTTAAATAACCTCTAGTTTGTGTATGTGTACCTTATATGTACCGCCCCAGGCAACAATTCCATAAGATAAATGGCTTTGAAATAGTGAGTAATATATTATTTTCAGTTGCTCAGTATCGTAATACCTAGTTAAATATTTTAATTTATAATTGACTGTTCCTAGTTTTTTTAGTAAATATTCGATGTGTACATCCCATTTTAGGTGTGAATCTAGTATTAATCCTAAGTATTTTATCTTCGAAACAGATCTAATGTCCACCCTTTCTCCATCCAAATCTATTGACAAAGTAGTATATTGGGGCAAATAACTGGAATATGAAGCAAATGCCATGAAGTGAGTTTTGTCTGTATTGATTGTAAGTTCTTTTTGATCAAACCATTTGATTATGTTTGCGAAATCTATTTCTACTAGACTTTTTAGATCTTGCCAATTTTTGTCTTGATATATTATTGCCGTATCATCACTATGCGACCCTTGCTATTTATTTTAAAGATGTCATTTAGATATAGATTAAACAACAAGGGACCCAGGACAGTTCCCTGAGGAACACCGTATTCACTCGTTACAAAGGTACTTTTAGTGTCGACTATTTTAACGCATTGTTTTCTGTTTTGAAGATAACTCTCCATAAGCTTGTACGGTGTTCCCCTAAATCCTATTCCTTTCAAAACTTCCATAAGCTGAATGTGACTAATGGTATCAAAAGCTTTCTTTAGATCTACAAATATACATATGGTAGATAAACCAGAATCGATACTTTTGACAATGTCGTTTGTAAGTGATACAAGTGCATCATTTGTTGATTTTCCTTCTGTAAAACCAAACTGGTTTGTCGACAATATATTATATTTTATTAGATACGAGTTAATACGTTTCTTCAAGAGCTTCTCAAATATTTTCGCAAGGCACGAGATTAGTGATATAGGACGGTAATTGGTCACATCCAGCCTATCTCCATTTTTGTAGATCGGCGTTACGACGGCGGATTTAAACGCTTCTGGACACCGACCTATTTTAAATGCCATATTTATGATATAAGCTAGTGGTTCTGCAATTTTAGAAGAAATATGTTTTAAATCATCTGCCCTGGTAGTATCTAATCCTGGATTTTTTTTGTTTGTCAAGCCTTTGATTATATCAATAATTTCATTTGCTGTAGTGTCCTTTAAAAAGAATGAATTTTTTAAATTCGTTTTAGGGAATTTTTGTTGTTTATTTCTTCTATGTTTGTTCTTATTTGCAAGTGATTTACCAACATTTGTAAAGTATTTGTTGAAGGAATTAGTAATTATTGTTTTGTCAGATGTAACTAGATCATTATCAGTTTTTATTTCACTTATACTCATTGAGTATAACAATTAAATAGTAAGTTTTAAACATTTTTTATGCTGAATCCAACAGTTCACAATGTAATTTAGTTAGGGTAAAAAAAGGAGAAAATACATCTAACCCCCTGGAATCTATTGTTTCACTTTCTTAATATTAATCATATCTTTCCACATAGGTAGAAAAGAAGTAAATTCATTAGAGCCGCCTGTTGAATAGAATTGACCGGTCGCTCAAGTCCAGAGAATCACCCGAAGAAATTGGGGACCAAACCATCTTCACACCATCAGGTATTCGACCGTTGCTGCTAAAAGAGACTTTTGGTGAGACTATTCTAGTTTGTTCTTTCTACGTTGTTTTCTGACTGTACGAAGGTTGATTCTCAATGTATCTATATTACACGAACGATTTTAAACTGATAGTGACTAAAATATACGAGTAATTTAATCAAATATAACTATTTAATTTAATAATAATTAACCGTTTAACTTAAATAAATTAAACAATTTAAAAAAAGTCCAAGGAAAATAATGTAGTTTAATAAAGAATATTTTTCATTCGCTACGCGGCGCTTGGAGCGCAGCATCTGGACTCATAATACTACTTCATTTGAATTCAGAATTTATGAATACATATTCTGTTTTAACTTCAACCTTTTTAAGGTATCGGTTTCAAGTCAAAATAGTGATTTTATAAATTACAAAATCTTCCATTTTTATTATGTTTCAGCTACTCATTACAACTTTTGTATTGATAATCTGTTCTTTTATTTGTTTCTTTAGAGTTTTATTCCTTTTAGGGTTTCAACAAAATTTCCTACCATTCCATTTAATAATGGTTGCTTTTTTCCCTTTTCATGTTTTTCGTCAACAAATTTGTAAAGCATTGTTATTATCTAGATAGTAGATATTTGATAAAACCAATCATATATAACGAAAAATTGTTATGTTACAATAACTGTTATTTAATATTCTTATAAAAGAGAGTTTATTTTAGGTTTCAGTATTATTACTTTCCAGAATTTAAATGTATACTTTGTCATATATTCCAATACGATTCCTGTTTTCAAAGTTTTATATTTCTTACTTTTATCTCAATTAATTTCATGTTGACAGGGACTAATGATTTTTTCTTCCAACTTCCAATAATTTGTACATTACATTGTCAAAGTTTGTACACATATTTCATATATAAATCGTACTAATTATTTGCACCATTATGTACACCGTAAAGACAATATTCAGAAAATTTACTTTAATAAAGGCCTGTTTATTATTTTGCATTTACAAATATTATAATCCATCAACTCCAGAGAATTGCATTACAAAAATACAAGAAATTCTAAGCAAAATACAACAAAACAAATTACAACACAACAAAAGTAAATAATAAAGGTAGTTTGGTAGACTTTTAAAGTCAACGGTTTACATGAACTTTTCTCCTTAGCAAGGTACATTGCTTTCTTATATTCTCTTTCAAAATTATCAGAAATGTATTTCACAAAGCCGGTCTCATACAAGTACATCAATTTCTTGTTAAATACTGTAAATATAGGATGTCCCAATCGGAAAACTATAACTAAATACAGCATATCATAATGATCATTATGCAAAATATTCAGCATCGATTTACCATCTTCATCAAGGTAATAGATTGGAACGTAATACTGTAACTGTTTAACTAATCTGGATGTAATTAAATTTTTATCAAAAGCAGTTTTGTTAACACATTCCCAGTAATCCCGTAAACAATACACGATATTTGCTTTTGACATACCCAATTCAATTGGATCAGTAGAAACTTTGAACATTTCAACGATGTTTGGATCTGGAAAAGCAATCGCTAATGAAGAAGTTAAAATATCAGCTCTAGAATTTATGAGTTGGAAACTATTATCGGCTATCATTAAATCGAACATTTTGCTTTTGTAAACAGTGGTGATGATCAAACTAAAGATAAGGTAATTTAAAAATAAAACTTTAAATGATAATGTTTTTGCATAGATAATTGCACTGCCTTCGAAGAGAACACTCAAAAGGATATATAATATAGATCCAACATTTCTATCATTAAATAAGTACGATACGAAATAAAATGAAGTATATAAAAGCACAAATAATCCACATAAAAGCCACCATACAAGGCGACTATATTCCTTAGTAAAAATTGCCCATCTATTGTACTTTACCAGATTAGGAGTAATAAAAACTAATTTATCTTGTGTTAATCCAAAAGTGGTTTGAATTGTAGGATCGCCATGCACCCTATCGCTTATTTTCGATACGTACATGTCAAAGTTTCGAGTTTTAAATTCTTCCGCAACTACAAAAGCAGTTGGAGGAGGTTTAACCTTTTTATATTTCAGCTTTAATTTCAAATTTGCAGCCACCATGTTTACCAACTCTATATGGGTTCCTGTAGAACTGCTAATGACGTACGGAGGTGTAACTGCATATAGCACTCTGAGATTATTAAGAGGTTTGATGCAGCCTTGAAATACTCTTTTTTCGAAGATTAATTTGGAACACGAACCTATTAGAACGCTGTATAATTTTCCGAATGATGAACAACTTAAACTGAATACTGAATAATTGTTAGTTGTTACAATCAGGACGTTATAAATGAAGTATTTATCTAGAATTTCTAGAAAATCTGTACTAATTTTGTCTACAAATATAATAAACTTCTTTTGAGAAATCAGTAGTGCTGAAGAATATAAGACTTCTAGAGCTTGAGATGTAGGTCCTGATATTATATATAAATCAGGTTGTTTTCTGTTGATTAATTTTTTTATTTTTAAATTCGTACAGTATTGTGTCACAGGATATTTAGTTTTAATATTTGTATTAACAAGAATAATAACATCCTCGAGGTTAAAATATGATTCTAAAATTGTATTGGTACATATTTCAACATTATTTCTATATTCTTCAACTGAAATATTTAAAGAATCAGCATTCAGTAATATGAAAGTCAGTAGAAATTGTATAATTTTTCTATTCATTATCAATGTTTTAACTTATTCGGCAGTATTTCCTAAGGGATAACTAGTAAGAAATATTTAATTTTGTAGAGTAGTTCATGCTACTTTATGGATAAAATTTGTTATTGTTTTCGTATCAACATCTATTAATATAAGTAATAATACGTAAAGATAATATTCAATTATTAATGTAATAGATAATTCATGTTTAAGTAGGACAGGCAACACAAATTATACAAAAATAATAGATTTTATTTAATATTAAAAACGTAAATTACCTAAACTTGCGGTAGCTATGTGTGAGTTATTTGGGAGTAAAGGTAGAAAAAGAAAGAAAAAGGTCCTTTGTACCTTCAAAGAGGTTAGAAAGGGTAGAGGTAACATAGAAAGCATTTTCCGCTGCGCAAATTTTGCCAAAACCCAAAAACTGACTGGAAGGAGTAGGGAGATGTTCTGGGCCGGACTTAAATATTTGTATTGTAGTACCTAATTTTGGTTACTGTTAAGAGAATTTTTTTACGGTTCATTTATGATGCAATTGCACTTTACCAGTGTATAGCTAGTTGCTAAGTAAAAGTATATACAGGGTAAAAGGTCTTTACAAAAACATACCACATATTCTTTAGACCAAAATAAGTCGATTTAAGTAAAATTACCTTTGTACAAAGTTGCTTCGTTTGGGCTTCAGAGGGCCTTGAAGTTACAGTTTTTAAATCGTTTTTCCCATATAAATTTAAAACGACATATGCGATTTTGCTGAAATTTGGTATATTGGTAGAGTTTTATGTGGCAAAAAAAATGGTATTAAAATTTTGTCCGATTATAATACATAGGCATAGAACTTGATTTTTTAAATAATTGCACCTTTAAAAATTCTACGCCAATGGCAGAAAAGGAGTTTGACTATGAAATTTAGATTGCGCAACTCATTTACTCTTGATAAGACTCAATTACTCTCATGGTTTTGACGAAATTTGCATTTTAGTAATTTTAGAACATAAACAATAATTATTAAATTACAAACTTTGTCAAAACCATGAGAGTAAATCGAGTGTTATCAAGGGTACTTTTTTGTAGTAAATGAGTACCCAATCCAAATTTCATACTCAAACCCCTCTTTTGCCATTGGCGTAGAATTTTTAAAGGTGCAATTATTTAAAAAATCAAGTTCTACGCCTATGTATTATTATCGGACAATCACCTACAACAATGATTATTAAAAAGTAGAGATATGTTTATATTGTAGAAGCAAACACATTTTACCTACATTTTTCTGAATTTCTTCTCCTACTACTTCAAGTTCTACATTCTCCTGAGGAGTTTGGCAGTAACTCTCGGAAGCAGAGCTTGTAGTATCGGCCATTTTTTTTTTCAGATTTATCTGAAATATTTAAATAAAAAATTTTATTTTACTGGTTCTGAGTAAATTAAAAGAAAAATCAATATTTTATTTAGCATAGGAAACTTAGTTTGCTAACTGTAAATATGCTAAGTCCCTAATTTTAGCAGTCTCAAAATGTTATTATTAAAAAAAAAACATTAAACACTTTCAATTAAAAAAACTAATTTAATAAATATTATGCTCTTAGAGCTACTAATAAAATCACAATCTTACCAATTTCTTGGCCATCCGTTTGATTGTACTGGTTATTTGGGACGACATCACCATGTATTTTTTACTACCTAGCAGGCTAAGTATTTTTGCGGCCCTGTTCGACATCGATACGGTCTTCAGAAATACTTATAACAAACAGTACTATTATTATTTTTATCCGCCAATAATTCAAGTCACAACTTGTAAACACAGTCACATATGCCGTATGCCTTGTTAATAGCGCGGGTCTTGAAATACTACTGGACTTGGAATCTACACGCAGCGAGCAATCTTGAGGTAAAGTAAGCCAGTTTGTTTGGGCTTTACGTAATGAAGGACTTGGCATAGTTCATACACCGCTATCTTTTAAAGTATTGTTCGGACTCAGGCCCAACAAATTGCAATGGATTCTTTGTAAAATTTCAAAGGACTTGACATATTTATCTCATATTTCATAAATTTGGACTTGGCATAGTTTGCCTCTGGGATACAGATATAGTTTCTAATGCACGGCTTAAAAATTAATTTTTCTATTTTTACAGGACTGGTTTCATTATGAACAAATATAAAGTTCAGTTATGCTCGATAAAACTGGAAATTTGACATTTGTTTATAGAAAAACAGCCCTATCAGCCGAAGAAACCAGCCCTAAATAGCAAAATATGCTTTCAAACATCAACAAATACTTTTTAAAGATAAAAATTAACTGTATAATCAATAAAATCTACTTTTTAAAAGTAAAAAGTTACTTTTAAACCTCGATGGTCTGGATTAGCGATTCTCAAAGTGGGCGATAGCTTCCCCTTGAGTAAAAAGTTAATGGCATATTTTTGATATAAAATCGTGGGGCGATGATGGGACAAACCACAAAAGTAATAATATGACATTAAAACTGTTTTTAACTCAAAAGGGATCTGTTTTTTGGTGTCATTGGCATCGACTACTAAGGCCATTAGCTTCGTGTTCTGTGTAGGCTTTGTTACTGTTTCCCAGCGCCACTTTAGGAACAGCACTGTTAATTAGAACCCAACAGTGAATGGTCGAGTGGGGAATCCTGCCAATGCATCAGAATTCGGTGGAATTACTGAAAATTAGTTATTATAACCTTATTCATCCATTTTAAATCAATTAATAAATAACTTAAATATTCTAAAAATAGAACGTTTGGGTTGCATTAAAAAAAAAGTCCGTATCTCGCGGATCGGCCATATTGGGTTGACAACAACCACCCCAGTGATACCCACAGACCTTTTATATATTGTTTATAGACAGTACACTCAATGTATAATTTTCGTAGCTGATTTCAGCGCCCTCACAGTGGTGGGGGTTTAAACTAAACGATGGCGGCAATTTTTGAATGTCTGAATAATTTTTTGGAAGCACGCTTTAAACGTGGTTATTATGTGTGCCATTAAAGTTGAGATTTGATTACAATAAGCAAACAAATCGTAACTATAATGGTTTAATCATGTTTTGGTGCTACATTTTTTTGTGAAATAAAACCATTTATAACGATTTATTTATAAAATGTAAATTTCGGGTATTATTTTAACTAAAACTAAAAATAGCTAAAAATAAGGCAATAATAATAGGTACATGCAAAATATTAAGATAAAATAAAAAAGATTCAAGTGTTTTCATTTTTTCAGTTTTATCTGGTTTTTCTTATTTCTTATATTATAGGTATCTTGTGTTAGCAAGAAGACGTATTTTACCATTAAAATAATGTAACAACCTGGAACCGGGAACACTTACACTTTACAATCATGACTGAAAGTTTATCCATTATCTCAAATGTAATGTGGTCACATTAATCCTTCCTCCATGTGGTCACTGACCAATGTAAGCCGAAACTAATCGCGACACTGCCTATTAAATAAACTTTATGCTGTGGTATTAATTTTGTGTTCTATTTCCATTTCACTATTGACTTTCTGTTTTATTTCCATTTTATTATTTAACAATCAGTTCAAAAACAAACAAATCACTCACAACATTCATAAAAATAATAAAGAAATAAGAAATATTTGTGGTTATGTAGGTATCAAGTACAAAAAGTAGGCAGTGTTGTCACGGTCAAATGGTGATAATTCTCATCACTTACCCCGAACGCCTGAAGTCACCAATAAATGCAATAGTGACGATGAAAATATTTTAAAACATGACTTTTTAGCAACAGTACATACTACTTAATGCAAAATGGCAAAAACGCTATAATCTTGCATTAATAAATTATAAATCAATTCATAAAAGTTCATTAGTTAATCAAGAATACCCAAAAATTGGGTAAAATTTCTGCTATTGGCAACGCTGCACAAGCGTGTCCTATAAACGGTGACGGTGGCGACCTCACAACGGCGGGGGTATGAAACTTAACACGCATTGACCTTGACCATTGTATAAAGAACTATATAGTAGGATAATCGCCATGTAAAAGTTATTGGAGGCAATCGCGCCCGACATCTATTGGTAAAATCATTGAACTAACGATTTTATTTACTGGTTAGATACGCCCTCTACGTCAGATGTTAGAACTTTATAAGTGACAATTTCGTCAAATTAATTGTCAGTATATATTTTTTTAGTTATTTAGATTAAATATAAATAAAAATCAATAAATAATAGCATTCCACAAGATATTCGTCTATATTTAGAAATAAACTGAGATTTTAATGAAACTAAAAGCAGTCTGATTATCAGCGTTAAAAAGTAAAACTTTTTCATAAGCCTTCATAACGAAAATTTAGAGTACTTGTCTACGAATCGAAGGGTTCCGAGTTCAAACCCCCGAGTGGTTACTTTTTTTTATTATTTAATTTTATTTTCTAAATTCTTAAAACTTAAATTAATTTCAAAACATTAATTTTACGTTAATAACATCTAAATCTTCATGCTCAAATTTCGTCTTTTTGCTATGGCCACTCGGGATCATCAAATTATAATAGAATATTATAAGGTCCGGTAATTTTATTTAAATCTTTTGACAATGAAACTAAAAATGTGTGTGTCTAAAGGAGAAATATACCGAAAATAACAAGTATTTAAATTTTGCTAATAAATTTGTATTAGGTATGTGTTAAAAGAAAATACATCATTTTGGATTTGAATATACAGTGTGTCGCAAAATGTCTGCACCATAAAAACGCACCAAATTACATTTTTTTTAATCTACGTAAAAAAGTGCGAATTCAATTTTTTTTACTGAAAATTTATGGTACCTAACAGGGTTATTCATTATAAATTATCCTCCCTTTATGCTATAATTATTATTGTATAATGTTTACATTGACCGAATTTTGTAAAAATGTCATCAAATGGCCATATCAGTGGTGTGCATATTTCACAGGATATATATATTATTCAAATTTCGAAATGATCTTTATTCTTTCCTGATTAATTAAACGTCGAATATCATAGATAATCTATGTCGAATATCTTATAAATATTTACACTTTTTCTTTCTCACTGTAAACTACTTATTTGGATTATTTTATTATCAAACATAATAGTTGTGATTTTCATAGCTTTTACTTTAATAATGTTAACTTTTTCATGTTTACATTATCAACGTTAAATTACTCGAGAACAGACGGTATAAGATAGGGTTATCAATAATATACATTTGTGAAATTAGAAAAAAAATATCCCAGAAATTTAATAACATAGAGGGTATCCCATTTAAAAAAGTTTATTTGTGGTGTATTCCGTGAAATCTGAATACGTGTTTTTATGGCATATTTAAAAAAAGTCAGTCATATTCACAAACTTTTATTTAAAGCTTTTTTTGAATATGCAATAGTGGTTATAAAAGGTGTCTTTAATAATGAATAATCTTGTACATGATCTCAAATAAATTTGTTGAAATTAATTTCATTTGTAAAAATGTCACTTCCGCTTCTCCCGTATTTCTAAAAAAAATTGTGTCCAGGTCCAGGATTTGATGGTGGTAATATTAATTCTAGATACATTTTACAAGTAACATTGTTCTCCTGTTTTTAGAAATAAAGGTTAATGTTTAGCCAAATTCATATATTTTTTTTGGACACACAGTATGTTTGTATAATATTAAAAACTTCCCCTACTAAATATTTTGGCTCAATCAAAGTAGATATCTTAAATTGATTATTGTTAGAAAAAATAGAAATAATATTAAATATAATAAAGAAATTAAAAAAATAATTTAATTTAATAATTTGATTTAAAAATTGAAATTTTGGGTTTATATGTATAAAAAATTGTAGATTTTAACTGCTTTTTTTTTTGTTCTAACTTGATTTTTTGGGGATGCCACACCCTCCATCTCCCTCTAGGGGATGGTGGTGGTAAGATATTTATACAAAAATGTTGCAAATCATTTCTATTGTAAATATGCCAAAAATAAGATTTTTATCTCGTCTGTAACTATTTTTAAATGCCAGCCCACACTTCCGAACTATGAAGATTAAAGTCGAAATTTTTTCTAAGTTCAAAAAAAATTTGGAAATTTTTTTTCAAAAAAATTGGAATTTTGTGTTTTTATGTATAAAAAATCGTAGTCTTCAACTGTTTTATTTAAAAAGTTCTTGACTTGATTTTTTGGAAATGCCACCCTCACCATATCAGATAGGAGTGGGGAGGGGTGAATTTTTTAAAGCGATTTTTATTTTTATGGGATAATACATCCATATACCAAGTTTAGTTTTAATATTTCGACCCTATCCCCCAAAGCCGAACCCCAACCAATAATCCTTATAGAACCCATTGTGTTATTTACTTCAATATTAAGAATTCATTTATATTATTTACCATCCATCTTAAGGGTTTTTTTATTACATTGTTACGCACCAGATTAAAGAAATAACCTGTTGTTTATAATTACTTATGCTAAGTACTTAGGTATTTAAATTAAAAATACAATTTTTGCAACACTTAAGAAATGTACCTATTATTATTATTAATATTATATAATTTATTTTAAATTAATTCGGATAAAACCTGTAAAGAAAACGAAAAACAAAAGCATATTTTCTATTTTATTAATTTCAAAACAGTTATAAATACACAATTTTTTTTTTGGGAACTCGTTCCTTTATTAACAGTAAAATAATTCAGTAATAAAACATAAACACAACTCATTCACAATACCTACTACCCGTAGACGCACTAACGCACAATAACAAACAGAAAATAGTCCAAACATTCAATCACGAGTGTATAAAATTTCATCCAAGAGCTAAAAATAGAAATTTATCGATCGGTCTCAGTCATTCTTAAAAATTTCTGCTGGACCCTCAACTCCGCCCACTGCAAAGGAATATCGACTTATCCATATTCACTAGCGCCATCTATTAGCAGTATCCATTTCGCTCCAATGAAACTTCCATAAGGTGAGACTACTATTTAGTTCTTTATACAATGCCTTGACGGTAAGAGTGGATACACTGTGGTGATACCGTTCTGAATGTTTGAAAAAGGTGCAAAGCGTTTCCCTACCTTCTATCTCCATTAACTACTACGAGCCGACCCTATCACAGTTATCGGAAAGACGTTGGGACAGTGTGCCGTTTTCTCATTATAAATACTTTGCATATGCCTGGCCATACTGCATTCTTAGTGTGTCCCAAACTATAGCTAGTAGATAATATATATGATTGAACCAATCATTTATGACGAAATATTGTGATGTTACAATAACTAATATTTAATATTCTTATGTAGATATTTTAGGTTTAATTAATATTACTTCGCATAATTTTTATTTAACATTTTGTGATATTTTGCAATAAGATTCCTGTTGTACAAGTTTTTTATATCTTACTTTTACTTTAATTAAGGAGGTCCTTTCGCCACACCTCTCGCCTCAAATGTTAAAAAAAAAGTTATTATATTATGACTAAAATTAATTTTTTTCTAATAGTTGAAGTCCTTATTTATCTAATACTGAACTTTTAACTATACCTTACCTTGAAAATTTTTGAGAATTTTTTTTTTTAAAAATGTGATTATTTGTACAGTGCCTCACGAGAAAGTAAGTCCTCAACAACAATTCTCGGATTATACTATTATTTATTGATTAGATGGAGTAGAAAAAAACTAAAAATAAGGTTTTTGAAATATTTAGATTTTGTTTTATACAATTAAATATATAGTAAACCGTGAAACTTATTGAGAAATTAATATTAAAAAATCACAAAAAATTTTCAAGTAACCTAGTTGAAAATTTTTTGTGATTTTTTAATAATAATTTCTCAATAAATTCCACGGTAACCTATATATTTTATTGTAAAAAGCAAAACCTGAATATTTCAAAAACCTTATTTTTAGTTTTTTTCTACTCCATCTAATCAATAGATAATAGTAAAATTAATTATAATTTGAAAATTGTTGTTGAAGTCTAACTTTCTCATAAGAAACTGTACACATTTTTAAAAAAAAATTTACTCAAAAATTTGCACGGTAAGGTATAGTTAAAAGTTCACTATTAGATAAATAAGGACATCTACTATTAGAAAAAAATTAATTTTAGTCATAATCTAATATTTTTTATTTAACATTGGTGGCGAAGGGACCTCCTTAATTTCATGTTGGTAGTAATGATTTTCTTTCGACTTCCAATTTCCAATAATTTGAACTTTGTGAAAGTTTGTACATCTTTTTCACATACTGGCTGTTCTAATTATTTAACGCCATTGTGACCACCGTAAAGATAATATTCATAAAATTTTATTTAATTATCATTTTGCATTTACAAATATTATAACAATATCTATCCATCAACTCCAGAGAGTTGCATAGGACTAGTTTTTATTATTTTCACTACATAATATTTTCGCATAACAAAACATACAAAAAATTCTAAACATAATACAACGAAACAAATTACAACACAACAAAAGTACATAATAAAGGTAGATTGGTAAACTTTTAAAGTCAAAGGTTTACATGAACTTTTCACCTTAGCAAGGTACATTGCCTTCTTATATTTTCTTTTAAACTTATCAGAAATGTATGTCACAAAGCCGGTCTCATACAAGTTCATCAATTTCTTGTTCAGCATTGATTTACCATCTTTATCAAGGTAATAAATTGGAATGTAATACTGTAATTGTTTAACAAATCTAGATGTAATTAAATTTTTATCAAAAGCAGTTTGGTTAACGCATTCCAAATAATCCCGTAAACAATACACGAGATCTGCTTTTGATATACTCAATTCAAATGGATCAGTAGAAACTTTAAACATTTCAATGATTGATGGATCTGGCAAAGCAATTTTAAATGAAGACGTTAAAATATCAGCTCTAGAATTTATAAGTTGGTAACTATTATCAGCTATCATTAAATCGAACATTTTGCTTTTGTATACAGTAGTAATGATCAAACTGAAGAAGAGGTATTTTAAAAATAAAACTATAATGATAGTGTTTTTGCATGGATGATTGCACTGCCTTCAAAGAGAACACTAAAAAGGATGTATAATATAGATCCAACATTTCTCCCATTAAAAATGTTCGACATCAAATAAAATAAAGCATATAAAAGCACAAATGATCCACATAAAAGCCACCATACAAGGCGATTATATTCCTTAGTAAAAATCACCCATCTGTTGTATATTACCAGATTAGGAGCGATAAAAACCAATTTATCTTGTGTTAATCCAAAAGTATTCTGAGTTTGAAGATCGCCATCCACTCTATCGCATATTTTCGATACGTACATGTCATAATTTCGAGTTCTATATTCTTTTGCAATTATAAGAGCAGTTGTAGGAGGTTTAACCTTTTCATATTCAAGCTTCAACTTCAAATTTGCAGCCAACATATTTACCAACTCTATCTGGATTCCTGTAGAACTGCTAATGACGTAAGGGGGTGCAACTGCATATAACACTTTGAGATTATTAAGAGGTTTGATGCAGCCTTAAAATATTCTCTTTTCAAAGAATAATTTGGAACCCGAACCTATTAGGACGCTGTATAACTTCCCGGATGATGAACAACTTAAACTGAATACTGAATAATTGTTTATTGTTACAATCAGAACATTATAAATGAAGTATTTATCTAGAACTTCTAGAAAATCTGTACCAATTTCGTCTACAAATATAATAAACTTCTTTTGAGAAATGAGCAGTGCTGAAGAATATAAGACGTCTAGAGCTTGAGATGTAGGTCCCAATATTATATATAAATCAGGTTGTTTTCTGTTAATTATTTTTTTTATTTTTAAATTTGTACAGTAATGTGTCACAGGATATTTAGTTTTAATATTTGTATTAACAAGAATAATACCATCCTCGAGGTTAAAATGTGATTTTAAAATTGTCTTGGTACATATTTCAACATCATTTCAATATTCTTCAACTGAAATATTTAAAGAATCAGCATTCAGTAATATGAAAGTCAGTAGAAATTGTATAATTTCTCTATCCATTACCAATGTTTTAACTTATAATTCTGCAGTATTTTCTATGGGATAACTAGTAAGAAATATTTAATTTTGAAGAGTAGTTCATGCTACTTTGTTTATGGAAAAAATTGGGTAATATTTTCGTATCAACATCTATTAATTGAAAAAAATAGGTAATAATACTAAACGGTAAAAATCAATTATTAACGTAATAGATAATTTATATTTAAGTAGAACACACAATACAAAGTATACAAAATAATAGATTTTAATTAATATTAAAAACTTAAATTACCTAAACTTGCGGTAGCCATGTGTGAATTGCTTAGATTAAAAGTAGAAAAAGAAAGAAAAAGGTCCTTTATACAGAGTGTTTTAAAAAGATATGTCATAAATTCATCCTCAGATAGATTACCAAAAAATAATGTATTTAGCTAGATTTACCTATATCAGAAACAACAAAGTTACAGGGTGTTAAACTAATATTCAGAAAAACGTTTTCTTTTTTTGTAAAAAGTTTGCTGTTGCGATTTCTTCTTCGATATTTTTGCCAGTGCTGTAGATTTGAAGGCCCAATATTCTAAGGAGAAAAAAATTTAAAGTGACCCCTTTAAAAAAGTTGGGGGTTGGGTACCTTTTAACACCCCTATATTTTTTTTGACATAAAGAAGATCTTAAAATAAAAAAAAACTATGAAGTTGCAAAATTTTTTTATAGCCAAATGAACTTTGTATCTTTCTTAGTTAACGAGCTATTTACAATTTTTTAACTGAATTTCTAGAGCAATTCGTCCGTCCTGAACTCAACATATCAACAAAATTAAGAGTAGATAAGGAGTTATTGTACAAAACACGCATATAAAAATTAGTGGTGTACCTGGGGCTTTAC
Organism: Psylliodes chrysocephalus; assembly: GCA_927349885.1. Lineage (NCBI taxonomy): Eukaryota > Metazoa > Arthropoda > Insecta > Coleoptera > Chrysomelidae > Psylliodes > Psylliodes chrysocephalus. The sequence goes on along the minus strand of OV651814.1, from coordinate 25,886,799 downwards.
TTGAACCGCCCCTGCAAAAACTACCTCTTTTATTTATATTTTTGTATTCAAGAAGGAGGAGGCCATGTTAAATATTTACTAAATTAAATATTTTACAAAATATGTATAATAATTATTACCAAATGTTTATTTCTAATTATTAATTGTTTGTTAATTGTTTAATTAAAAAAAATAATTTTTTTATTTACTATTAAGTTTGATAAATACATTTCCCAACTAACGTCTATTATTATAAATACCTTTTTTACAAAAATATAAATAAAAGAGGTAGTTTTTTGCAGAGGCGGCTCAAGCACAGCCCTAGACACACCACTGATTTTTATATGCGTTTTTTATACAATTTCTCCTAACCTACTCTTAGTTTTGTTGATGTGTAAAGTCCAGGAAAGACGAATTGCTCTAGAAATTTAGTTAAAAAATTGTAAATAGCTCGTTAACTAGGAAAGATACAAAGTTCATTTCGCTATAAAAAATTTTGCAAATTCATAGTTCTTTTTAATTTTAGGATCGATAAAGCAAGTTTCTTTATGTCGAAAAAAAAAAAATACGGGGGTTAAAAGGTACCCAACCCCCCAACTTTTTTTAAAGTGCTCGATTTAAATTTTTTTCTTCTTAGAATATTGGGCAAAAATTTCGAAGAAAAAATCGCAACAGCAAACATTTTACAAAAAAAAAAACGTTTTTCTGAAGGTTATTTTAACAACCTGTAACTTTGTTGTAAGACAGTTTATGATATAGGTAAATATAGCCAAATCCACTTATTTTTTGGTAAACTATCTGAGGATGCATTTATGACATACCTTTTTGAAACACCCTGTATATTCAAAGAGAGATTTTTCGACTCGCTTTTACAATCTGTTTGATTATGTGATAGAATTCCTGGGAAACAAAGACAGAGAATTACGAGATAACCTCATCACATCAATGCATGACATCGCCTACTTGACAGTCCTCTACAAATTGTTCAATGATGGTAATCTCCAACTTCAAGGCGACGACTTATACTTGATTAAAACAAAAAAATGTTGTTGCTGCTTTCGTGGCCAAACTGCAACTTCACAAAAGAAACATGGGCAGGCGTGAATTTAATAACTTCCTTAGTTTATCAGCAATATCTTCCAACATCAACAATGATGACTTGCTTGTTTACTGTCAACAATTGCAGAATATTACGCTGATTCCAAAGAACCATTCCAGGACATTTTGAGCATAAATATACCAGAATGGGTGTTAGATCCTTTTTTAAATGTCGACACAGCAGGATCATCCCAGTTGGAAGAAGGACTTATAGAAGTGACAACAAATGAGGTATTACAAATTAAAATTCAAAAATGGTTAGCACGAAATTTGGTTGCATAAGTCAATCCCGCAACTACTGTAACCTTAATTATGGTCAACGGTTCAACGATTCCTAATAGTATTTCCATCATGGATTTAGCGTGGATTTAGTGCAGTAAAAACACTTCTAACTAAGAAGAGAAATAGGCTACATGTTACTGAACGCAGAGACTTACGCCTGTTTTTAAGTGACTTTGATCCCAATATTGCTAAACTCGTTAAGGTGGATCAGATTCATTCCTCACATTAGTTAAGAGTTAAGTATTGAATTCAAAGCTTTCATTAAATACACCGGCACACAAAAAAAAAGTTGTTTGTACATCAGACACGACCTACCTACCTACCGGCATGTATTTTGACCAGCTGAATCCGAATTTCAAGTCAGTTTGGGCCGTCCACCCTTTAAAATCCACCCTTGAAATATCTTTAAAAACTGATGTATGAACTGAATGAGGCGAAAGATTTTCTCAGATTTTGAACTGTTTTTTTTTGGTATCAAACTTTTTTGTTCTCAAATGACCTCCGCAGTATTCAGCGGATCGAAATACATAAGAATTATGCTTGGTTTCGATTCATAAATTTATTACTTATTATCTTATTTTTACTTATTTACTCGAAATTGAAGGGTGGACGGCCCAAACTGACTTGAAATTCGGATTCAGCGGGTCAAAATACATGCCGGTAGGTAGGTCGTGTCCATAGATATATAACCAAGACAGATAGGATTATTTACAAAATTTTTAAAGAATGAACGGTGGTGTCCGCGTAGAAACTCAATAATCGGATTGAACATTGATGCCAAGTTTACGTGCTTTTAACTATAGATATATATAACCAATACAGATTACACAATTTCTGAAGTCAACGCGGATGATCCTCGACAGAAATGCAATATTTGGATAAAATTAAAATATTGATGCCAAGTTTGCGATGTTTTTAACTGTAGTAATGTTATTGCGTTTGCTTGAATTACTGTTAGGTCTTTAAATTGTCCAAAAAAAAAATGTCTGACAACAGCGGAAGTTGAGTAGACAGCAATTGTGGAGGGTCGTATATTGTTTCATTCATAAAAAATCCTTCGATACAGTACTAGTCCAGGAGCCAATGAATTTTTTCGTACTTGTTTTCCCGGTCCGTGTATATTTAAATAATCTATTCCCGGTGAACTGTATATTTAAAATGCAACGCCAATCTATTAACAAAAGTAAGCCAGATTGAATTCGCGCATTACGTCACATCGATACAAGTGAGATTGTTTACAAAGTTCCTCTGTAGGCCTATTTTGCCCATTTCATGTATTTGTTTTTAAATCATGTTAAATTACTATTTTTAAAACTCAACAAGGAGAAAATCCAATTAACTCTTCCGTTGTATATATATATATATATATATATATATATATATATATATATATATATATATATTTGGCTCAGATAGCTAAAACCCAAAAGTCACACCCCGAACCAGGACGTATTGCTATCCTTTTAAGTAAAAAATAGCTACAAATAACTTACCTGAAAAATGAAGGCGTCTAACTTTACACACAAAAAAACCATACACTTTTTCCCATTGTTGCAAGCAACCGATGACGATTAGGTAGATATCAACTAGAAGCATGTACTTAATGGTTATAAAGCTTATTTTAACACAAAAAAAATAAAGCACTAGTCGAAAAGCAGCAATCAAATATAAATAGACCACAATATTAAAATTCAAATTAAAAACTATATAAAAGACAAATACTCTAAAAGCGCAAAAGATCAGAACCAAATAAAATGAATAACCATAATAACCTAAAAATCACACTAAAATTGCAAAAACTATTACTGTAAAATCATGAGATTACATCAATAATGCATATGCGTCGGAGTATCGCAAATGTCAAAAGTATAGTGTTTCCATGAAAATTTAGCTATGTTTTTAGGACCATTTCTACCATGCGCATCCAACGATATTGGCGTTCCACAGTTCACTGTATTTTCCTCACACCTCTAGTATAAATGATTTGACATAACGAAACTAACAATAATTATAATTATTTTCCTATTTTCTTCTGTATATCTTCAATTATTATGTTTAATTTCTATAAATAAACCAACTGGTTAGGTGAAAAATTGTGATATAAGATTTTATTTATGTGTCCTATGCGTACACTTTAATATACAAAACACCTGGAACATTCTTTAAATAATTGTGGTCGTAGAAATAATTGTGTACATAAACTCGTTTGAAAGTGTATTTTATGCACTTGCCAAATATATATCCATACAGATTAATCAGACCATTTTTTTAACTTAACTTCAGTACATCTCTTACTACTAAAACTATTTTTATCAATGGAAAAAAAGGGCCGTGTTCTCGTATGTTTTGACGCATTTTCGGCCTCAGCCCATCGGATCCCCCTCTAAATATATATGAATTTTGCTTAGAATTGCTAGTCCTACAATTCTCTATTCGTGCTTGCTGACTGGGAAAATAAATACCGAAAATCGTCACTGTCTCCTGGACTATACAGTAGATGATGATGAGAACTTCACAACAAATACACTTTTATGAATGGCTAGTTGGGGATGTGGTCGTGTCTGATGTACAAACAACTTTTTTTTTTGTGTGCCGGTGATATCAATAAAAATATTTTTAAGTGGGTGTTTATCCTTTTTTATTTATTCCTTTCAGAGAAAAATAAATTCTTATTTTAGCTCAGAAATAAGATATTTTCATCTTAATGTCGAAAGTGCATACCTTTTTAACCGACTGCAAAAAAAGGAGATTCTATATTCGTCATGGATCTTTTTTATGTATATTTACGAATTTCTTGGGAACCACATGACGGATTTTAATGTATTCGGGGCTCATTTATGCAGGAGTTCTCCAAGTTGGTCCTATCTCAGACAGGATAAATAATTTATAATTATTTATTGTAACAAGAGTTGTGAGTAACCCAGTACGCACGAAGTGAACAAGTTAATTTGACGAGTGCGTAATGGGCTTACAACTCGTGTAACGTAGTACACTTTTTCTACGCCCATTTAAAACATTCTCCGAAAAGGATTTAACGGTATGCTTGTGTCGCCCAATCCATACATTTTCGATAGGTAATTTCGTACCTTTCTTTGGATTTCAGCGGTAACAAATTATGTGTGGCAGCTTGAGCTTTTTTTAAAATCCCCGGTGGATTGCGCATAATTTCATCACTTTCAGTACTGACAGAAATATTCGTAGGTAAAGTTGAAAAAATGTTCGAATACAATAATATTTTGTTACAAAAATTGACAATATAAATAAGACGTTTATTTCCATAGCCATGCTAAGAAAACGCGACTCATTTTTTTCCGACATTGCTACCCCTTTTTATTCCCATGACTAAAAGGGGTGATAGTTTATTTAGACTAGCTTAGTTTTGTTATTGTTTTCCGGAGGTTGGGCCGTGAAAATGAATATCACGAGAAATTATTTAACGGTATTTTCTTTAACGTTTACTAAAATGACTTGATTTAGTTTAGTTACAGTAACAGTCATAAGATATAACTAATTCAAGAGTGGATAAATACATCCTATAATCGCCACAAAAATATTTTTACACGCTTAGGACAAAAGTAAAGATTGTCAATCCCAAGTAGTAATACTTGTTTACATAAAAGGGGTGAGTTTAGTTACTTAAAATTATATCACTCATATTTATGCAGTATACGCGATTTAAGTCAAATTTACATATCTTATAACTTGTTTATATGCCGATACTTTCTGTATGGGTATGTGGTTTTCTGGAAGATGCAACTAAATATTTAAATGGGTGGATCTTACTGGGTAGTTTTCTCGGATGTCTCCAAAGTGATGTGATGGGAAAATCCTGTGTTTGCAACCCTCGCTGTATCAAGTGCAACTAGCAGCCCAAATGGTTTTAAGTCCTAAGAAAATTGCCAAGCAGGTAAGTGCAAGCAGCACTAGGTGATAGCAATGGAAGGCAAAGCAAATCGTATTCAAATTATAAAGGAAAATAGTATAGGTAAAAAGAAAAGGACCTAAAACCAGA